>JACWFT010000100.1:0-266250 GCA_019775415.1 Penicillium sp. VS I D KN
GAGGTTGAGGAGACTAGGGAGCTGCAAGCTGAACCTGAGGCTGTACCTGTCGACGAAGTCAAGGAGACTCCAGCCATTGAAGTCGGCCCGACAGAGGTTGAGGAGACTAGGGAGCTGCAAGCTGAACCTGAATCTGAGCCTGTCCAAGAGCCCGAGCCCGAACCTTCTATGGACACTGTTGCAGAAACTCCTGTCCCTGAAGCTCCCAAAGCCGAAGTCGAGGAGATCAAGGAACCAGACGCGGTACCTGAGCCTACCTTGGACAGCGCCGTGGAGACTCCTGCTCAGCCCACCGAAGCTGAGTTCATTAAGGAGGTATCTGAAGTACCACAAGTGAACCCAGAAGCTGAGCAGCTCTCCGAAGAGCCCCCGGCCGGTTTGTCAAAATCCCAAAAGAAGAAATGGAAGGAAAGGCAACGGAAATTGCAGCAGCAGAGTATGAGCTCCGCTCCCGAGACACCTGCAGCTGAGCCTGCCCCCGAGCCCGAGACTGTTGCCGCTGAACCAAGCAATGAGACTGAAGCTATCTCGACAGAAGCCCCAGCTCCAGAGCCCACATCTGAGCCTGCGACCAAAATCCCTGCAGAGTCCAGTAGGGACGTCCAAGGATCGTTGGAGAGGGAAGCTGTCGAATCAAGCAAGGATGCTGTTGCTGAAGCCCCTACGAATGAGGAAGTTGGACTGCCTACGACTGATGTTGACGCTGCGGAGCATAGCCAAGATACTCAGGCTGAGCCCGTGGCTGAAGCCTCCGTCTCCGACGAGGTCCCTCCCGTTGCTAACCTAGCCCAAGAGGAGGAAATCCAACCGGAACCCGTCGAGATTCAACAGCCCAAGGAAAATGAATCAGTCATGCTTCCTGCTGCGGGAACTCCAGTTGACTCTCTTGAGGCTGAGATCCCACGCGAGGAGCCCGAAATGCCTACAGTCGAATCGGAACAGCCAATGTCAGCCGCTGAAAAGAGAAAGGAGAAGAAGAAAAACAGGCGGAAGTCCAAGCAGCTTGAGAGTCAGCCTGCTGCTGAGACTGAGCCTTCGCCTGAGCAAACAGCCACCGAGCAGGTTGAAGAGCCGTCCGCAGAGGCCGATTCTGCAGTCCCTGCTGAGGTTCCTCCTTCTACCGTTGACGAAGCTCCAGCTGTTGTTGAGCCTGTGATTACAGAAGTTGTTCCAGCCGAGACAGAGCCCGAGCCTAAGGCCGATGAGAAGCCTGACTTCGAGGGAAGCCAAGATGCATCTGTCTTTGACAAGGATGTACCTGTAGAGGCATCGACAGATGATGCTGTTGGTCGGGCCTCTGAGCTTGGAATTGAGCAAGCCGCAGATGCTGAAGCTGTATCTGAAAAAATGCCTTCTGAAGCCGTGAATGCCGAGACTGCCGCTGCCATTGGAGCGACAGAATATGTCGAGGATGCTGTGTCTACGGAGAATCTACCCCCTTCCGAGGAAATCACCAATGACAAGACTACATCCAATCAGCTTGCTGAAGAAATAACTACAGGTGTGGAGCCGCAATCTGAAGCTCCTCCTGAGGAGTCTGCTGCCCCAATCCTCGACAGTGCGCCCGTCGAGCAGGCCCAGGACACTGAATTGATTGCCCCAGGCTCAAAGAAGAAGAACAAGAAAAAGAAGAAGAAGGGGCAGTCTACCCCTACCGAGCAAGAGCCTCAAGCCGACTCTCAGCAGCCTCCTAAGGAAGAGCCAGCTGTCGATGAGCCTGCTACCACAGCTGTCGATGAGCCTGCTATTAGCGAGGATGCCGCGCCTACGCCTGACACCGATATGACTGCTTTGACAGGAGAGCCAGAGAACACTGAAGACTCCAAGCCACAAGAAGATCAGACAGAAGTTCTCGCAGTCGAACAGCCAAGCACCGAGGCTGAAGCAGCAGAATCTGAGCCTGCCTCCAAGAAGTCAAAAAAGAAGAAGAATAAACGCAAGTCCGTCGCTTTTGAAGACAGCAATGATGTGACTCAAGGCGATACTCAATCAGAACAAGAGCCCTCCAAGGAGATCATCGCGAGTGAGGACACACCCGAAGAGCCTGTGCTGACAGAAGAACCCGCTCAAACAACGTCAGAGAAGGAGATGACCGTGCCCGACACTACGGTAGAGGAAGCTTCAAAGGAGGCTGTAGAGCCAGTTGAAGCTGTCCTAGCCAACGAACAGGCCCCCGAAGCTGGAGAAGAGTCTAGTACATCGCAAGCTTCCAAAGAGGTCGAGGATGCATCAGCTGCTGTTCAACTCGATGTACAGCCTGATGCCATGACTACTGCCGCGGAGATCGACGAAGAGGATCCTGAATTTGCCAATTTGTCGTCCAAAGAGAAGAAGAAACGCAAGAAGCAGAAGGAAAAGGAGAGGAAGAAAAATGCCAAATCTTTGGACTTGACTGCAGAGGAGCCTTCTACGCCGACAGAGACGCCCCAGGGACTCGAGTCTGAGGTTCTTCAAGCTCAAGATGAACAGACTGTCCCGCTAGAGGACAGAAAGGCCGCTGAGATCGTTGATACAGACGTTGCTCAACAAGAAGCCGCTGATGTCCAACCAGAGGTGGAGAAAAACGAATTCCCCCAAGACGATCAATCCATTGATCCCGAGACCACTACGAGTGTCGAGGAAACTACCAGTAAGGATGCAACGGAGCCAGCTCATGTGGATGAGCAACAGCTGACCACGATCATAGCCGAGCCATCAGCGGAAGCAAATGCCCCGAAGGAGCCAGAGGGGCCTTCCGAGCCTACCACCGAGGCAGAGCCCGACAACGAAATGACTGCCGAGGAGCGCCGCAAAGCGAAGAGGGCGGAAAAGAAGAAAAAGCGCAAGTCAAAGAACCTCAGTACTGATGAAGGCCCCGCTGAATCCGATCCCACCGACGCTACAATCATCGCTCAAGATGTTGAAAATGATACCACGGAACCCAATGCACCCGTGACGGCTCCCTCGCCTGCGGAAGATGACGGTAAAGAACATCAGTCCCACGACATTGGAACGCCCGACGTACCGGCACAAAGTTTGACTTCGACTGATGACATCGTATCTTCGCAGGTAGAGCAGCCGCAGTTAGATAATCATTCTGATTACCCTCCCCAACCCGTGCTTGAGCGTTCGAATGATTTTGGCGAAGCGGATGATGGTATTGAAAAAGGAAGTGAAGAGACTGCCCCCGTCGCCTTAGCGGCAGAGGAAGCACCGGCTTCAGAGGAGAAGGAGGTTGGTGTTGAAGAAGTTGTGGACAAGAAGGTAGATGAAACGTTCGAGAAAGGGTTGGATAATGTATTGAAAGAGGAGGAACGTGGAGAAGAGAATGTTGAAGCTGTTGATTTGAAGGAGGAGGCATCTATGCAAGAGAAAGAGATGGCCCCAATTCAAGAGTCTGCACTAGAGGTGCCCGAAGAAACATCTGCTGAAAAAAATAGGGACATTGCTGCTTCTATTGTCCCCGAGCCGGCTGCAGTTGAGGAGCCGGAGACGTCCAAGAAGCAAAAGAAAAAGAACAAAAAAAATAAGAAAAAGCAACAAGAGGAACCAAGCATTGAAACAGAGCTCTCCACCGAGCCCGAGCCATCAGCTGCAGAGGACAAAGAACAACCAGCGACTGTTCCCTTCGCCCTGGAGCAAACCGAGACCAAGGAGATACCCGAGATTGAGTCCGCCCCAGCTACTGAAGACGTTGCAATTGATCAAGACCAGTGCACTGGCGACGTATCTGAGCCCCAGTCAGTCGGAACCGTTGATTCTCCCAAGGAGATTGAGAGAGTCCAGGAAGCCGAAGCCGAAGCCCAAGACAATGCTCAAGGTGAGCAAATTGAGCCTTCTACCACAGGTACTGAGACCCTCGAAGAACAACCGGATACGCAAGATAAGCCAGAGGCAGAAGATGCTGCTGATGCTACAGGATCCGCAGTCGTACCTTCTGAGACTGTCGAGGAGACCGAGAATTTTGCCCCAAAGGCTGTCGAAGAAGAACAGCCGCCAGCTGCAAGCGATGAAGTCAAATCTGTTGAGCCTTTTGCTGAGGTGCCATCTGGGACGACCGCAGTAGAGCAATCAAAGAAAGCTCCGGCTCTAACTTCAGAAACGCTGGAAGAGACAGCTGCTGTGGACCTTGCGGCGGAAGAATCTGTTGATGAATTCAAGGGCTTGAGCAAGAAGCAGAGGAAAAAGAAGATGGTAGAGAAGGCTGCCGCTGCCGCTGCCGCTGCTGTCGAAGTCAAAAAGGCAGTTGAACCACTTCCTCTCGATGAAGTCTCGGCTGCTGAGCACGTCCCAGAGCCCACTGAAGAAATACCTCAACTCGAAGATGTGCAGCCTGCAACGGATGTTCAAATGCAGCCCGAGTCTGCCGACGTGATTCCCAGCGAGCAGCCAGTATCATCGGTCGCGGAGCCTGCCAAGGATATTGTCGACAAGCCAATAGAGACACCTCTCCAAACGGCCGAAACTGGCGCGGAAGATACACTTGTGGTCGCACCCGAGCTCTCGAAAAAGGACAAGAGAAAAGCCAAGAAGAAGTCCAAACAGGAGTCTGCTGACCTGACTGCCGATCTCAACGAGGTAGCAGCCCAAGCTTTGGAGGCTGAAAGACCCGATATCACTTTGAGCGCTGAGGCGCCTGGTACAGATGAGCCAAAAGAATCTGTGCCCGAGCCAGAGCTTGAGCTGCCGACTGAAGAACCCTACGAGGAGGCCGCGCGGGAGATTGAGCAGATTGAGTCTGCCACAGGCCATAGTTATGAAAAGGCTGTAGAAGAAGCTGTGGTTCGGCAAGAAGATGAATATCAGAAGACTGATGCCGTCGCTCTGTCGGATCCACTTGATTTGCCCTCGCCGGCTGAGCCTGCCCAGGATGCTGCTCAAGAGGTTTCCCTCGAGGGGGAGAAGCAAATTGACGAGGTGGAAGCTGATGCCGAAGCACAAGCCCCCGAGCAAGAGGAAAAACCTGTGACCGAAGAGCCTTTCGAGGATTTGCCCAGAGACTTGCCTCAACAGGCTGAAGGCATTGTGCTTGATCCAAAGAAAATGTCCAAGAAGGAACTACGCAAGGCCAAGAAGAAGGGTCTTCTGTTGGAAGATCTGCCGATGGATCAGGAGGAGCATGGTATGCCAGAAAGCTCTACTACAGAGTCTAAGGATGCAGAAATCCCGCCACTGGAGCCCACTGCGGAAATTGAAGAAGTTCCTTCTCATGAAGCGCAGCCCACATCCGAACCTGCGCCGCTTAGAGAGCAAGACCTCCAGCCCTTGAAAGAAGTTGAGACTTCTGCGGAGTCAACGCCATTACTCTCTGAGCCAACCACCGATGAGCCAGAACCCTCGCTTTCACGGAAGGCTTCCAAGGCTTCAAAGAAAGCAAAGAAGGCCAAAAAGGCCCAAGCCCTGGACTTTGAACTTCCACCCAATGTAACCGATAACCAGGAGCTCGCCTTGTCTACCGACAAAGAAATGTCTCTCAAGGAAGAGCCCGAGCTTGAAGCTCCGATGCCAGATGAAACAACCCAAGATGACGAGTGGCCCAGAATTGAGTGGGAGCAAGGCAAATCTACAAATACCGCTCCTTCTCATGACCAAACTGCTGAGCCTGGACCTGAGCTTGTTGCCGCCATTCCAGCCTCTGAAGTCATTGGAGAGTACGATGAGCATGCTATTCCAGCAGCATTGCAGGAAGCCAAGGAGCTACAGACAGTATCGGATGAACCGCTGAGTAAAAGTGCCAAAAAGAAGGCTAAGAAGAATAGAAGGAAGTCAGAGCAAGCAACGCTGGCAGAGTCCGCCGAGCCTGCACAGGAGCCTTCCCACGCGCAGACTGACCTAGCCACTGAATCGACCCCTGAGCCACTCGCAGATGTCTCGGCCTCCCGGGAGATTGAAGTTGAGCCTCCCGCCAGGTCTTTGACCCCCGGAGGATCCAGCATTGCAAACCTTTTCCCTGGATTGCCTCGGGCAGGATTTCGACTGAAGAAAACAGCCGCGTCGGTAAAAGATAGTGCTGAGGATGAGATGACAGAGGACTTGCAAGCCAATCGCGACATCGCGATTCCCGTCTCGGAAGCACCCCCGACCACCGAACCCAAAGAGATCCTCGAAGCCAGCGCTGACGCACTCCCCGAGACTACGAAAGAAACTAGCTTGGTTTTGGAGCAAGATACTCCGCCAACGGAGGTTACTTCTACGGAGAAACCTACAGAGGAGCCCGGATTTCCAGTGTCTCGTGAGCTTTTCCTGGAGGAGACAGCTTCAACACCGATGCACTCTGCACCAAGAGAACAATCTTCTATGCTTTTTAGCTCATCCCCGCCTACTCGTGCGGAAGAGCCACCTTCGCCCCCGCATCTCCTGCCATCGCAAATGGAGATTGCCAATGAATCTTCATGTGGATTGCGCCGAACTCCCTCCGTCATCCACGGGAGACACCAGCATACTCCCCGCACTTGGAACTTGGAAGAGCAATCCATTCCAGCCATAGCCCCTTCACCACCTCGGTCTCTGTTTGGAGGGCCATTTGGAGAGCACGATTCAATCTCTCGGCCCCGTACTCCACTAGGCACGATTGCGGAGCAAGAACCAGGGGACGGACATAAAGGTACCACGGCTCAGCACGGGACGCCCCGCCTGGAGATCAAGCCAGAGCATGTCTTACGACCTGTTACTCCAGAGCGACCTGTTCCTACAGCAAGAAGTATTTCCCCCGTGCGGAAGTTTACAGACAATTCTCACGGGCGGGGACGATGGCCGACACCAGAAAATGAAGCTCGTCGCAGCCAGGAAGATTTGAGCAGAAGCCGCAGCGGCGGCGAGTCCCCTATCCTAAAAACACCCGAGCAGGGGATGCCGGTGTTGAGACCCTCTGGTAGCAAGGGCAAACTGCGTCGCACGAATCGGAGTACGAGTAGCGATCTGCGGGCGGCTAGTCGTGCGCTAGACGCCCAGCCTCCCTCAAATCTCGATCTCGATCAGCTTCCTTCCTCTTCCTCTTACGACCCCGTCACCGACAAGGGCAAGCGTCCTATGCGCAATATGTCGGATGTCTATGTAAGTTGATTATTATTGACTGTTATTAATCTTTGCCTATTTTGTTTTTTTAATTTATTTGGTGTTGTTTGTTTGTTTACTAATCTTTTCTACAGGAAGGATGGGGTGAAACTCCCAGTTCCCCGCGGTCGCCCAGCCGACCGCCTAGTGTCCGTCATCGCCGAAGCATCCAACACTTGCAAGATCTTGAATCTCGTCTCGACCAATTAATTTCAGACAACCGTTTACTCGCCGCTGCTCGAGATGAAGCTGAAGAAAGACTGCGAAATTCGAGCGTCGCTCGACGGAAGAGCGACCAAGCCCTCTACACCAGTGGCGCCGACTTGCGAGATAGCAAAGCCGAGATCGAACAATTAAAGAGCTCTGTGGACTGGTTACAAAAGGAAACGACTCGCCTCACACAGGAGAATGAAGGTCTGACTGCGTCCAATGCTGCGCTCGCTGCTGCCCATGCTGCTGAGGTGAGCAAAGTGCGCGAATCGTCAACTCGCGAGCTCGATGTACTGCGGTCGCAACATAACGACCTGTCGAGCCAGGTGGACGAGCGCGTCCGACAAGAAATTGAATCCGCCCTAGCACAGAAAGATGCTGAGCTGCGACGCCTGCGTGAAGATCTTGAAGCCGCACGCGATAAAGTTAAGGAATTACAACAACAGATCTCCGCGTCGGTCCATGACAACGCCCTTGTATTCCGAGACGAGGAGTTCTTCGACGCTGCATGCCAGAAGCTTTGTGGTCATGTTCAACAGTGGGTGCTGCGCTTCTCCAAGCACTCTGATCACCGTCGCTGCCGTGCTCTGAGTGAACTCCATGACGAAAAAATTGCCGACCGCTTCGACAATGCCCTCCTTGATGGCTCCGATGCTGATACCTTGCTCTCCGATCGAGTGCGTCGCCGCGATGTGTTCATGTCGGTCGTGATGACCATGGTATGGGAATACATCTTCACCCGATACCTATTTGGTATGGATCGGGAACAACGCCAGAAACTCAAGTCTCTGGAGAAGCAATTGGCAGAAGTTGGTCCTCGTCGCGCAGTTCACCGCTGGCGCGCTACCACCTTGACTTTGCTGTCCCGGAGACCAGCATTTGCTGCCCAGCGGGACAGCGACACTGAAGCTGTTGCTTTGGAAATCTTTGGGGTCTTATCACGTGTACTCCCACCGCCACCTCAAATGGAAGCGCAGCTGCTAGAATCCTTGCGCAAGGTGCTCCGTGTCGCTGTCAACCTTTCCCTCGAGATGCGTACTCAGCTGGCTGAGTTCATCATGCTGCCCCCGCTCCAACCTGAATATGATACCAATGGGGATCTGGCCCGCCAGGTCTACTTCAATGCATCATTGATGAATGAGCGCAGTGGCGAAACTAGCTCGAATGATGAGTTGGAGGCGCAGCAGGCTGTTGTACGCATTGTTCTCTTCCCTCTCGTTGTCAAGAAGGGTAACGATGTTGGCGAGGGCGACGACGAGGTTGTCGTGTGCCCGGCTCAAGTCCTCATCGCCCGCCCTGGAAAAGACAAAAAGATCTCTCGAATGATGAGTGGTGACCGGATGTCGCTGGACGCAAACAAATCCGTTCATAGTGTGGCACCTTCCACCTTCACAATGGACATGGGCAGTAATCAGTTTTGAGGCGTCACACTCAGATTGGCTACTTCTATTGACGTTGTGCTCACCAAGATCTTGTCTTTTTCTCTTTTTCTGTTTCTTGTTTTCTCTTATCTAATTCATGGTGTTATGCCACCTCGGCGTCCTGGCCTTTTGGTCTCGGTTATTCCCTCGCGCGGCTGGCCTCGGATTGATACTTCGGTATCTTGGAGTTGATTTGGTTGATGTTATGATTTTGTGATTTGATTTATTTTCTTTTGAGATGTGTTTTTTTGAATGGAAAAATAACGGCCGCTGGACATGTATTTACTATCTTTGATGTCTGATGAGTGACGAACTTGTACTTCTGGCAAGTCAATTGTAATAGAATCCTTTCCAACTATTTCTGATCTGGACTACATTACTTTGCTTCATATTCACTTGGTCCATTGGATCCCCTAAATATACACTACAGATATTGTGTATGAGTAAGTTTCGCTGACCTCATCGCTCCGTTTTGGGAAATCAAGTTCCTCCGACCATGGGATGTTACACAATCCTTTCCAACCCTCTGGACTTGTGCAACTTCCTTGCTGCAAGGAGTCTATATCTTTTATTGCTTTACTTTATCTATACCCTGTGACAGCTGAATTCCTCTGCGTGGTCGAGTCGAGTCCCTGATGTTCCACACGATTTCGCCACACGCGTCATCCTCAGCCGCCAGCTTCAGCTCCACCTCTTATTCGAGCTTCGCGATCCCCAGCCGCTAATCCCTGATCTTGGACATGTCTACAAGCTGTGGCATTGTGAACAATTTCCCAATTCGGTCCATGTAAATCCGAGGCTTGCAATATTGGCAATCCGGTCACACCGATAAAGTCGGTGGGTGTGTCCAATCGGCGGATTCTACTACAAACCCTTCCCGAGGCCAGAGACGGCCAAAGCTCACCATCTGGTCGACTATTGGACTGCTTCAATATACACTGTTGCCATGGATCCGCCTCATACACCGACTCCTGCACATGGAGCCTCTCAATCTCCACAGTCGCGCTCTTCTTCCCCTGGTGCAAGGAAGTGCCCCAAGTCAAACGACTACCCACTTCCTACTGATAGCAGATCCGGGAATGGCCCAATGGGCGGCACGGGCCAAGACCATCTTTCGGCCACGTCCACCGGGGCCCGCCTACAGACCCCCGCGCCCGATAGCGGTGCTAGCAAATCCAAGTCCAATAAGCGCAAGAACCGCAGGCGCAGACCCAAAAACCGCAAGCAATCCTTCCTCACTTCTGCCCCAGAAACGTCGCATGACCGGCCTGGAACCTCACCGGCAGCTGATGGTGCTAGAGAGCTGATGGAGGGCGATCGGCCAACCTCGAAGGATGGTCAGTCATTTTTCAAATTGGGTAGGAACTTAAGCAATACCAGCTTGGAGAGCGAGGCATTATTGGATCACAGGTAAAATTCCCCCCACCTTCCCTCTGGCGCATCGTCAATTGAAGAAAATCAACCATTGCTAATCCCACTTTTACCCCCTAAAGAGACCAGCCTATGATGCGCCCCCGTCGCGACAGTCGCCAAACTTCAAATTTCCGTCCCAGCTCTCTAATATCGGGTGCCTTGCAGTCTGGCGATCTACGAGCACGAATCAGCCCTGGGGGAGGACAGTCCCAACAATATCAGGATGAAGACAGTGACGGCTTCGAAGCCACAGACCGCACGCCTTTGGTGCGAGCTACACCAGGGGCGACATCAGGTCGGACTCGCTATGGGTCAGATATGCGCACCAGTCCACTTTCCTCCCGCCCACGGAGAACATCTGGTCAAAAAACATCATCGCAATGCTCGCCGAACCAGAGCACGTCCTATTTCCCCGACCAAGACCGCGACTTCGATGTTAACAACCCTCCCTCGATGCCCGGCACACCAAAGCTAGGGCCGGATATGAACTACGATGATGCTATGATGACTGGTGTTGAGTTCGATTTTGCGCAGTCTATGGAGAATCACATGGACGCCTTCAATCGAGTGAATGATGCGGTGATCAATATAGACGGCTTGCCACATCAACACTCCGCACCTTCGTCTGCTCGTGGTTCCCCTTTATATTCCCCTCATCCGGAATTTGGTTCACGACGCCACACCGTTGCAAATCTAGGTCCCCCGGAAGATGTTTGTTTGCCCCCGGACGGGTCAGAACTCGGAGATGAAAGTTTACATGTGCCTCGGGATGAGACTGGTGAAAGACGACGACGCAGACACAGACGATGGCCAGACTTATCGGTGTTGGAAGAATGGAGTCGAGAGGAAAAGGAGGAGCGCAGTGGGGATCTGCGCGTTAAAAAGATCAGCGAGCCAATGCTTATTGAGGGTCGATTGCGGCCCCAATTTAAGGTATGGCGCCGTGAAGAGGACGAGGCCCCTTATCGGTTCACCTACTTCAATGAAGAATTCCCGAGCACCATCCACGCACAGACTATCTCGGAGCTAGTGCAACCAGGTAGTAGTTTCCGGGAACTGTTCATCCCCGACCCCCCAGAACTAGAGGATTCCTCATCTGAGGAAGGAGATGATGAAAACCCCTCTTCCAACGAGTATACTGCTGGTCATTCATTCCATCCTGGTGGCAGTGGACCCCGGGTAGCTACTTCACATGAAGAATTACGTGCTACGAATGGTGGAACTGGTCCGGGAATATCACATAATACCAAGGATGGCTATAATGCAACTCCAACTTCCACAGCTGAAACCAAAGGACATCAGCAGCGTTTGTCTGTCATCAGTGAGGGACACCCAGAATCAAACCGAGGCATCTCGCCGTCATATTCCAACAACGGCGTGAAGCCCAAGCGGTATGGCCCTCGACCGACATTCTGGCTAGATGTTCTTTCGCCAACAGATGCGGAAATGCGAGCCATTGCAAAAGCATTTGGTATCCATGCTTTGACTGCCGAGGATATCATGATGCAAGAGGCGCGGGAAAAGGTAGAGCTGTTCCGCAGCTACTACTTTGTGAACTACCGCACCTTTGAACAGGACACCAACAGCGAAGACTACCTCGAGCCTGTCAACATGTATGTGGTTGTCTTCCGCGAGGGAGTAATTTCCTTCCACTTTTCGCAGACGCCCCATCCCGCCAATGTACGGAGGCGTATTCGGCAGCTCATGGACTACTTGATTCTCAGTTCTGACTGGATTTCCTATGCCCTGATCGATGACATTACTGATGTCTTCGGTCCACTTATTCAAGCCATCGAAGATGAAGTCGATGAGATCGATGAGATGATCATGCAAATGCACTCATCTAGTAAAGAGGGATCATCAAATGACAACGTGCTTCCCTCATTTGCACCTGGTGAAATGCTTCGACGGGTGGGTGAATGCCGTAAGAAGGTGATGGGGCTCTACCGGCTACTCAGCAACAAGGCCGATGTGGTTAAAGGATTTGCAAAACGATGCAACGAGCAGTGGGAAGTGGCACCCAAATCCGAGATTGGTCTGTATTTGGGTGATATTCAGGACCACATCATGACCATGACAGGCAACTTGACGCACTACGAAACGTAAGTTGACGCTCTCGAACCTTTAACTCTGTGTTCCGCATTGGGTTCAACATGTCGCTAAATTATTGCACAGGATACTTTCTCGCGCGCATTCCAACTATCTAGCGCAGATTAACATCCTAATGAATGAGCGCTCGGAGCAGACTGCTGATGTTTTGGGCAAGTTGACTGTATTGGGTACCATTGTTCTCCCCATGAATATCATTTGCGGTATGTGGGGTATGAACGTCAAGGTGCCGGGCCAGGATATCGATAATCTGTCTTGGTTCTGGTCGAGTAAGTCTTGCCTGTCCCTTTGTTGCATCCATCTCTAACATGTTATAGTTACGGCCGGTCTGTCCTTCTTTGCATTGCTTTCATTTGTGATCGCCAAACGAGTCTACAAGATTGTGTAGACAAGGCTGGTCTCCACAAATTTGGACATTATAGATACCTTGGTTGTATTCTTGCTTGGAAATCTGATTCTCAATTTTTTTCCATTCCCTGTACACCATATACGGGGTGGCTCTGAGCATGCGGCGGCGTTGGGTTCGTGACGATATACGGGTCACACATTGGGGATTTTACTACTTCTGCCAAAACCTTTCTTGTACACTATGTTGTGTTTGGTGTTTCTAGAATTGTATATAACACCCAATTTGGAACTAGTCAAAAGATGTTAATGTATCAGGTCTACCAGTTGGCAGAATGTATGCGTGCTTAGATGTCCCAAGGTCCGAGGGAAAGCCTCGTTAATACTTCTGTGTTCCCTATCACATTTGACATAGAATTCGTATCTTGCCGCACGCTTAAATCTTCATATATTTCCTTACATCAACATTTTCTTCCTTGCTTAAAATACACATACAGTACTAGGGAATAATCGATACCTCACATGTAGTCCTAGAACCTAAGCAGGTACCAGGAACGACAGCACATAACAATCGGTACGGTATAAGGGCCGGCTGCCTGGCACTTACATACCTTAGTGATGGTCTGATGTCTAGCCTCTCGAAGCTACTCTTAGGTTGGCTACTATCAACTAGCGCTTGACCTATCCAAAATCCGGTTCCTAGGTAATGGAGCCTTCTGTATTGAATTCGGCTATTTCCACTAATTATGAAGTCATCGTGAATAGTGTGTATTGCGGATACTGTGGTAATCCCGGCCAAACCCAGGCTTTCGGTGGTGAGTGGCTGTTCGGGTGCCCTGTTTTATTACATGTATTACCGGCGGTGCGTCATCCTCGCGTTTTGCATCTCCCCAGATTCCAGATTTTGCATCTTGGCTTGTGTCAACTCCAACACTCTTTCTCTTTCCTTCGTTATTTGGATTATCCCATCTCTTTGAATATATCCACTTACAATCCACATCATTCCAGTGGATTCCAAGGCCCGCATATCCCTTCTAGACCCATCCGCGTGGTCCCCTGCAGTGCAAGTGCCCCTTCGACCCTGACGTGGACAACGATCATTGGTCTCATCTCGGGCCCGGCCCTGACTCCCTCCACTTGTCAGCCACGACAACATTTTTCACCCGAGGTCTTGGTCACCGACATCTCTGCAGGCGCATTCGGCAACGGGTGGACGCCACATCTCCTCACTTCTTACACAACAAGGAAACTGGTCCAACGTCGAGCCGGATCGGCGGCCCCCATCAGCCCCCAAAATCCCGCCAACCAGCGTCTAGTATTGTTCGGAACCACCTTGTTCTAGACGTTCTTGTTTTTCTGGCTTCTGTGGGAAACAAAGCATGCGCTTTTCCAATCCAAAGCACTGCTCCATCGCGTATCCACTATCCACACCGAACTCCTCACCCTGCACTTGGTGCAATTAAATCCACCCCATCGTTTACAGTCCCCCCCCGTTTCTTCCGTGAGCATGTGGATATCGGCTATTTACTTTGCTGCACTGTCACTCGTGTAACAAGGTCCATTATCTTTGCAACACATCCTCGCTTGTAAACCGCGGCAATCCCTCATTCGCTCCTGTCTGATTGCCAACAACTCATCTTTCACCGTTTACCCTTCCCTACCTACATACCTACTGCTGCACCTTGCTTATTTGGTGCCCTTTTTGGGACTTTTATTCCTGCCCAACTTCCCCCGGCTCCCTCTCGGTCTCCTGACTTATCTGCATCGGTCAGCACATTATGGCTGCGGAATCCGAGAGGCCGCCTTACTCCAACGGTGACTCTGGTCGAACCAGAGGGCCCAGAGATGCGGAGACTGCTTCGGATCCTGCGCGTCGGTCGGCCAGGGAAGACATGACAGAGCTACCACAGGCCATGAAACCCCACGGTCAGGTTATGTCGCAGATGCCTAAATTCACCACCTCCAATATCCCTACTTCTTTTTCGACCTCTACAACCAACTCCGCCGTCTTGTCCCGCGAATCCTCTCCTGTCCGAATCTCCTCACGCAAACTCAATTCGTCAACCACTCCTCGAGTGCACTCTCAATCTCGACGAAGCAGCCAAGATCGAAGCAGTCCCACCCGATCGTCCTCTAATAGCAACTCTTCGGGCATACCCATACAATCCTTTACCTCGCCCAGCCCACGTCCATCGGCGCAACTTAACAACCCGCCTATCTTTTCGCCTCCTCCTGCACCCGATCCTCCGGCCAATGTCCTCAGTCCTGAAAAGCCTAACATGCCATCATGGGCGGGAAATCGTCGTGCAGAGCATGAGTCAACTCCTCCAAATACCTCTCACAAAAGAACCGCCTTGCCGCCTCCCGAGGAGCATGGATTGGTGGAGCGGAGCACACCTCGTGTGGCTAGTAGGGGCGTCAGTGGACAAGGGCCCTCCCTGGAGACAGTTGAGGAGATGGCTAGTAATCCTTCGACACCCTCGAGTGATACAATTATCAAACCCGTGACTCCAGAAGACTCCCGGTTACACACGATCGATGAAGACCCAACGCCTCGGGCGTCAAAACAAAGTGTTGAGAGTGGGAGTGAGAGTGGTGGTACCCGGAGCTCAGAGCCGACAGACGACGGGCGCTCTCAAGCTACTGGAGGGGCCAAGACTCCGAAGACCCTCATGCCGCAGCGGTCAACTACCTCACTGAGCGCTGGTGCTCGCGGGAAGCCTGCTGATGGCTCGGTGCGTAACATGATTGTGGAGACTGAGACAGTCAGTTCAATTCCACAGGTGTCTTTAGGGGTTGGGGCTGGCGAACGTGGAAATGCTGGTCGCGCTGATCAGGGCACTCTGAAGAACAAGAAGTCGACCGATACAGTCAGGGCGCCAGTGGCGCGCAGTAATCCTCAGAAGAGAAAGCGAAGAACCAATCCTATTCAACCAGGTCCTACATCAAGCAAGGCGGATATATTCGAAGCCAAGGTTGCTAGTGCCGTGGACGAGGCAGACGTTTCCGATTCCGACGAGACATTTGTCTATGAATCGAACCCGATAGATTATCCTCCACGACGATACCATTCTCGGACGCCAAGCGCAACCTCAATGGCCAGCCAGGTAGACCAGCTGGCTGGCCGAAGCCGCCTGCGGGAGGGTGTACACAGCGTGACTGGGAAGCGCAGCATGAAATTCACCAATAATACGTATAATAGCAGCTTGGATGGTGAGGCGATCGAGGCGGATGGCCGAGGCGCCTCCAGGGTTGATGGTAGCGGAACAATCACTCCACGGCATCATATTGCGCACCGTAATCGCAATGGCGATCACAGGTCTATCTTCGATAGCGATGGACCGTTTACTCAACCTCAAAGCCAGAAATCTCCTCGGCATTTTATTGGTGGACAGCGCCATTCACGAAACACCAACACTCGGTCGTCGCCGAACTACAAGACCATTAATGGGTCCAAGAAAGCGGGTGATATTTACGGATATGACTTTGATGCAGAAGGAGCTGACGATGAACGAACACCCTTGGTTCGTCCACCACGCAGTAGCCGGAGTGAACGCAGTGGCCGACGACCCGGTGGCAGCTCGCGGCAAGTTGAGTATATTACTCAACGAGAACGTGGGTACTTCTCGCAGCTTGGCTCATGTGTCGTGATTATTTTGCTATTACTCATCATTGCTGGTGGTGCAACCTCTTTTTTCTTTGCTGCTACCAAATCACTTCTGGACGTACAGGTTGTGGCCATCCAAAATGTTCTCGCGTCGGAACAAGAGATAATGCTGGATCTGAATGTATCCGCGGTCAACCCGAACATCTTCCCTGTGACGATCGATGTCGCTGAACTCAACATTTTTGCCAGAAGTAAATATGTTGGCACAGACAAATTATGGCGCGAACATGACTCAGATGAGCTCGATCATTTTCCCCGAATCAAAGAGAGCCGTCGCCGCTGGCAGTTGTCCCAGATTGTTCAATGTCTGGGGGACATGGATTGCGTACAAGCGGCCGCATCTGGTAATACTTGGTTGAAGTCAAAGAAGGACAAAGAGCACAGTAAAGATGGTGTCGATAAGGGCACTGATCCTATCAAAGATCCGGATCATGATTTACAGACCATGTTGCTCGGTCGAGTTATGGTCTTTGACTCGCCACTTTCGTTTCCGGCATCTCCTTGGAGTTACCAGGAGTCTACCTCCAAGGGACAGATTCGTCTACCTCGGCCAGGCAACAAAACGGAAGAAGGCGGTACCGAGCGTTGGGAGCGAGTTCTTCAGCACCCATTCGAGCTGATCGTCCGGGGTGTCATCAAGTACCAAATTCCGCTCAGCTCTCGCTACCTCTCCGCGCCTATCAGTTCAAGCGTTCAGTATGATCCCGAGGACGAAAGCCACGATCCGAATGCACCCCCGAGCAATGAAACTGCTCAAATCAACACAAAAACACCCCCTAATCCTCTTACCCTCGCGGACCTTGATCCACAACTCGAACGTCGGGTTATGGTATCTAAACGACAGTTTACGGCATAATTTCGAAGTCTCTTTTTAGCGATAGAACGATGTGCATTATTTACGACAGCCTTTTTTGGTCTCCTTGCCTTTCTACTTCCCCTTTATTGATGTAACGAGTCCGAATGAAGCAAAAGAAGCCCTTGTGTGTCACTACTTCGCTGCTTCTTTGTTTTATTTTTTTCCTGCTGTATACCTTTACGCGAGTTCATTTCCCTTTTCATTCATGACGCAATTGCTGTGTAACAGCGTCTGAGAGACATGCAGGACGGCAGATGCCTGATACTTTTTCTCTTTTCTTCTTTTCTTCACTGTACAGAATCCCTCTGTGGACTTGGCTATGTGTTATGATTTTATGTCTGGGTCGGTAGGCAAAGGATCGCCTTTGCCTAGTCCTTCCTGTCCTGGCTGTCTGCCACATTTCTTTCCTTTGTGGAACCCTGTACCTATATGTTACGACTTTCCGGTGTATTTCAATCTCATGAACATACTATGGAGTGCTGTGGCACCCTTACATTGATGACTTATTTGCTTCTGCCACGCGTCTGGTATGATGTACCCACTGTTGGGATCCATTGCTTTCGGATTACGGGCGATAATAACTTGCCTGTGACGTGGCAACGTTAAAACCTCACTTCCAAGGTTCCGGCCGGATCGGTCCGTGCCTTGGATTCCAAGGTTGACACTTTGCAGCTGCTTAGAATGACCAAGAGTCTAGAGCTTTAACATATGACACCTTTAATTCAGATGATGCTACATTATAAATCCACAGGTGTATCTAGGAACATCTATTCGGGACTAGTTCTCCATAGCGCTGGCACTAAAGGACGCCATAGCGACGAAAGTGAAACTAGCTTATATGCGGCAAAACACCGCGACCCCGGGAGCTGGAATGCGCCAATCAGTACATGAGTGAGCTTGACCGCATCCACATCTAGGCTCCAAAGGCACCACCAGCTGCCGCCTCCATAAACAATTTCTCGCACTAGATAAGGGATTTTGAAACTATTGTAATAGATTATGGTCAAGATAAGCCGAGAACCCACTTTCAAGAAAGGCGATTGGAGGATATTGAGCGCACGTGCGACGATTGAAAGGGTACACCTGGCCGGGGTCTAGTAGTTAAATGGGTTTTAGGCACAACAATCAACATGCACGATACGAAGAACCTGAACCTAGTAGCCCAAACAGTGGTATAACAGCCTGCTGCGACAGCATCAGTGTCTGAAAGAAGCCACTTCCCGTCCCGGCAATGGGCTTTTTGGCATCAGTGGAATGTGGGATGATACCCAAGGTCAAGATAATGTCACCTAGCTAAGCTGCTTAACGTATAAGTTAATCTCCAGCAAGAACAAATAGATGCATTGGATCCACTATAAGTCATCATATATCCTAAAACCCATGGGATGTCAGCTTTCGGTACCTTTGCCTGCACACCGCTGTACCCTACTTGGTTGGATGAGTCAAAGCCTAACGCCATTAGTAGATTGCACTTGTAGCCCTGATATCGCATCGAGCTAGTATGTATCATAAGTGTAAACGCCATATATGGAAAGCTAAGGGAAAAAACTTGGAAACTAGACATAATCTGGGATACTAGCACATAATCATCAATCGGAGGATGAACTACCTAGATTCCACTCGAATACCAGCCTGACGATGAGGTAGCAACGAGATCCGTAACATTTTCCATTTGCAGGATTCCAAACCCACTACAAGGTGCAATCGCCATTTGTTACATGCGTACTAAGTATAACATATTCCAAGCTTTTTGGAAATCTCGGAACTTGAACTTGGTACCTGGGTACTGGGCACTACCTAGGGTGAGTTGAAATATATACACGCCGTGAAGGTCCCGATTAGTATCAATGAGTATGTGAAGTACGCACACAAACAGCCCATGACAGCATTCAAACCAGATCATCACACCCACCGAAATTCTTGAGGACTCGGTTCCAGAATTCGCGCAGTCTGGGAAATCCAATTCTCTTCCCCGTTTTTATGATCGTAAGCTGCCGTATTTCCCGCAATTTTTGCAGCTAAGTCCGAAGGAGCATGCCAAAGCCCATCACTATCTGGCACGGCAAATTGCAGATCCGCCAGTGAAAGTAGATTTCCACAAGACGATGGTGGTCCACACCTCGAGTCGGACTTTGCTGTATCTTCTAGGACTCTGGTGTCCAGCCGGATGTGTCTGTATAGCCTGTACAAAGACAAATTGAAACGCTTGACTTCCTCGATACCAAGCCAAATCAAAACTTCCGGGTCGACTCCTGGATTGAATTGAGATTGAATGGCGGGATAGAGGAACATTCCTTGCTTTAGACAGGTGCGAACGAGGGCGATTGTGAGCCGAGAGGGGATTTCGCGAAGGAGTCGAGTCAGTTGTAGATCGGATTGATCGTTGTTGACGAGGAAAGAGAAAATGAGGTGAATTAGGATTCCTTGGTATGTTGCCATTGGCCAGGGTGTGGCATTAAATGAGGATGGTTCAGGGGCGAGGTCTGATCCGTCATTTTGATTTGATATGTCCCATTTTTCCTATTGTGTGTCAATAATAAACGAGATTCTGAAGAGACGGAAGGTAGGTGAACGAACTCTTTGCTCGTATATCGATAACACCAGGTTTTTATGTAAGTCTTTCGCATTTTGTTGAGAATCTCTTTCCCCGATTGCCCATGAGCCCATCATGGCTACCGACTGAGCAAGAAATGGTAGCTCTTTATCGATATTGAATGTCGCTGGGTGCAGAAACGGCCAGCTTGGATGGAATTCATCGAAATAAGCCTGGACACATGGGGCAATTCTACAGGGGCTATGTTCAATTGCTTCCGAACGCAGAATAACAGCTGTCAGTTCCGTCGTATCCCTTAACGGAGTCACGTTATCCAACTCTACAGAAGGCAATGGACTTGTGCGGCCAGTTCGGGAGCATAGTTCCAATTCGTGGCGTCGTGAGATTTGGGTGAAGGAGCACCGGATTCCCCGCTGGAGACACGCATCACAGGGAGACTGACCGTCACATTTTGATCGTCGTGAGCGACAATATGCACAGGCTTGGGTTGCCCGGGAGTATTGCAATTCTCTGGTTTTATGGTGAGTGCGGACATGCTGCCGCATGGTGTCATTCCGGGTAAAGACACGATCACAGAAAGAGCATTCGAAAGACTCCTTTCTGAAGTGTCTTTTAGCATGTCGGGTAAGATGTTCCTTGCGTCGATAGCTTAGCCCACAGCCAGGGTACTGACATTGGAAAGTGGAAGGTTGTGTTGTCATTGTAGACACATCGAGATTGGGCGAAGTTGGAAAGAATGAATGGGTACTATCCACGCCCAAGTTGCCGATCATCGGCGCCAGGTCCCAAAACTGTGATCACAAGCACTTTAAAATGCAGCTCTGATGAAACGGTTTATTGACACTGGGATGCTGATATTAAAGCTTTAGGAAAGCGATGGGATAGCGATGGGATACCGGAGTGGATGAGTCAGCATCTGGAAGTGGCTGGTCAGCAGAGTATTCAAAAAGCTTGACTTCTCTCGGTTCCATTGCGACCTACAGGGCTAGTTATAGAGGCGGTCTGGCGATAAAGTCGCTTTATAAGCCAGTCATTATGCACTTTAGATAAACCAGCAGGGAAATCAATTGTATTTTGGTCTATACTCATCTTTGGCAAAGGAAAGCAGAATACATGGAGGAATAAAATGTCAGTACTCTTTATAGGCCGTATTAGGGCCGCAGATGACCTGAAGCATCTCCAAAGGGTATGACATCAGTGACATGCAAAGTGGACCAAACAAGCAAATAAACAATTGAAGCGCAATCGCAATGACACGGATATCGTTCACCGAGTCCGTTGTATATACATGATGCACCGCATCTAAGGGCGTTGACGGCGAAGATCTTCATGACTCGCAAAATCGCAAAATACCACACCGAAATTTCCAGAATCTGGATTTGAAAAGACAGGTCTATGTGCTGGCGGAATCAGACAGTTCTCTGCTGGTAATGGAACAGCCTCCAAACGCATTTCAGTCCCTCAAGGCGGTCGTTTGCATCTAGCAAGTCGTACCACCGGGTACGTTGGAGTTTCAGGACGTGCCATGGTTGGTCTGGGATGTTGGATTCCTCGGGGTAATTGCTTTCACCGTAAGTTAAGATTTCGAGGTATCTGCGGTGAACTCGGAGATGCAAGATAGCGATGTGATGGTTGATAGACGAGACCATGTAAATCTGAACAAGTTAGCCGGGGTATACAAAGTCGGAGGCTCACGGTATCATACATCGTCAAATGGGCTATCCTTAGCCTTGCCAATCTGCATATATCGCATACGCTTATCCCAGAGACTGGGACCAGGCTGAATGATCTGCCATTTCTCACCACTAGAAAGCTTGCGCATGGCACTCGGCCGACGTGCCAAAGAAGTCACAAATGGATGTTCGAATTTATGTCTTTTGCGCGCGCTCTCCGCCTCCGGGGCGGATGTTAAAGGCTTATCTTCGCTGGGACCGAGCAGGGAGTCGGGGATAGGTATTCCGTGTATGCCAGGTCCATTCATGAGACCTGCCAAGATTTCATCGGCGGGAGCACCACCAAACCGCGGTTTGATTGTCCACCATTTCCCCTCTCCTGGTCGCAGCTCTAAGCCCCCCTCACGAGCGCGCTCCTGCGCAGCCAGAAGCATGCCTCCAACTTCACGAAAGAGATCACAGATCTCGCCGAGACCTGTCCCGGGGGCATCGCCTTCGTTCCGGAAACCAGTTTCGGGACGACACTGCGCAATGAGAACGGGTCCCTCTAGGATACCGTTTCGTGCGGTCTCGCGGTCTCGCGGAGATCGCGCCGATTGCAAGGACTGTCGGACTGGGAAAAGTACATTCTTAACGGTCAGTCGGGGTGGTAGCGTTGGGATAGTAACCTGGCATCCAAACGGCCAGGCGGCCATTTCGATAAAACTCCTGACGACCTCATCACGGCAATCCTCAGGCATTTCACTGCCAGCACCACTGCGACGACCTGTGTACAATTTGACAGTGGGATGCGGGGCCTTTTCACGATCGGCGCTGCCGACCGAAGTCGCTTGATCCACGTCCATCGTGGCCTCTGTCACATCAGGCTGGCTATCGATCTGCATCTCATCCCCCTTGGGCTCAGCCTCGGATGGCGGGGTGCGCTGCGGCGTTGCCGGGCGTTCAAAATAGTGATCCAGACTTGTATCCCAGTATTGTGCCATTCGCTCCAATGCCGCCCAGAACTTGCGTGACTGGGTCACGCGGACCCGATCGCGGCCTTCGCGGAGGGGTAGTCGGGCGATCTCTCTGAAGACGTCGTCATTGTCTAGCAATAACTCTTTCTGTAGTACTTCGAATCGGTCATTTGACGGGTATGGGAGTCCATTGTCCATCAATGGACGGGGTTGGGCGTCTCCGGCGGGGACTTCCGGTGTTGGCTCCCAAGGCATGGGCGGGGACTGTGCCTGGTCCTCTGGGAACATATCTTGGATGTCGACATCGCGGTCGACTTTGAGATTTAGCGCGGCGAATCGTTCAAGGGTGATATCTTGGGGTCGTTTGATGGAGGCCAGGAGGCCAGGTAGGTCATGCAGGGTCGAATCGGCGGGGTGGGGGACCACCTCCGGAAGCTGATAGATGGGGAAGTCCAGCGGGGTTGGCTGAGCAGGAGCATCGCGTTCCTCTTCAGGTTCTTTGCTAACTGAGGCCAGGCCTGTATATGGAAGAGGTCATTGATTAGTTTCGTGTAGACACATGTCGTCGGAACTCGGAGGGGGAAGTTTACCCAGCCCAGGGCCCCAGCCAAACATGATAAAGACGAGGGAATTAGTGCAGTAGAACGTCTCACATGCTCTGGGGGGTTCCAGAACAGAATCACAGACTCAATATTTTATATTCTAAGACCCGAAAAGCGAACCAGAGGTATGATGAACTCAGTAATGAAGGAGAAGTGGATTTGGGATTTGGGGACTTTTGAAAGTGGGGAAAACACACTACAGTCTGACCAGTTATTTACACGTCAATTCGTGTCGATCTTCGTGATTGTCTATATAATGAATATGCTGAGAATCATGATAATCCGTCAGCTAATCTATATTAGGATATTAAAACAGTTATGAAAGAGTATCAACGTTGACACCATCGCAGCATGGATTACATAACGTGACTAATCCTGATCCAACATAACTCATTATTGTGAACTTCATTAGGTTCGTGTCCTCCAAAACAAAGTCTGGTTCTACTCCAATTGCTAAAGCTAAAACATCTGTTTCGCCTCATTCTTCAGATCAACGACACGAGACGCTGTTCTGCAGGGTATCACATTTGCACCGACCCCGGGGTAATGATCGCCCCATAATGGCACTCTGTGGGGCCTATCATTGGTCCGGGGATCCTAAGCGCTGGTCATTCTCACACACTGGTAGCGCCAACGTAAACTTGAAACAGGAAAACCACCCCTGGTCACAGAGAGGGGATGAAAGAATTAGGCAAGCCTCGGAGGGTATAAAGGAATCTGGTGACCAGGGTCTAGCGTGATGTGGTCCTGTTTTGGTTTCCTCCGGTTAAGCTTCGCAGCATTAAGCACCGGAGGTGGTAGTATCATTCTGGCACTCCAAAGTCTGCCTGGAGTCGAATGATAGCATCAAAAACGATTATGGCACCGTTGCGCAGTCGAATCATCCCCGTAAAGTGGAGGTCTTAAGGATGTTTCTTTGTTAACTCTTCCTCGCTTTGTCTCCCTTCCATGCCGGGTGAACAAAGACTCTTCCATCTACACCCCACCACACCGCACGGACTCGACTGCCCTTTTATCATAGCCTGTAGGCTTGATCGACATGTTGAATGCCTCTTCGGCTAACCCTTCGTATGTGACGACCTTCGCGGGAGTGCGAAATAAGGATCACACGGATCTGGCCGCGATTGTGATCATCACTTCGGTTTTGACTGAAACGGTTCACCCATTGGAGACCATTACTGAAGGGGTGACGATTGCTCACAGCCCAACGACTGTTAATCCAGAACCACCTCCGCAGACCCCTCATCCAGAGATAGTTCCTCAGCAAAATTCTCAGACGTCGACGAAGACGAAGACCGAGACCACCCAGACGATTGTTGAATCGCTGAGCAGTCAGTCATCGACATCTTCGGGAAGTTTGGCCACCTCGACTGCATCAACTTCATCATCGCTACAGGTTCATGAGCCATTCCCCACGTCTGAAGTCTCCGTCTTCTCTTCGAATACAGTTATTCACACGAGCGTTGGCGACTCAACATTGGTTCGCCCTTCGAGTTTAGAAACATCATCATTATCTACCTGGCCAAGTGCTTCCATTATGTCAACAAGCTCTACCTTCCAGAAAATGACGCCAGTTGTAACCATCTCATCTCATTCGCCAACGATTTCCCCTGTTACAACCGTGGGAAGCGCCTTCGCGGAGTCAAGCACCTCCACCAACGAGTCGACAGGATACAACACCGTCCATCGAAACGTAGGCGCAATCGTTGGAGGAACTCTTGGAGCCGCAACATTCATCGCACTTGGCATTCTAGCTCTTTACTTCTTTCGTCGCAGGCGACGGACAAGCCCACACAGTCGCCAAAACAGCAGACAAGGATTGCTCCCAGATGGAGGCTCCCCGAGCTCGTTCATCAGTCACACCCGCAAGATCTCTCAGCCATATTTTCCCGACAAAGAAGGCGCTGCCTGTATTCCATCGGCTCCAGTTTTTCCTCCCCAACGAAACTACTCACTTTCGAATCACTCTGATCCAGCCTTTGGGGCCTCAACCCACAATCCGTACTTGGAAAAGGTCTATCTCCCGGGTGAAAGCAACTATGTCTACACGGAAGATGCAAATGAAGACCTCGAGCGCAGCCCTGTTTCACCGATCATCGAGATTTACCCCCCGTCTCGCTCGGTATCAAATTACTCCCAGGAGTCAGGCGGTCCGGGCTTCTTGGATTACCACAGCGAATCATTTCCTAGCTCTCGTCATGCGAGCTCCTACCGACCTGGCGAGAGTAGCTTGACTCTCCCTGATACGTGTAGTCAGGCTTCAAAATGTCTTGACACACCCAAGGCACGTGATAGCATTCGCAGTGACCCTTTTGACCTGGAACCACCTGCCAATGTCTTGCGCAAGGGACCTCCACTACCTTCTCAGCCCCACTGGAGACTTGGGCTCTAAGCCTCTGCATCAATTTTTTTTTCTTCGTTTCCATTTTCTCTTTCTCATCTGTAACGACTGAATACCCTATCCTTTTATGCACGTGCTGTCTCCATTTTGCTCCTACAATACCCCCTTCTGAGAAGCATACATTAGGATCAAGTTTTGAAATTGTCATGGGATTTCGGTGTTACCAAGGCTGGCTTACTTGGGTTGGTGTTGATTTCTGGTTTGGTGTTCTGGAAAACTGAGCGCAATTTTTCTATCTTCATCTTTCAGATTTTAACGTTTATCTTTTCATTTCTTCCTTTTGCATTGTCATCTCCATTTACTGTAAAGAATAAGGAACGTTACATAGCCACTACAGCACATGTACCCTTGATGGGTCCGCATACAAAAATAGTCTTGCAATATAAGAAGGGCTTCGATATATTCCAAGTCTCCTTCCATGTCAAACTTTCCACCTCATACTGCGATTTATCTTCAGCTAATAAGTATTCAGAAAACCAAGTGTATTGACTCATAATATTAGAATAGAGCACAGTAAAAAACAATGCCAACCCCCAGAGCATAAGTAGACACTCCAGAAATAACGCCTTGAAATCTCGACAAAATAGCAAAATCCTCAGTCTGGGTATGAAAAATCTACAAATATTCACTATCAACTCCACTACACCAAAGCGACCCCCAAGGTGAAACTTTGAACGCCGCATCCGCAAAATTGGTACATGCACTTCCACCGGCAGAGGTATAGGCTTGTGCCGTTCCATTGGTATTGGTGCAATCTCCCGAAGGAAACACCTCACACATGGCATTGGTAAAGTACCAGGATGCGGGTGTGTCCAGCGTTCCCGCGTCACAATCTGTCGATTTACTTCCGCCATCTGTATACCAGCGACACCAGGTCCCCGTTTCGGTGAAGGCGGAGGATAGACCGCTGTGGAGACCGAGGCAATTTGACGAGAAATCTAGGTTTATCCCCGAGAGGAGGTAGTAATCGCCCTCGCAGTCTTTTTGGCTGTACATTGCCACTTCCCAAGGACTGTAGGATGATGTTGAGGCGGCGGCGGAGGTGCTCGTTGTTTTCGGGTCGGAGGATGAGCTTGAGCTTGTGTGGGTTGTTGTTGAGTGGGCTGTAGAGGGGTTTGAGGTCGAGGAAACAGTGGTGGTTTTGACAATGGATGTTTCTGCTGTTGTTGATGTAGACTTTGTCCAGGATGCTGTTGTGATTTGGACTATCGATGTCGTCGAGGTGGTGGCAGGCTCTTTGGTGGAGCTTGATTTGTATGTTTCTTTTTCTAGGATGCTTTTCGATGTTTTGGTCGACGTTGTTGACTCTGTTGAAATTGGCTTTGCCTTATTTGAAGTAGCCTTCGACTTTGTTGAAGCCGTCGTGCGAGCCTTTGCGGTGCTGGTGGAAATAGCCACAGCGGCTGTACCCGTGGCACATCCCGAGTCAAAATCGACAGTATTGTAGCACTGTCCCACACTCAGATTACACTAGAGCGATTGTCAGTTAAGCCAATCAAGTACGATCTTTCTCATCCTTACCTTGCAGTTTGTGGCAAGGCACGGATTTAAATCATCAAGGTCTGCCATATTACTCGGACGTACGGTACCAGGTACCTGCGGCCCACAGACAGCGTCCGGAAGCGAGACCGGCATAGGCGGGGATCCCGAGCTCAAACAAATGAAGGCACCTTGATCCAGCTTGTTACAACCATTCCAGCCAAATGTAGCATTGTTGTACGCCTTGATCTCATCAACCGTGATCTCGTATCCGTCTGCGATAATCGCACAGGTGTCGTCAGCCTGAAGGATATAACTGTAGCAGAGGCCATCACCGCCTGCCTCAGGAGGTAAATCAAGAGTCCCAGATGAGCAGCAAACAGGCTTTCCAGCAGTCAGAGATGAGCAGAGAGAAGAATCTGTGTTGTATTCGGAGAACTCGGTCGTCGTGATGCCACATTTTGCGGCTAAGGTGGCACAAGTATCGCCAGACTTGATTATAATCGAAGAGCAGGCAGCTTCGCTCTTCTAAAGTGACAGATGTTAGGATTTCATAGAGAAAGAGGTACCTGACGCGAAGATACTGACTTGAAGTTCGGCAGCAGTACTTGATATCAAGATGAACCCGCATAAAGCGAGTATGCGGTGAAAAATATCTATCCCCATTTTCATTCCATGCGTAAATGCGGAAAGAGAGTTGAAAAATAGTGGAAGGGCGCTTCTTTTTGCTTTATAGCTCGAAAGGGAAATTTACCACACTTACCGGATTAGGAAAGGGATGATGCCGTTCATTGATGTGGGGGCGATTTCATTTGAAACTTGGAAGATACTAATTTAGGGAACCTGATCTCCTCAAAGCGGGGCCACACTAGTCAAGGATAAATCTTTTTATGCTAAATACTTGGGGATGCAGCCGTAAGGTTGTTGACAAAGAATGGCAGTCCACATGAGCAGTGATAGCTGGAGTCTCCTTTGTTTCACCCTGTCACTCTATCTCCGACTGCATGCCTACAATGGAATGGGCCTATAAGAAACGATGCATAAGTCTCTTTGGGGTGCGCTGTTGCCCTTAACTGAGCTGAACTGAGCTGCGACACGGTAGACTGGAGAAGTCACCAAGCCACTACAAAGGCAGAGCCGCATGGATGACAACCAATAAATGAAAGTGTTGGGGCCTTGAGACTTCGGTCTCGCCATCTCACAAAAGCAAAATCAAGAGGCTCCTTCCACATTCCTGTTCATAGAGAAGCTCCTATTAGCATCAAAGAAGCACTTGTCCACGAGCCCGAAATATCAAAGAAGGACCAGTAGTGAAAGAAGTTATAAGTGTTATCCTCGTAGACGCCTCGAACAAAGCCATCTGACAGGCTCACGCTAGGTACCAGAGCCCCACTATACGATTCAATTGAGGAACACTAACTTATCTTTCCGAAATTCAAAGGATTGATACTACATAAAGCATAGAGCTTGAAAAATGTCTCCAGCTAAGAGAGAAATGTGCAGACTCGGTGTTGGAATCGCAAAGGATCGCTTGGGTGCACGAATTGACGTTTTTTCCCCTGGCGCACACCTCGCTTTCGATCGACGTTGATCCAGAAGTATGACTACGAGTCAGACTTTGTCTTGGTGTACTCGCTGTCTAGAGACCCAGGCCACTCATTCGGCAGCTCTTGTACCAAAAACCTGAGCAAGGCAGCATTGACCTCTCTGGGCTTCTCAAACTGCACAAAATGCCCAGCATCAATGGTGATCTCCGTCAAATTCGAGCAAGCCTCCCTCATAGGTTCGACGAGCCGTGAGCTCTTTGTATCGCACACTAGATCCCATGTAGCATGGATAAACAGGGCGGGCTGCTTCAACTTTCTCTCTCGACTTCCGTTATACTCAGCATTCCGCTTATGGTGCAAATAATAGGCAGAGCCGCCCCAAAGGCCAGTCTTCTGCATATCTTTGGCAAATGATTCATAAACGTCATCAGCAAGTAGTGACGGGCCGGTCATTTCCACGCTGGGTGGTTTCGGAAGGCCGTTCAACCACCCATTCTTGCGTACCGTAGACATCATGACGGGGGCATTGCGTTCTGGCCGCGAAGCTGGCTTTGTCGTGATAGCCTTACAGAAACCAACAACATCACTATCGAACCATTCGACGGCTTTTTCAAAACTCTCCTCATAATGCTTCATGTAATCCCACTGTCCGAACTCGTATTGATCCGCCGGATATGTTTCACGGTTCACCAATGGAAGAAAACCGTCCCAGCCAAGCTCGATAGTCGAATACGGGACGCAGATACTCACGAGAGCTTTCACGGTTTCAGGATGCTGGATTGCGACCGAAGAAGTCACACCAGAACCCCAGTCATGACCCACCCAGACGGCAGCCTTGCGGCCCGTGTCAGCTAGCAGGGCCATCATTCCCTCCACGAGAGCTTCTTGGCAGTAGTCATCAGCGACATGCCGGGCGGTTGACTGCCCGTAGCCAGGCATATCGGGGGCAATGGCTCGGAAGCCAACTGCAGCAAAGGCATCGAGCTGGGGTTTCCATGTGATGCCGGTAGCAGGCCATCCGTGAATGAAGAAAATCAGAGGGCCATCGACTGGACCGGCTGCCAAGTAATGAATCTTCTTGTCGCCAGCATATATCACTTCATGGTGCGTGAGAGTAGCCATGATGGCAACTATGAGAGGGATGATGGTGTCGCAGAGGGATGAATGTCAGATGTAGGCCAATGGAGGAGGGGCATGGAAGCCCCCAACTCACCCCACTTACCTAGGCACGATCTCACGTTACCACGCTTGATAAGCAACGCCAAGGTCCTAAGTGACTACTCCTCGTGTCTGAGATGAGCAGGCCATCCTAAGCTGACATAGGAAAAATCATCGGTCGAAAGTAGGAAGACAAGCGCAAGATCCAATTGGCATATCGTGCTGGGTATCCAAAATACTACTTATGAGGTACATCGTAAAATATCTGGTACCAGTATGCAGGATTGAAGTGTGAGTTCTGGACAGTTCAGCGATGAATATTACGTTGCGAGATCATAAGCTGCTCGGTGGGTTATAAATAGAATTGATTTACATCACCCCTCGGTCGGCATTCCTGTCGCACACAAGTCGCTGTTTACCAATAAATTTGGAACCTTGATTATGGACATAATATAATAATTTCAATCTGCTGCATCTACTTGATCTAAAGCAATTCAAAGCAACTCTTAATTAAAGGCTTTGAGAAGCCAGTGTCAGGTGATTCGGCATCCAAAGTTGTCGGGGAGCCGAAAGGGTATAGCCGGGGCTCGTAGCCTTGTACAATTTATAGCACCTCAAGACTGGATTTTTCAAAGCTGTGCATTTGTCGAGCTCTGAGGATCGTACAAGAACTGTTCTTTTGATTCAATAAGCTTTTGCATCGCACTGATTTCGAATTCTCCTTCCAATGTCACTCCCCGTTCGAACCCTGGGTCGAGATGGCCCCCAGGTCTCAGCCATAGGGCTAGGTCTCGGTAGTATCAGCGGATTTTATGGACCAGCAGGCACCATTGACGACAAAGTGGCCCTCTTAGACCACGCGAATGCGACCGGTCTGCGCTTCTGGGACACGGCGGATGTTTATCTCGACAGCGAAGATGTGGTGGGTGAATGGATCAAGCGATCGGGCAACCGCGACGACATTTTCCTCGCCACTAAATTTGGGCTTTTGCGCCAGCCTGATGGAACTCACAAATTCCGCTCGGACCCTGACTATGTCAGAGCTGCGTGCGATAAGAGCCTTCAGAGACTTGGGGTTGATACTATTGACCTTTACTATTGTCACCGGGTTGATGGTATCACACCCATTGAAAAGACGATCCAGGCCATGGTTGAACTGAAAAAGTAAGACCCCAATCTGCTAGCACTGCAAACGCCAGAGAAGGCTTTCTGACTTTGGGTCCTGCAGTCAAGGCAAAATTCGACATCTCGGTTTATCTGGCGTTTCAGCATCCACGCTTCGTCGCGCACACGCCGTCCACCCCATCACTGCGCTTCAAATGGAATACAGCCTCTTCACACTCGACATCGAATCACCAGCCTCGGGAGTCCTGAACACCTGCCGCGAACTGGGCGTGACGGTCGTGGCCTATTGTCCTATCGGACGTGGCATCCTGACTGGGCGCTTCCAATCACACGCTGATCTCCCCGAAGGTGACTTGCGTCGCGGGTTGCCGAAGTTTTCTGAAAATAACTTTCCGGGAGTTCTGAGCATAGTTCAGAAGCTGAAAGATGTTGCTGAAGCCCATGCATGCACCCCTGCACAGGTCGCTCTTGCGTGGCTACTGGCTCAAGGATCAGATATCATCCCGATCCCTGGCACGAAGACACCAGCCAGAATGGATGAGAATGCGAAGGCTGGACAGATTAAGCTTAGTAGTCATGAGCTGCAAGAGGTTCGGAGTATTGTGGAGAAAACGGAGATTGAGGGTTCTCAGTACTCTGCTGCGTAAGTGCACTCGTCTTTCTAATTGTTCGAACGATGTTCTGATCTGCTACCCAGAACGATGGCTGCTCTACAGGATGAGACTCCCCCGCTTTAAGAATATTCAAAGAATACTAGCGCACCTATCACGTTGTACTGCGGGGTATCCCGGTTGGGACAGCATTTGAATGGTCCGACCTCAGGAACACAGTCGGAATTTTGATAAGGTTCTACAGTGTGATTATGTCTGTCTATCTCGCAGATAAAATTGACATTTATGAGACTCGTTCTACGTGTACGAAAAAATGAATTAGTTCCACGACTTGTCCGCCTTGCAGCTTCCAAATTTAAAGATCTAGTCGGGCGTTTCTACGAAGGTCATTGTAAAGTTTGAGACAATGTTATATATATCTAGCGACTGTTTATTGAGTCGAAGAGTTGATTTCGCCCGAAAAGTTGCATGTGGTGGCTCATAATATTGAAAGACCGAAAATTGGTCGCGATTTTCGTTTCCCCAGAGCCGTTTATGTATGGCCCACATCGGGTCCCCACAAAGGATCCCCACTTGCCACTAGCGTGAGATCCCCGCATTTACGTACGCGTCAGACAGGAGGTGATCTCAGAGGGGGAGATTTCTTCACGAAAGGGAGAAATATGACGCTTGAGCTGGGAGAGGATGAGTAAGGAGTTTTATCATATGAGGAACCAGGTCCGAATGTTTGGAGACCCCAGTATTGGAGTCACGTTATCAACCATAAGATGCACGCTAGAGAAAGTCAGAACCCCGACGGATAATGACAAGGGTATGATTGGAGAAGTTGGAGGAGGAAATGAGCTCCTAGCCTCGTAAATCAAACTATCACATTGGTTTATCTTGAGGGGCTCGTGGGCCGGAAGTAAGACAAAAGCGGAAAGCCATCGGGGCAAGGGCCAAGATCAGGACCAGGGGCGACCTTGGAAGTTAATCTAATTCGAGTTTTTCCCAGGATGCTCATGAACCCCAGGGCTTCAGGGCTTCCTGCATGGGCAAATACATTTCCCTTATCTGTGGATTAAGAGCTGATGTTGCACATTATGACTGGTCGAAATTGTCGGCTGGCCTGCATATCTCCTGCAGCAGCGCGCAGGTTTGGCGTGCGACCGTAACGCCATAATAGGCTGAAAATCAAGTGATTCATTTACCTAATTGTATCTATTGGCTACTCGCTGTGTTGATCATTGATCGAACAGGTCCCAAGGCCGAGGCTCCTGCAAGCGAGAAGTACCTGGCTTATGAAAGAGGAGATTGAGGGTCCAAGCTGACGCCTCATACCCTAATTTGGCTTCATTATCACAAGATACTTAACTTTATTCAAGATACCGAGGAGCTGGCGGAGACGTGGCTCTGTGGTTATGGAGGTTCTATCCAATGTGCGCTCTCGTGTTCTACTTCCCCGCATGATAATCGCAGATCCTGACTTTCCCCGTGGGGTACTAATCGCCCGGCCAATGATGCAATCTGCAATAACAAAATGCACCGCAGAGAGCCCTGCAGGTCCTGGCTTTCAAGCTCGGGGTCATTTATACTCCGACGCATCTCGCACAATCTAAATTTTGCGTTGTCCTTCCTTACTCCGGCTCAACCACAACATGACTTTAAGCGAGAAGTATGTGTTGGGCGCAAACAACCGGGGACCATTACTTACCCCTGGCGATGGGGGTTCGGGGCTTGAAAAGTTAGATTCAGCAGGGGGACGCTCATTGACCAGAACGCCTACACGCACTGAAAAGTTTCGTCGCCATTGGAAACGATTCTGGCTCTTCTACTGTATTGGCAATGTCATTTTCCTTGCAATCTTTCTTCCCATTTTGTAGGAATTCCTGTCTACCCTAGTGCGCTTCTCTGAAACTGACCTTATCAAGCTTCCTCGTTGTTATTCCTGCGATCGCACAATTGGTCCTCAACAAGTCTGATCTCGTACTTGTCAATGCAACGGTGAATCAGCCGAAGCCAGATTCGGTTATAATGACTTTGGAAACGAAAGTTGATTTGAAGCTTGCAATTCCAGCCCGGATTGAGAATCTTACATTAGCCCTCTTTGAGCGCGCATATGGTGTCGATGATGCCTACGCCACCATCACCATCCCCGGCCAGACCATCAAAGGCAATCACAGTATGGGCGTGACAGATCAATATACCCCACTACAGAATATGACAGCCTGGGAGGACTTCGTTCACCAAGTCGTCTTCGACGAGAAAGCTTCCCTGGCAATAGCGGGTCAGACCAACGCTTATCTAGGGGTTCTGAAGTCCCACGTCAACTTGAACAAAAATATTGTCACACCCAGTAAGTCAATAGTCAGCTTTTGCTTTTTCTTGTCCCCCTTGCTGCCTTACTTACGCTACACATTGCATCTTGATTGATTATGTCGTGTCTCACAAAAATTATTTTCTGACAAATATCAAATAGCGTTGAATCAGTTCAAAGGTTTCGGTATTTCCGACGCCACCCTCATCCTCCCTGCCGAATCTGACGGAACAAACCTAATCGGCAACGCGACGCTCCCCAATCCCTCAGTGATCACCCTCGAAATCGGCACAATCATCCTAGACATCAAAGCTGGAGACCTGGTCATTGGAAACGCAACGCTAGAGGACGTGACACTCAGACCAGGCGACAATATCCTTCCCTTGCGAGGAGTTCTCGACATCAGTACTGTGATCAAGAACCTGGCTGCCGTAATCAAAGCAGAAGCCTCTGCTATCAAGGCCGGTAACCTCACTATTAACGCCGTGACAACCTCAATTGTCTGGAATGGTACTTTGGTGCCGTATTATACAGATATTCTGAAAGAGCTTACCTTGACGGCGTCTATTGGTCTGGGCGCTGTTTTGAAAAATACTATCAACTACCTCAAGTCAGAGGGGAATCTGACGGATGTTTTGAAAAATATTACTGGGGATATGAACTTGAGTTCTATCACTTCTCGCTCTCTTGATGGGGATATGCGTGGTCCTGTCGATCTCTCTGGATTTATGAGGGAGAACCTACATGTCAGGGACATGTTCAAGGATGTTGATCCAGATGAGCGAGACTTGATTATTGACTCGTTAGCTTCGATATACCCTGAGATTTGATGATTGAGTTTCCCTCGGTCTAGTTCCGGGGATATAATGTGTTATGATTCGCCAATTATAAATTAATGAAACGTTCAAAACTTGATCTTGTAGGTGTAGACCAGCAGTTACGCTTCGCGCCTTCAAGTAAGAATTAAGACCGCACCTTAACGAACATTTGGTGCCGTAAGCATGACTGACAACATGGCGGAATCAAAGGTGAAAAACAACACTCGCCCTGAAGCACAACAAATACACACTGTCGATTTTGAAATAAAAGTCGAGCTTGAACCAGCTGGTCTGTAATCCGGTGGAAGCCATAGTAAGCATTCTGAGTTCCATGTGATGCATTCACCACGTATACCAATGCCAGACTCTGGAACATGGGGAAGAGTCAGGGGTGAGTGCTCATTCGGCCCATCAAAGACTGATGATAATTCAAAAGTGCCATCAAATGACCTAAGATCTGGGTTATCTGAGAAGCATTGACTCGCACCCATGTTAGCACTCATGACTTCAATGCATTCCCCGTTGCTGATATCCCACACCCGCACAGTATTATCGCTTGAATACGAGCCAAGAAATCTGAGATCAGACGAAAACATCAAGGTGTGAGGTCTATAGCCCCGGACCTTGATGCTCTGTAGGCATCGCCCATTGCGAGCATTCCACACTTGAATGTAGTGAGGATCACTCTCTGAAAGTGAGGCAAGAAGTCCGGAATCATCGGAAAATACAGGAATAGCATAGCAGTGGCTCTCGAAATATATTAGGTGCTGACTGCTAGTGGCATCCCATATCCTGACTGTGCGGTCACTTGAAGCCGAGGCGAGGCGTTGGGAATCATGTGAGAAGGCAGTGGAATAAACGGAATCTCGATGACCACTGAAACTGTGAATGCGCTGTCCGCTGCTAGTGTCCCATAGTATGACAGTATCATCCCTTGAGCCCGAGGCAACAAGCCTGGAATCATGAGAAAATTTTGGTGAATAGATGGAACCGGGTGTAGTACTGCCGCCAAAAGTCTGGAGACATTCCCAAGTGCCGGTCTTCCACAGCTTGAGTTTCTGGTCCAAGGAGCTTGAGATAAGAAGTTTGGAATCATGAGAGAAGGCAACTGAGTAACTGGCACCTTTATGCTCATTTAGGATATGAATGCTTTCCCACTCTTAAGATCCCAGATCTTGATAGTGCTATCGAGTGAAGCTGATGCGAGAAGCTGGCAACCCTGAGATATTCTGACTTCCGAGACCGGGCCTCTATGTCCTTTTATAATCTTGAAACATCTACCATTGTGTGTATCCCAGAGCTTGAGCGTGCCATCACTTGATCCAGATGCAAGGGAAATGGGAGTTTTGTCCTTCTTGTCCTTCTTGTTCTGACATTCAAAGAGAGTGACAGAAACAAAGTCACTACTGTCATCCTCCATCGCCATGACACGTCGCCATTCGCCTAAATCCCATAACTGGATGGTTGAGTCTACTAACGCCGAGGCGAGGAGCTTTGAATCGGGAGAGAAGCAGACGGATTCCACTTTGGCGCCATGCTCAAGCGTGGCTAGGCATACCCCAGTGCTGGAACTCCATATCTTGACAATGCGATCTGTGAAGGCTGAAGCAAGCAGCCGGGAATTTTGAGAGAAGCTGACAGAGTTGACTTGATCAGTGTGTCCCTCTAGGGTTTGTAAACATGGGGTCCATTAATATTCTACATCTGGCCTTTGTATTACCCATAATGGTTGCTGTGCTTGATATTGGATCTTTGTGATGCTATCCACGGGGCTAAATATCAGCGCTGACGCGTAGATTTGAAGCGGCCAATACTGAGTGCCATCTGATGGTAGAGGACAAATCGAGATGCATCCTTTGCTCTGTCGATCAGGTTCGCATTCTGTACATCCGACTGCCTGTCAAAGGCATTCTGTTTTAGCACACCCGAATATTAGATCATTGCCTCCATGTTTCATGGGTGAAAAGCACATACCTCAATCAGTTTTTCGAGCTTCAAAATTGATGCTGTTCCCTCTGACATACTTTTCATTAGACTGATAGCTTCAAGCCAATGAAGATAGTTATTGCGCAAGAACGCTTCGATGGTATCGCCTTCCGTAAAGTCATCGATACTGTTTGCGCAGAACTGATGAGAGCACTTCTCGAGATGCTCAACCCAATAAAGGCACGCGTAGCCTACTACCGCCAATGGATCAGGCTCCGGCTGCTCAACCCGGTCAGTTGGGTCATGGTTTTCGGCCGAAAAGCGTCGGGTTTCATCAAAAACTGTGTCTTGGACCACCCTGACCTGACCACGGTGAGGTATCCAGATTTGCCAGATTTTGGAGGCCACATAGCCAACGAAATATCCTTTCTCAGCTCGTGACTTCATTTTGTCAAGTTTCGGGATATTCGGGATCCTGCAGTATGCGAGCGATCCGTACAATGTAACGGTGGAAAGCGACATCTTTGTGGGAGTATTGGCAAAACTAGTCAGTGAACTCTGACTATTTTGACCACCTAAAGCACCCTCAGTGACCTGATTAATCCCAATAAAGCGTCGTGCTTCATCCCATGGAACTATCCAAGTCCTATCTTCCAATATCGTAGGCGTACGGTTTAGCAGGTATACTGCCACTTTTACCGCTTCTGGCCATAGTTTATCGGGTAGTTTCCCCTCCTTTAGAAGCGTTCTCGCTCTCAGGATAATCACACCTCTAGCACGCTCACCCGGACCGTTCATCTCAAGTGTATACGGGACCGTGAACGTGTGAACACATCCCAGCTGGTTGATAAGTAGCAGAACACTGTCATCAACTGATCTCTCGTTATCAGAATGGAACACCTTAATCGGCAAATATAACCAGCGGATGGCGAAAGCAATAAAGCTTCTGGTCGCTTCCTGACACCCGTTTTTGTTCACATGGGTCAGGTCATCAACCAGTGGAACCGGATACCCTCAACGTAGAAATAGGTTATCCAGCAGTGCAGGTTATATCCCATATTAACCTGTCAGAGTCTGCCTGCAGTGAGGTGACGGGGACTGTAGATAGATGGTGCTTCTGCCTTTTTCCTTCTTTCCTCCTCCATACCACCACATTACACAGATTGTTTTGTCTGTTCGTTCTCTCTTGTAGCAGCAAGCTATAGCAGCTTGTGCTTTCTTTCTTTCCTTTCTCCTCTGATCCTCGACCAGCGTGTGACGCTGACATAACCTGAATTAGGTCAAAGTAGACCCTCCCGCACCGTCCATAGTGCTTGCCTATCGGTCTCCGCGAGACCTGCCGTGGAGCGTTGACTAAGCTGCAGACCGTACAAACTTGATCATCCGGTCGCTCTTCCCCATCCTCCGTGCTTCGTACAACCTCAACTACACTGACTAGTTTCGGTAGTTGCTAAATTGCTGCCTTCGAGACATGGCCAAGTCGTTTATGCCATGTATCAGTATTAGCAGACGAATTCAACGGCTTCTCTGATCGTCGTGTAGCGTGTGCAGCTTGATGCAGGGTGTTCATCTGGGCCTTGATCGTAGTCGGCGACTATCTGTTTTCGGCCGGAAAAATGTAGGATCATCCTGTGTCTGTGAGAACAGATAAATATCATGTTCTCGGTAGGTCTCAAGAATAGGTTGATCTCCATTCATAATCCTTCCTTGCTTCATATCCCACCATCCTCCATGGTCCTCAATCCTCCTCAAGGAAACCAGATTGCAATGGAAGTCGGGAGAATACCGGCAGTTATAGAGGTTAACCACCCGCGATCCGCCCGTTGCAGGATCCCTCCCGGTGAAGGTTGCTGTACCGACCCCAGCAATTGCGGTCCGATTGTCACCCATACGGAGGTACGAGGGGTCCTCCTTATACTCGGTAAATTTGGTCCGGTCGTTGCATATGTGTACGCTTGCTCCGGTACCCAATACCCATTGGTCTCGGTACTTAGTATCAACTTTAGTGGATAGGGCGACTATGGCAAAGCCAACGTGGGCTAGGTTTGCTGATTCAGACGGGTTTTCTGCGAAGTCAGGCGAGTTCTTGATTTGGTTTTCGGCCCAGACTTTCCACTCTGGTTCCTTTTTGAATGACTTCTTCAGCGCTTCGGAGGCCTTTCGTAGGCCCATCCACCCATCCGGCCTCTGGTCTTCATTCAAAACCCAGCACCGGGTGACCGGGTGCTTCCTGCCACAGGGGCAGTAGCTCCGGTCCTGGAATGGTCCAGTTCTTCCGTCTTTTCTGTCGGCTTTGGGAGCTTCAGCCTCTGTTTTACCCTGCCAGGTTGACGAGGCAAATGCTGCTTTGGATGTACGATTAGTGTTCGGCCTGGTAGTCTCGAGATACAACATAGTATAGGATGTACGGAAGGACTCAATCAGATCATTTATCTTGATTGTATTACTTCTTAGTACGATATTCTGGAACCGAGCTTCCCACCAGACCGGTAGGATGTCCTTTACAGCATGTAAAAATAGCTGCGGATGTTGCGCAGTATCACTCTCGACTTTTAAGTTGACCGCTTCATCACGCATCAGCTCCCACTCTTCTAGCCAGGATAGTACGTTTTGGCCCTTCTTTGGTGGTCGTACGCACCCTTCTGCCCAGCGTAGCAGGACCTCATTCTGGTGAGACTTTGTGTGTGAGAAGAGCTTCTGAAGAAAGCTGATCTTCTCATACGGAGTCTCAAGATCATCCATGAGACGGTGTAGCTTAGTATCGGTTGACGCTGTGATCACGAACTCAACCGATTGCAGGCCGTCTTTCGCCTTCTCATAACATTCGAGCTCCTCTTTGTAGTCGTCATAGTCGTAGCTATACTCCATCTGACGACCCTTATGCTCTTCCCTTAGGGTCTTGGCTGTCTCTGCTGTTGCCCCTCGCGGGATGACTAACCGCGGTCGTACGGGGGCATGCGGCTCCTCCAGTACCTCCGGAACTGGTTTCTCAGGATTGCAATAATCCCATACCTTCCTAATCTTGGCAAACTGCTCCATCGCAGAGTACCAGGCTGGCCAGTGAGAGCTGTTTTTCAGCTTCTCACCTTTCCATTGTGAGACAGATACCGTGGGGTCCATCCTTAGTTGGTTCCAAATAGCTTTCAATACTTTCTCAATTGTCGTGTTCTTCGGAGGGGTTGACGCGGCAACTTTGTTACCGTCGTCAGTGGTCTCAGGGATAAATAATTCTGTCGTCGCAAGTCGAGGAGAGCTTCCAGAACGTATATTCAATCAGCATATCACGGTAGGAGAGATAAGCCGGGCTCATAACTCTCTGAACACGTAATTACGGTCGAAAAGCATGTATCAATGGTGTGGGTCACGTATGTGTTCTCTTGTCCTATTCCCTAGTCTCCTCCACAGCAGTTTCAAGTGGTGCGCTGACGAATAAACCTGATTACATAATACATTGTTCCGACAATCCGTCGCCCGACACAGACGGTCTTTAGCGTAGGTCATCTACTATTAAAGGTTTGAAAGACTTCTGAACTCTAGACACTTGCAGTGCAAGAAGTAGTGGAAAGGTCATGTATCACTCATTCCTATGGAGTGGACACAGGCGAATTTGCACTTTTCAGCTTGGTAGCCGCGCGCAGGTTGTTGCTGGTGGGAAATCAAGTCACTCCTAAAAACATAAAATTGAAAAAGTTTTATCCGTCCAATAATGAAATGACAAAAAATATATGCGGCTCTAGCGTTGGTCTTGATTGAGCAGAAAGCTGTCATTGAGTTTTCCCTCTATCGCTTGCCAGACGGCAATGGGGAAGCACCCATTGACCCAGTGATCACCATTTGGCGTACACGCGAAAAAGAAGGCATTTCGTGCTAACATGTTATTCGGACTCACATTATCAACATGGTAGTACACTGGATTACACTTGGCAGCCCGAGAAGCAGATCCGGTCTTCTTCGTGCATCGTTGACCCTTCCAAGCATCTTGTGGTTGAACTGCAGGGCCGAAATTAACCAACTCAAAAAGCCGAGCTTTTGACCAGTTTGATGCCGTAATCAAGAAAGAGCTCGTATCGCCAAACATTGGTGGCAGGCCTGTTTTTTCCAGTGATACTCGAGTGAGGCGTGCCAAAGCATGAACTTGGGCTTCGGTGGTTTGTGTTTTGATGCTATTGCGGATCTCAAGGGCCGCAACTCCGAGAGCATCAGTTTCCCCAATTAGTTCACGAACCTTGATATTTGTCCAACAGGGAAAGACGGCATTCTGCACATAACTGCCCTCCTCCTGTTTGACTGGGAATATGGATGGTAGGCGAGATCGCAGATCGAACGCATTGCTAATACCAACAGTTCGAAGTGACTTGAGGGGCAGAAGAGCTGACGCTGCGATCAAGCACATCCATGCCGTCACCACATCCCCATCGCTGATGAAAGGAAGCCGGTCTTCAGTCGTCATGTCGTTCACAGAATTTCTCAAAAGTGAAGTTAATGCATCATTCCGCAGTTGACTCACAACCCTGCGTGGAAGGAATACAGTCCGTGTTTCCATCTTCCGCCACCACAGTAGGTCAAATAGAAATCGAAGTCCCCAAATGAAGAACCGCCACCCTTTAACTTGAAGTTTTCCAAGTATATGAGTCTCTAGGAAGAGAGAGTCTTTGCCGAGAGCCGCCATCGGATCGTCGCCAGAAGACAGCATCGGCGGGATGTCTGACTCTCGCCCAGCAAGCACAAGACTCCAGGCCACAGCCAAGTCTCTCAAACTCATTGCATCTGCTGTAATATGAGGCCAATTCAGCGACACAACTGTCGCGTCAGTAAATGACACGACGTTCAGAGTCAATTGTGGGTGGTCAGAAGCAAGATAGTCATTCAGACAGACTGGTGCATTCGATGGCACCGCAAGTTCTCTAAAATCCGGAGGGCCACTTTGCACTGATAGAAAATCCGAAGTAGGCGCAGGTAGCCTTGAGGCTAGTGGGTGCTCATTGATACTGACGTGGAACTCTTGATGATTGAAGTTGACAGCGGGTCGGTCTGCGGTGAAGACGTGAGGAACGTGAATCTCCAACTTTTGCTCTGTCTATCAGGATTATTACATTAGAATGCTCAAATCAGTAGGTGTGTGCCACATTGATATACCCTACATTCAAACGAATACGCCCCCCGAGCTTACGCCATCCCTCTCGCTCGATGAGCAGCGATAAAGAACTCTGCAACATTTCAGGGTCGAGTATATCATTGAACCGAAGAGTACAGCATTGCACGATATTTCGCAGAAGTGGCGTGTCATCGAAGTAGTAGACTGGCATAATCGTGTCCGTCGGTACTTTCTCATATGGCAGTCTATTCTGTGGGCGCTTAAATGTAAGCCATCGAAGTAATTCCATGTTTTTTAGAGTTTGAAGAAGAGGGTCGAATCCTTGATTGAATATGTATTCTCCAATAACAAGATCAGACATGAGCGCTATAAAGTGTGCGTATTACATCTTTAAGAATGAACAGACCAGAGGAGTACCTCCGGGTGAGCTGAAGCATCACATGATTCTAGATGCTAGCTGACAACGCACAAGTCTAACGCCACTTGCATAAGCGAGGATTGGTTCGTCATTTACATTCAATGATTTCCCAACTGAGGTATCGATCATTTCGAAATTCCTTGGTGCCAAATATCGAGAGATGGATAGGACCCTTATTTGCTGGCGAAGCAGAGTGTCCCGTCTTATTTGAACCAAAACATAGCCAAGTGAGGCAACTGCCCAGTTTTAGGTCACTGGCCACAAATGCATACAATGAGAACGCCTTAATTTGAGATAGTTTAACGAGGAAAGAAAGCATCCGGTACACTTCGTTACAATCGGCTTGAAATCATTCAAAAGATGCGCGAATACTGATTATCCAGAAGTTTCTCGTGATCATCCCCCTCAGTCTCTTCAATTCTGCCCTTGTGTGTCTTGAGTTTACCCTTGCTGGCATCAAATATAGGATTGATCCACATGTTTTCGACATTATTGCTTTCCCCGCCCGGCGTAAAAATGCTTTGAGTAGCAGCTGTTGATATCTCAGCTCAGGGTTCAGATCAGTTGAATAGCAGATGAGGCTTGACCTACCAATTCCTGTCAGGTGATTATTGATAAATATATTTTCCCAGTGGTTTTTCGGTGCTTGGTAGACTTCATGCATGATGCTGAGGTGCGGGTGCGATTTAGTAATCTTGTTCCACCACTCCCACGCCTCACGGTGGAGCGGGCTATGCGCGTATGCGTGCACGTCTTCCAGAGTTCGAAAGTAGGTCGCAACCATCACTTGGTTCGCACTTGAACGCTCACCAGTTGCCATCCAGGTGGTTGCACCGAGATCTATATTGAGAGGCATATTCAGTATGCTGCATTGTATGAGAAAATATGAACCACAGCCTCACAGTTGAATTTAACTGCATTATTTGCAAGCTCATTCTGCATTCTTTCCATGTAGTCATTTATCATGGCGTAGCCGGGACCAAAGATCCCCATTGGACTATCGATGCGAGAGAATGTGAGATTAGGTAACTCCGAGATGCCAGAGAACATGAATCACAATGGATTAGTGGATGGGGATTAGACATACTGATTTGAACGTGCGGCCAGTATGATCAATGTAACATCTTGATCGGCCGCCTTGCCGGAGAACACGCCATTTCGATTGGGGAGCAATGCGCTGAATTTGCCAGCAATAACGCCATCCATCCCAGTATTTTTGATGAGGCCAAGCGTCGCGAAAATTGTCTTGGAAAAGAGAAAGAACAGCATGAGAATAGGTGGTAGAACCACATATGAGCTCGGAAATACTAAAACAACAAGACCCTGAAGGCTAGCCCCCATAAGTAGCCAGGTTGTCAAATTAAAATTGTCCCGGATCACCTAAAAGCCCGTCAATATGACTCTGGGTCTTTGATAACAGAAGAGCCCTCATCTTGTGGTTTTCGCAAGCTGAGCGTATGGCATTATGGCGGTACGGACACTTAATTGCGAGTTCCCATAATTTTGTCTTCTTTCGGTTGATGGGGAGAGCAGCGGGTCCAAAGTTGTGTCAGCCCGTGTTGCTTTCATTTCGCACGTTTTTGAATCCCAGAAATATATTTTGAACGAAGTGGCCAGTAAAACACAAGGGTTTGCGCTACTGCGAAAGCACTTGAATGAAGGGGAGAAGGGGAGAAAAATGAATACGAGAATGAAGTGGGGGAGGATGTGGTCTGGGAACTTAAACTAAATCTCTCTGGATGCATTGGTAAAGGCTGAAAAATTACTTCTGCTTTCCTTCGTCTTACTGTAAGATACCGGGTAATCAATTTAGCCCATGCTTAGTGTATATCCACTAGTTACCTGTACTATAGGCACACTTAACGAGATGGTTAATCTCTCCATCTCCTCCGACTATTAAAAAAGCCACAAGCCATCTTGATCTAGCTTTCCCTCAGCTTCAATCTTCTTCATACATGCTTTGATCCTCTGCACAACATGCTCCGCATACCCCGGCCCTAGCGGCGGTTTGGGCACGGTCATATCCATCTTTAACCAAGGAACAGAACTGATTCCTCGACACGCCTGGCGCATCTCGTCAACTTCCTCATCGCCGTATAAAGCCCCTGCAAACACGGCCACAGGTGGCTTGGAATAGTTCATGGTACCACGATTGCCCTCCTCAGAAACGGGAGGGGCGAGCCCTTGAAGCAAGAGGGGGATTTCGACTACTCCAGAGGTGCTGCTAGTCACATTGTGGATAACTATAGAACACATTAGCCTAAGCAACGGGATGGTCCTATTTTCTGCCATACTTTCGAATTCGGGCAAGTAAAGAGGTTTGACAGCGTTGAAAATCTGGGGATTGGTGCTGCCACAGGTAATGACTGGCAAAGACGACATCGTGTATGAGATGAATTGATGATTGTAAAGTTTGGTTTGAAAAAAGCTGGCCATATCCAGATACTGATACTTATAATGGTGAACGGGCGGTATACAAGTGATCGTCACTGCAGCTGTCATTGGCTACGCGGATCGATTTCCTAAATGGGCAAAAGCTGAACTCTGCTGACCCGATCATCGCGACCCCTCTCGAGCCGCCCTGGAGCGCCACTAGCGAGTTGTGGGCGTCTTGATCATTATCCAGTGCAGAAGCTTTCAGACGTCAGCAGCATATCCATTCAACAGTAACACAGGCGCGATCCATTACAGGATTTAATTACACTATATTTTACAATTTCTTTCGCAAGTCTAGTATGAATGGTGTGATATTTTCCAATGGCTTTCTCTTCGAACAAGCTTCAATCTGACTTAAACGACAGAAAAGGGGATAAAATCCAGATACAACTCAGTCAAGCCTTTCTCCCCACAACAACATGAACATCGTAACAGTAATAGCAAGATAGATTGCGCAAGTCTTGTGAAATAGTCTCCTTCAGGTCGTTGATTTGACCAATGGATTGAATCTCATCCAATTTATGCATTTTGAAGGCAGCAGTCAGAATATGTTGGAATCCAACAACAACTGAGGTATTGACCTTCTCTCGAGTTTCTGGGTTGTCAAGAGTGTAAATTTTCTCTTCGCAAGATACCAGTCCGCTTTTTTGGAAAATACCAAAAAGAAGGCCAATACTAAAGACGTGTCAAGCTCTTTTGTTAGTCCCCAATCTTAGGCACCATGGTGAAACAAGGTAATTCTCAAGCTTACTTTGGTGTTTTCCCAAGCGAAGTCACCACCTTACGAAACAAGTCGAGTCCGCGCTGGGCATTGATTGCTCGTTTCCCCTCAGGTACTCCTTTAATCACACATTCATGTGCAGCACAGTCAACCCATTGCAAGTAGCCTCCTGGCTCTGCTCATTATTAGTCTGAAAATCAAGTTAACAAGGTCTGGATTAGGGGATTTCGCACTGAGAAGTGTCATCAAATTTCGCACAGCAGGTTCCCACTCATGAGATGATAAAGCCACCACCATCACTCGAACATTGACAACGTCATATTTCCCCAGATATTCATCCGGGAATGGCAGTAGGAGGTCTTGATGATGAAACATGATGTTTACTGGCAATTCGTCCTTGTTGGGAAACATGGCGTCCGAGAGGTCGAACCCATCAAGGCGACAGGTTTTGGGAAGAACACTTGCAAGGTCACGTAGCCATATCCTTTGGAAATAATGTAAGCTACCTTCATTTTTCTGAGACACTTGCTACCAACCCAGTTCCAGTGCCAACATCCGCGATGCGCATATTATCATGTTGTTTGATCACAGGATGCAAGAGGTATCCAATATTGGCTTGCCAAGCATTATATTGCATTTCCAGCCTGTATTACACTTGGCTGTTAGCTTCAGCGATCAATCAACTCTCGCGTTTTTCGAACAGCTATAAACATACCTTTCGCTTTCGGCCATGGTCCTCACCAGCAGATATTCACCTCCATGTTGGACTTGCTTGGCCATCCTCAAATTATGAATGAGATGAGAGTTCGGGGATTTTGCTTTATGGTGGCACTGAGCAGGATCTAAAGTAGGAGATTGGCGTATCGCTGGAAAGTGTTCTTTACAAACTGATTAGTAAAGAATATTCAAGTCGTAATAACGCATACATAATCAGCGAAAGCTTTAAGAATTAGGCCCCCAATTCAGCCCTCGCACGGCCCCGGGCACCCTGGAGCCACGGGCGTTGTCCCGGAGAAATGTAAAACTTTAAAGTGAGCAAAACTCATAATGAAAACTTTCCCTAGTAGACGTTACATCGGTGTTAGATAGTCCACTAGTATGTACTAGGTGGTTGAATTATGAGCGCCAATTGTCCATACTCCAACCAAGCCCCAACGAAGGGAGGATACGCATTGGATTAACCAAAATTAGGTATTCTAGATTATTACTTGGCCGGGCTTCTTTCAAAGTAAGGCTATTAGTCCACTGATGGCTGTGTGTTCAATAGTGGGACCAATCCATCGATACGACGGCATGAATACAAGCTTCGACGTGATAGGTGTAGGCAGTGAGCAAATTCCAGGAACCTTAATGTCAAGACTGATATTGGGACTAGTCTTTCCTGCCGCACATAACTTTCTCTACGCTGATGAAATCGTCATTCATCACAACTATACCACCTGAATAATATCAAATACTGTCCTATGAGGTTGGCGAGGCTGTCTTCTTGTTCAGCAACTTGAAGCCATCGAGAAGACTGTCTCCGCTAGGCCCTGAAATCTACTGAATTTCTCATGCCGCTGTATGTTTCGATTTTTCTCTTTTTGGTAGTCAATAGAGCTAGATAGTTACACACAAATTAGGTACATATCTGCATGCATGGAAATTCTAAATGAATCAAAATAGAGCCTTCAGGGGCCTCATTTGTTGATAGCGGCCTCGGTCGCCTTCATGACCTTGTTACCAAGATCCTGATTCACACGACTGAACAATGCTTAAGACAAGTTAATATCAAAAGCCTCTTATCAAGACAGGGTTTGGACATACCGTATACTTCGTGACGCAATTTAGATGACTTGACTCCGCTGATACTACCAGCAAGATTTTGAATGACCCGGTCTTGGTGTCCCGGTTCACGGCCAATAACCTCCCATAAAGCGGCGGGCTGAATGAAATCATCGTCTGTGATATGACTGGTGAAGGTCGTAACTTCGCCGACCCATTGCTCGTGCTCTGTGTGCAGGCTCAGCGACTGGGGACTGCCGCCTTTAATCTCCTGGTAGAATTTGGTTGGCTGAAGAGAAGAATTGACATAATTCGGATCGCCACCGTAATTGCCGTCAAACCTCATCTTGCCGTCTCTCTGGAAGGGGCAGTACACCGGGGCCTTGGCTGCATTCGTGGGGATTTGCTGGTAGTTGACGCCAAGTCGGTAGCGTGCTGCATCAGGATATGCGAATAGACGGGCTTGGAGTACTGTTTTGGAGATTGGTTAGTGTCTAAAGGAATAGTGGGGTTGGTGGTTAGCTTACCAGGGTCGGCGGAAGCTGCAAACCCCGGTACCATAGTCGATGGGGAAAATGCCGCCTGTTCAATATCGGCGAAGTAGTTGCTAGGCTTTTTGGATTTAGTCACGGCGTTACAAAGCATAATGCTAGATCTACAGAACTCACGTTGCGATTCAAGGTCATCTTGCCGATCTTCCTCAGTGGAAAGTCCGTATGTGACCACACCTTGGTCATGTCGAAGATATTCCACTTGTAGTTCTCAGCCTCAGAGGGGTCCATGACTTGAACAAAGACATCCCACGAAGGGTATTCTTCTCTTTCGATGGCCTCAAACATGTCCCGAATCATGTAATCGGGATCCTCGCCGGCAATCTTCGTCGCCTCTTCCTGAGTGAAGTTCTTCACACCCTGGCAGGTCTTCATGTGGATCTTGATATATTTGAATGAACCATCCTAATTAGGTGGGTGAGTGGATGAAATGAGATGTTATGATGCATAATCTTACCTCTTTAGTGAATTTGTATGTGTGTCCACTATAGGAATTCAAAAAGCGAACGGATTGAGGTGTTCCCCGATCGCTAAAGAGAACCAAGAGTTGATGAATTCCCTCGGGGTTTCCAACATGGAAGCTAGAGAATGTCAGCGAATGACGCGAAAAACTTCAAGGGCTGCACATACTCCCAGAACTAGATATATTGTCAGTCTAAATGATTTTGAGAATAACATGAGCGTGGCAATTAGTACATACCATGTTCGCGTCGGGAAGATGAGACTTCGGGTGTCTCTTGTGAGAACGGTTCATGGAAGGAAACTTGATGGGATCCCTAATGAAGAAAACAGGCTTCTAAATATTAGCGAAGACTTCCTGTATCTATACGGCGTTTTCCTCACAGTATTATTGAAGACCCAATCCAAATTGCCTTCGTCAGTATACATCTTCATTGCCCAACCATGAACATCTCGCGATGTATCAGCAGAGCCCGCCTCCGGGCCAACAGTGGAGACTCTGAGAAGAACAGGGGTCTTCTTTCCGTCTTTCTTGAGGAAACTGGCCGACGTTATGTCAGAGCAGTCGCCAAACGCTTCAAACTCTCCATAAGCTCTTTATGGATGGTGAGACATCAATTAGCCTTATACAGAAAATGTCCATAGTAAGTACGTGTAAACCTACCCGATAGCTTTGGCGTGGACAACACTGCAGTATATATTGTTTAGCAGTGGTTTACATTGTCGAGTTGCGTCGCTCTTACCGTTCGGGAATCCTCTCACGAGAGAAATGCGCGAGGGTCTCAATGAGCTGGGTGTCCTGAAGCAGACCAAGGCCAGCACCCTGTCTATTTCGCATCAGCACAGCAGTGCTGCTGCTTGCGAAAGGGCAGCCTGTTTAATTCTCAGCAATCAAATTCAAATTACTCAATTAGCGATCGCGGACCTTCGGCGAGAGTGTAGTACTTGTCGGCGGACATGGTGCGCTCCTAAGCTTCTGTTCCCGCACAATTGGAATTTCTCAATTGATGTGAATTGAGTATAATTTACCTCGTTGAACAATCTCTACTGAGGTTTCAAAACTACAACAGTCTAGTCCGACTGCAAACAACCACTATTTGAATACTTTTCTCGCCTTTGGGTTTAATATATGACATCATTGATGTAGCACCGGCCGAGATGGAACATCAAACATGGAAAGGCTAGAACTCAATAAATGTCTTATATTCATGAATGCATATGTGGCGGTCCACGATCGTCATTCATATATGGGTTCTGGTCGTATCTATCGTATCGATTACCGGGGCTGTTTTACCTGAGGGTTTAGATTCATCTCTTGGTAAAAAAAAAGTAAAGTTTGATCACGGAGAACATAATTTACTAAAATCTGATATCATTTAATTCATCATCTCCTCGCCATCAGAGCTTCCCTACGCGGTATTTTCTTTCACAATTGGTGTTACGGAAGCATCCGAGCCTCTTTTAGCACCGGCAAGCGCACTCTTGGGTACGAATCGTAGGCCAAATACGAGCATGCTAAGCACAAACAAACCCACAAGAACACCCAAAGTCACCATTGCACCAATGACACCTGCTACTCCTAAGCTCATTCCACCGCCTGTGGATGATCCAGAGGAACCGGAAGATGAACCCGTGCCACTGTTGTCGGAAGTCGAGGAGCAAATTCCAGTGGTGTTCCCACATGATTGGCACCATTGCTCCTGTGATGTGATGGAGAATTCATTTGACTTGTCGACAAACTGCGCCCAGGGGAGCTCGAGTGTGGATTGTCCAAAAAGTGGGTAGGCTTGCAGTTGTTCTGTGCCACCGATGGCACTTCCATTATGGAACAGGAAACGCACACTAATATCTGACGTCGAGGGAATCCCGGTGCTAGTGTCGTTTGTCACCAGCTCCCATGCCATTGATGAAGCGTAGTCAGGAATACCCGTAAAGTTGGCATTCACAGCTGTAAGCCCAGCCAGACCGAAGTAAGAAAGGAATGGTGCGTAAGCACCAAACTGGATGTTCAATTTGGATTTACCGCCGGATGTAATTGTTTCATTTAGGGCTGCAAGAACCTCGCCAGCAAGAGTCATGCCAGCGACAGCACGAATCGTATCAGAGCTGTTGTATGCCAAGTTGAGCTCATGCTCGTTGGCGAGAACAAGAAGCTCTTGGACTGTCTGATCCGTGAGAAGGTCGGATGAAGGGAAGGTCGCGGTGGAGTTGTGGATCAAAGCCACATGGATTAAATCCCATATAGTGTATGCGTTCTTGTAGCTCAGCTCACTAGAGCTGAATGTTCCATTCACCAGCGGTTCAAGAGACTGGTAAAAGCTCTTGGTGGATGACAACAAGTCCTCATAGGACGTTGAAGAGTAGTAATTATCACTGCTGATTTCAGCCTTGTTGCAGGACGATGTGCTCTGAAGCCACGAGTTGTCCTCGCTCCCGCTTCCGGACTGCACATCGGACATAGGGATCAGCTGATAGCCATTCATTGGAGATTGGATTGTTGAGCCGTTGCGCAGAGTTTCCGCGGCAGCAGAGCCGATGGGAGGATAGAGGCCCTGCAGGAACCCTTCTCCTGAATTTTCGATAACATCATCCTGCGGCGCACTAGCCGTGACTTGCTTCAAATTGACCTTCTCGGTACTGATGCCATCAATTTGAAAGGATGAATTGGACGATATATAACGGTCGTGGAAAAAGGTACCAGTCGAATACTCTTGATTGTACCCCAGATTTGTCAAATTAGTAGGTGGCCAGGATTTAGCTGTGCGGTCCCCATGACGCTGGAAAACATAAGCCCCCAACACCCTCTCTGCGTTGGTCAGATGTGCCAGGGCCAGAAACGCAAGCACAATGAGTGTACCAAAGACCGACATGGTTGATGAACTTTCTCTCACTAGTATCTGTTCAAGAAAGCAGGTCTAAAACATTTGCTCTTGCGGTGAGCTTGCCTGTCGTATTTAACCACCGAACTTACTTATGCGGGGCCGTTGTCGAGAGCGCTTCGATATGGGGAGACAAATTTCTTAGTATTCGGATGGCCACGGAGATTCTTACTTTGGCTTCAAAGGGTCCAGGCGTACCCGGGGCATGGTCCATTAGACGGGTTTTGCCGAAGCTCGTATTTTCTGCCTACTCAAGAATCTTGTTTCATAGCTCCTTTGTCTCAGAGGATGATATCACCATTTGAAGCAGAGATACAATGGAAACACGACAGAATGAGATACCAACTTACACAATATCAAAAATGCACCAAATCTGTGATGTCCAGATGCGGAAGTTCCCTGGCTCCTGTCCTAGCATCGCGGAAGAAAGACCATTCACAGGTCAAAAAGAAGCGAATGATGCTGGGATCGATGGGACAAGCCTCTGCTCCCGCTTGGACGAACCAAAACAAAGCTTACTACGGCCTAGGTTCAGGCAATCCAGGGTAGCTGTTGCATAAGAAGATGGCTGCTCGGTAATTTCGTATTCCAAACCAGCGTAAGACATTTTTTTGAACGTACTTAGTATAGATTAGTATAGACTGCAGCTACTCATTTCGCGTAACTGATAAGACATGTGCAACCGTGCTTTGATTGTGTCCTTGGCCCCGAACAATTTCCGATTGGATTATGCTAAGCCTTATCGGACTACGCAGTTTCTTCGGTTGTGTTCGCTTTCGTTTCCAATCAAGTACCCTGGATCATTGAAGAATGACTCGCCCAACCGCTTGGGGGTTGGAAAATGTTTCCTTGGGATTCTGGTTAACATTCTCGCCAGGGCAATCAAATGGGCGAAGAAAACGAGGTTCGCGTCAGTCCGCCTATCATGCTATGCGAGAAGCGCGGGGAAGAAAAAGAACATAACCCTCGGTGCTGACGTCATTCGTATTGGGGAAGTCCGACGTTCATTCGAGGATTACTATTGCCAAAAGCAGATTCGTGGCAAACATACAGTATCGTAAGTCGTGATTTATTTAGATCACAAGAAGGAGCCGATTTATCCACGAATGGGAATCATGGGCCACTTGTTATCTTCTTCAGCTCATCAATGCCAACATGTCATGCCTTTTTGCGCGCTAAATCTATGTGGAATCGAGTAACTCATGATCTCGCTCACTACTGGATTTTCCCTTGCCATCAACACTCTTGGTCCTATTCCAGAAAGCCCCATTTTTGTCAAGACCTTCTCGTCGATAGCTCGCCTGTGATTTTGCTTGCGATGATTTGTTGCTAATCCGTGATACGGAGGTTCAATTCTCGGGCCAGCAGGTAGACAGCTTTCCTTACGGAAGCGTAAATAGCTCCAGTCCTTGAATGCCTCTATACAGCGGGAGGGTCCCGAGCGCACGCATCATGCATGCCTCAACTCGTATCCCGGCCCCCTCTCCCAGCCATCATTCTTTCGCTGAAGCATTGACCAATAATTGCTCTATGATTGGCGATACTTTCTTCGGAATTGGTTTTCATCACTCCCGACTGCAGCTAGCCCTGCACCTACACAGGAGCTTGACTGATAGGCTGACCCAAGGGATGTATCCCTGCCTTCAACGCCCCCAAGTCGTGAGGTCATTCCAATGCCTACCCAGCATTTCTGGGCGAACGAAATGAGATTTATCAAAAGTTTTTAATTTCCCAATTGGCATTAGAGAAAGTTAGAAAGATCTCCCTGGTGGAATTTCCGCCACAAACAAACCTACGGCTTAACTGGAATATAAGGAAGCCGCCATGTCCCGGGTGGGCGCCTTCTGTGTAAAATCCAAAAAATACACATTCTTATCAATACCATACAATTAATCGGATTCATTTTCTCGATCTGTATCCAAGATGGAGCTACCTGCTCAATTGGATACCACCAACCGCCCTGATGAGTGGAAGATTGAACAAGGCATGGCGGGCCACAAGCTGCCTATCCTTGACCAATCTGAAAGTGACACCGTTCACATTTACCCTCCGGTGGACATGAAATTGACGAAAGATGAGGAGGCAATTGCGTCAGTGGGTAATCGGGCCAAGCTGTTCGCCCGCGAACGTAAAGGCTGGAAAGGGTACTGTCGCTCAATGCTTCTATAACTCCACAATAATGGCCAGAAAGCTAACGACAAGTAATACAATCTAGATACGTTGAGTGGGAAAACTACCCGCAGAAGAAAGAGAAAGCACGCAAGATCCTCACGTCGCAGACATTCGATCCTTGCCCTGACTTCAACTTTGGTCCAATTCCAGGAACCAACCCCGTGCTTACGGGCGATGACTTCAAAGAGTGGCATGCTGCCCTCGGTGGCGAGCTTACGACTACTGCAGACGATTCCTGGAGATGCGTTTTAAAGGAGAAGCATCCCGATATGCTTCATCTCCTCCAGTTCCCTTACAACGGAGAACCCCCAAAAAGGCTGGTCACCTCTAAGGCGATCACGCCAAACCCCCTCCACTTTGTCCGGAACCATGGTGGCATTCCACTCATCGAAAAAGAGAGTTGGGACCTTCAATTGGATGGGCTGGTGCATAATCCAAAGACGTACAAGTTCAACGATCTTATGGATGAAACCAAGTTCCCACGTATCGAGAAGACGGTCACTATCCAGTGCTCAGGAACTCGTCGTATTGAACAGATTTCCTTGTACGGTGGCCAAGGAGACGAGGTCCCCCAAGCTCCGTGGGCCGAAGGCGCCATTGGGACAGCTCGTTACGTCGGTATTAGCTTGAAAAAAGTGATCAAGGATTGCGGCGGTCTCATCAAGCCAGCCAAGCATCTCGAACTTTATGGCGCTGAGACCTACGTCAAGGATCTTGAGGTGGGCAACTATGTTGTCAGCGTGCCATGGTCCAAGGTGAAGGCCAATGAGGTTATCCTCGCCTGGGAGATGAATGGTGAACCTTTGCCTAAGATCCATGGATATCCCATGCGAGTGGTTGTGCTGGGATACATCGGTGCCCGAAGCGTGAAATGGCTGTACCGCATCAAAGCCATTGAAAACCCTTCCATCGCTCCCGTCCAGAGCAGGGAATACCTCTACTTCAACCAACAGGTCGGCAAGTACAACCTAAAGCCCACAGATGGCATTCAGATTCAGGAAATGCCAGTCAGCTCAGCTATCATGTCACCCTGGACCAAGCAAGCCATCGTGCACCGAGGAAAGATCAGATGCAAGGGCTGGGCGTACTCTGGCGGCGGTCGGTGGCCCGAAAGAGTTGAATTATCAGCAGATGGTGGTTTCAGCTGGTACGACGTGCCACCGGAGAAACTATCCAAGAAGGGCAAATGGACCTGGCGTACATGGGAGTACGATTTGCCCTGTGACGTTGAAGGATGGATCGAGATTGTGTGTCGATGCTGGGATAACTCCCTCAACACGCAGCCACTGAATGTGCGCGCGGCCTGGAATTGGGGTCTGCATGTTACATCTTCGGCGCACCGCATCAAGGTTTACAGTATCAACAAGAGTCGGGAGGCTACCAGAAAACGCTTGGATAAGTATGAGCAATTGGGTGTTCCGTTGGCTCCTCTTACTCGCTACGAAATTGTGCCAGGTCAGACAGATGAGGAGTACGAGCAGTATTGGAAGGACCATGAGCCACGGGATGTCGATGAATGATGTTAAGGCCAGAGACTGATGGAAGACTGTTGTTATCCAGACAAATGATGTCATCTTGTCAATCGATATTGTAGCAAAATTGAGCAAAGCCTGCAAATCAGCAGGTTTCACGGCCCCCTAAAATCTAAGCAGCAGGCGCCTTGCAGTCAACCTTGTGCGAGGACCAGTCTGCCTTCTGGCAAGCCTTCGAACAATAAGTGGTCTGCTTGCATCGACCACAACGCATCAGAGCTGTATCCAAAGAAGGAGTAAATCCACAAACACCGCAGCAGCTGGTGATACTTCCAGCAAGCTGATCCTCCGGGATACCAGCCATGGCCGCCGCAACCTCACTATAGAATCCACGCCAGGAAAGATTAGCCGCCTGTGTCTCTTCAGCAGGGGCGACAGTCACGGTGCACAACTCTGGTCGAACGCCCACGGCCGCAAGTCGGTTTGAAACAGCCCGAGCAAGGCCTTCGTCAGTTGTACTCCAACTCCATGGTGCCCAGGGAGTCATACTGTCCTCCATGACGAACTGAAGCTGGTGATCCGAATCGAATCGTGTGACGAATGACTCGAGTAGTAGAGGAACGATGACATTGGCCTGTTCCTCAAGGCTGAGAGGTGTGATGCGAGTGCGACCTTCGGTATGTCTGTGGCCGTTGAATGGATTGGCGAGGAAGACGGCGTTGCCTGGAACAATAGGCAGAGACCTCACTGAGAAGTGGTAGTGGTTTGGAATGTCGCCGAGCCCAAACTCAGGCCGGCGGAGAGCGTTGAATGCTCGCACGCGAGTTGCTGTGACGCTCGACATGGTTTTAAGATGTTAGGATGTGGTAGTGTGAAGGATTGGTATCGCGCAAATGTCGCAAATGTTTTGATTAAGTTTAAAGTAAAACCCCACTAAAGCGGTGAAGATTTACCATGCCACGTTTGTTCCCGCTTTTGATGGTTCTTTGTTGAAAAGATTGCAAGCCTTTGAGGATTTTCAGCGCGACCTCTTCAATTGTTGGACCCACATGAGCTTATCTACGTGATTGCGCGATAAGTAACCTGTTGATCAAACAAGCCTAGTTTGGTGGTTATCTGGTATCAGTGAGCTCATGAGCAACCAGAGGAGTAGGAATAAATGTAGCCCATGAGTTGAAGAGGTAAACAGAGCTACGGAAGAGGTTCTGCAGGTAGTCTAGCGTACGGATTGAAACGGCGAGCTTTGCAATTCTGGAGTCTTAAGGTGAAGTGGCAGAATTGTGCTCCCGTGAGCGGTCTGCTGAATGCCCGTCTGCCGCGGTTCATGTCTTAGTTGTGTTTAAATATCAAATTATAACGCGGTCGAGATCTATTTTACATACAATTATAGCGCCCTCTGTCTCACGTTGATTTGTTTTGCGTCTACTGGACTTCTTCAAGGTAGTGGTTAGCCACAACAATCTTGCTCGCGGCGAGATTGGTAAAGTTACCACATATTTCGCGCTCATGGTCTAATTTCAACTACTGTCATGAGTCACACACAGTTCATCAAGATTCATTATGATGCTTTGTAATTCGTTAGGATTAATGTTTTTATTCCACCTTAGACGATGAGTATAGTTGCAATTGTCAAATATACCTAGGCATGACTCTGAATATTCAGATGCTTTCTGGTGTGATATATTTAAAATCCCGACTCTGATGGTCCCGGCACCTTCGTTATCATCACATGTCCCGCCACAGGAGATATCTCTTTGGCCGGGGACAATGATGCAACGGAACTCTGATCGGCACCTTCAATGAGACTCCAACCATACCAAAGCATCTCACTCAAACGCTTGGCGAAATCGGATCCAAGGTCACCGATAAGCTGCAAAGCCTGCTGGCTGTAGAAGAATTTGTCTCGTCGTCTAAACTCCAAATAAAACTTGCAACTCTGACCCAAGGGGAAGATTGCTGCGTGGCCACCCCAGGACTTCATATCAACGGCCATCCAATACGGCAGAGAGCGACTTATTTCATCGGTATAGAACTCCGCAAGCAAAATCTCCTCGTTCGTGGTGGCTTCAGATGGAGATGAATAGTGGAGGTAGGCTTCCGCTTGACCGATCAAGGTTTGAAGTATTGATAACGCAGACCAAAAAATACCGTGTAACCTAGCGTTGTCAAGCGAGTGAAAAGTGTATGGTGTGCCGAAAAGATGGGTTGATGGAGGTAGTTTGGTGATAATTGTTTCACAGGTGGATGGGCGACCACCAATCAAGTCGACACTTGACTCATACCATTCGAATAACTTTTGTCTGTGCGTTTTGCAGTCATATAACACGATGTTGCAGGCATCATGGTCGGAGCCTACAATCGTAGCGATGGCGGTGATGAAGGGCGAAATCTCCGACAGGAGTTGTAACAAGTCGTCAACCGACTGGTCCTCGCTGGACTTTACAGAGAATGGAAACTGATCTGCGGCCAAGTCGATTGCTTCCTTTTCTTGAAGAGGCGATAATGATTGCAGCTGAGAAGATACGGATCAGTTCAATCACTTCGACTTGAGTTTTTGGACAACATCGACTTACCAATCGCATTCTATGAAACGCTATATATAACTTTCTTATGATAGGATTGTGACTCGCGCGATTATGACAGTATTTCAGGATTCCGTTGGTGACTTTCACTTGGTCAAGCCATACTTCAAGGCCATGAGGGCAATGGCATGACTGAATAGATGTCAGCTCAGATATGTTGAAAGAGAGATAATATGGGAGGTAGCCTACCACTAGTTGTTGGAAAACAGCAACAGTATAGACAAGCTCATCGCTGTATATATTGCGCTTTCGATTAAGGTGAAGTGACATGTGGTGTATCGCACTGTTGTATAGCTGAAGTCCATGATGGAACATGCTATTATCATTATTGGCTCTGCCCAGAAAAATGCAGGCCTTGGCTGCAATGGCTTTTTCCAGCATTATTGGTTTGTTCGGGATGGCGGAGACGCCTGAGAGCAAGCTATACCACGGATCAAGCGCGGTACTTCCCAAGACATTCTCACGAAAGTAGGCATTGACATATACTGAGAAGAGCTGCTCACGCTTTGACGGGCCATTATGCACCGTGGTTGGTTGTTGTATGGTCACCGGCCTTGCGCGGCCAAGATATTGAGGCTGGGTCTGGATCTGAATCGCAAAGCTTTGTTTTGAACCCGCCGGCTTCTTCTTCTTTTTATCCTCCGGTTGTGTAGTGGATGTACTGTGGAGAAAAATGCGATATTGATCAAATCCAGGGCTTTGAATGCCTCGCTTCATGCAACGCTCACATTCTGGCTCTTGTTTATCGCACTACATCTGGTCGTTAGCATTGATATCACGTAATCAAGGGGGAAGACGCCGACCTTGACTTTCCGCTTCTTACAATTCTCGCAGCCTGTCGACTGCCACGGTTTACCGCCCATATCCGTAAGAAAAATGCACAATATTATGCACGTGCACGTCGGCTGGGGTTCATGGGGCCGGGAGTGGATTGAGGGCGGAAGGCTTCAAGAAGGGTGTTGGGTTGGGGCCGTAGTTGGGGGCCAAATATTGTTAGCCGAGCATTAACCTCCAATAAGGACCCACTGTATGGCCCACTCGTATGCATGAACATCCAATGATGCTGCCAGGTTGAGAGGAGGGCGAACCCCGACAGATCCCGAACCTAAAGAGCAAAATGCTACGATGCTTGAAGGCCTGATATTAAAAGATATAATATGAAACGCCTCAATATCTTCGGAGAATATTAGTGGGTGCCACTCTTTATTGAGCTGTCAGCCGTGTCTCCACACCCCCCACATAGCCATTGTGTTGGCGACCCGAAATTTGGGTGAATATGGGCGCATAGGGATCGTCATTAGCCTTAATTGTGCTCTTAATTGTGCTTAATTGTGCTCTGCACAATTAAGTGGAAGCAAGGCAATGCTGGCTTTGTTAGATAACTGTTAGGTGACATTGCTCAGTACCGTTGCGGGACTTCACTAATAGATGATTGAAAGATGTGTAAGGATCAATCTTCATTGATGTTCGTTCTTCTATGCTTATCTAGCAAGTCAGCAAAAACGCCTGGATATCCTCAAATATAAGTTCGCAGATACTCTCCAAGAGCCATCATTGCCATTGCCTGTCCATATGGCATTGCTGTCACAGCAATATTGCGATAATGGTCCAACGTATCACCCATTCCAGTTCCAAAACTGGTATTCTGCAATTCACCATTCTCGTCGATTGAATCCAGCACTGCCTTGATGGCACTTTCCGCAACATCACGATACTGCTTTCCAATATAGCGTTTGCGCATACCCTTGAGAAGACCGAATGCGAATCCCGCGGTAGCAGAAGCTTCGATATATGAACCTTCATCATTGTGATCCAACAAAGTGCGCCAGTAGCCCGATGGCTCTTGCAGGCCTTGCAAAGCGTGGCACTGGGCATCGAGTGTGTCTTCAAGGTACGTTCGAAGCGGGTCGGTAGATGGAAGCTCCATCAGCTCAATGATTTCCGGGATAACAATTGTGACCCAACTGTTACCACGAGCCCATTTAGCTCCCGCGAAATTATGACCACCCTCCTCGAATGTCCAGCCATGGTAGAAGAGACCACTTTTTGGATCGCAAAGATACTTGACATGTATCAAGAGTTGTTTCTTCGCTTCGGTAATATAATGTTCGCGACCGAGTAATTTGCCGATCTTCACGAGCGGTAAGACCGTCATCATGAGCGTATCGTCCCATAGCTGTTGCTTGTGCTCCATCGCGTAGGTTTTGTGCTGCATACCGCCGTACATGGTACGAGGTAGCTCGTGCATTGCCCATTCAGCCCATGTATCCAACCAAGGGAGGTAAATTGGGTTTTTTGTTTTCTCGTAAACGTAAGCGAGGGTGAGGAATACTGCCATTGTGTTGATATTCTTCGTTGTTCCCCCTTCGGCGAACCTTGCTGCAAACCAATCTTCGATGATGGCAAGTAGAGAGACATCCCCCGTAAGCTCGTAGTACTTCCATATCCCGTATAGACCGATAGCGTGTGTCCACTCCCAGCCATTCCAAGATTTCGTATCGATTATGCGACCGTCTTCTAGGTGGAGGAGAAAACGGCCCGTTTCGTCTTTGATGTTGATCAGGTTTTCAATCAGACTCTTGATGGTGTTGTGAACATCCGAGGCACTCGGCCGATCTGGAAGGGTGTTTTTGATGGTTGACATGTTTTACTTGACTGCAAATCTCAGAGAAATTAGAGGGAACTCAATTAACAGAATGTAGAGCACTGAAGCCACAAAGCGGCCTGGATGTCCAATCCTTTTCAATACAAATACCAACACCGTGGTGTTTTCCGGTCTGCAGTCTGATCACAGCCAGTCTGAAACGCTCGGTCTACTTTCGGCCTCCTTTGCACCGAGAAACAGGAAGAAAAGATGGCCAAGCAAGAGGAGAAGGGCTTGAGAGTAGAATGGCGCTCGCTTACAGCGCAGACCTCCAAGACTCTCTTTGTTTCGTTCGTTATTCTTCCGTCTTGGCAAATCCTAATCCTCTTCGGGATCAAATCTGGGGGTGGAGAACGCGGGGTCAAGCACTAGCCAAGAGAAGATCAGTGGGGTACACACGCAGGACAAGGAGTCTTGTTGACTCCCTTGGAGCTTACATTCTTGGCATGTGACATGTCACAGGATGCATACTATATATGGAGATATGGGGACTTTATCTACGCCGTTCGACTGGAAAGCAATTTTTTCTTTTTATTGGGACTCAATACGTGCGCTCACCATTTGTTAGACATCAGGATGTCGGCTCTAGAAGAAAGCAAGATGAGCGATGTCAGGCAGGATGTGGAGCCCGCGCACCTGGAACATGTCACCACCGATATAGAGGACTTGAAAGCTGCCCAGATCGGCGATCGTGTTGATGACCAAGTTCAAAAGTACGCAGCCATGGGCCGCGTGGAGATAGACGAGCCTACAAACCGTCGCCTCCGTCGTTTGATTGACCGTCGAGTGCTGGTGATCATGGTTCTTACGTATCTGGTCCAAGCACTCGACAAAGGAACATTGTCCTTTACTTCTATCATGGGATTTCTAGATGATACGCATGTAGACACCAATCAGGTATGTTATTGAGAGGAAACCCAGAATACAAGATTGACAAAATGTAGTACGCATGGCTGTCCACGTCTGTTTACATTTCTATCTTGGTGGTCGAGTATCCAACCAATTGGATCATTCAACGCGTGCCAATTGCCAAGTACCTTGGATGCAACATCATCATCTGGGGATCTATTCTTGCTTTACACTCCAGTGTTAAAAACTTCGCTGGAATTCTGACAGTGCGGATCTTACTCGGAGTTTTCGAGGCATGCGCGCAACCGAGCTTTGTTCGCCTGTCTAGTATGTGGTATAAACGCTCTGAACAGGCAGAGACCATCACTTTCTGGTATGTAGCACGGACTGCCAGTCGTTTTCTCTATTGACTCTTGCTAGGTATATGATGAACGGTTTTCAACAGATGATCGGTGGTCTTTTGGCATACCTCTTCAGCCTGATCGGTGCAGACAAAGTACTTAAATCCTGGCAGGCCCTCTTCATTACCTACGGCTGTGCCTCGGTCGTTTTTGGTGTCTTCGTTCTTCTCTTTATGCCAGACTCACCTATGACAGCCACGTGTTTCTCCGAAGAAGACAAAAGACTAATGGTAGAGCGCGTTCGAGACAATCGCACAGGAATCCAGAACAAAAAGTTTCGAAAGTACCAGGTCTACGAGGCCTTGTCAGACCCTCAGATGTGGTGCTACTGTGGAATCCAACTCTTCACCACTATGCCCACTAGCGGACTGGGCACTTTTGCGAATATCATTATCAAAGGATTTGATTTTACAACGCTCCAAACGCAGTTGCTTTCGATGGTTCTTGGAGCATATATCATTCTTGTTCTTCTTACTTCGACATGGCTGGTGAAGAAAACTCAACAGAACTTGATTGTCATGGCAGCTTACTGTATACCGTAAGTTCCCCGTCAGATTTATAGACAGACCCTCCATTTGGTCAATACTGATATATCGAGAACTTCAGGTCTTTCATCGGTACCATTGTTCTTATGACCGTTCAGAATACCACGGTGGCGACCAAAGCAGGCTTATTGCTGAGTTATTATATCACACTGTCATTTTGGGCAGCACAAACTTTGACATTATCGTTGATTTCCCGCAACATTGCTGGTCAGACGAAAAAGTCAACCGTCATCGCAGCCAATTTCATCGCTTGGGCAATCGGAAATGCAATCGGTTAGAATCCCTCTTAGTGTGTTCGACGATCGGATATGAAGCTAAATACAGTCCCAGGACCTCAAATCTTCCGGTCTAATGATGCACCACGCTATTTCACGGCATTCAGCGTTCACCTTGGGTGTTATACAATTTTGGAGTTTATTCTTCTGTTTCTCAGGTTCCACCTCAAGAAGCAAAACACCATGAAGGATCAACTGCAGGGAGTGGAAGACGATTATTCTCCGGACAGCGGTGACCTTGACGGCTTTGAAGATCTGACAGACAAGGAAAACCTCCGATTCCGATATGTTTACTAAAGTTGAGAGCCAGACTTCTGGGAAGAAGGATATTTATCGATAAATCTAGTAATGTCTATATCGTTGATAGGCTTTATATCACTTAATCAGAGAGTCTGAAAATCAGTCTTGAATCATCTCCGAAGGGAAGTCAACCACTTTATCCCGAATGTAGTCCGCAAAGCCTTTGCCAAACCCATCCAAGCGACTAGTGCTGCTCACACCACGCCCCAGAATACCGTATACCACAAAGTGTACGGCATGAATGTGAGGGAATTCAACACGCTCGATGAAGTAGCTATCTTTCCAGTCCTTGGAGATGAGTTCGCGCATGCGGTCTCTGCTCATGTAAGACCGAAGCCAAGACCAGTGAGCTGGGTTTGTGACATAAAAGCCAACATTGAGGTTTCCACCCTTGTCTCCCGATCTAGCGAGAGCGACGTCCCCGAGTCTGATCTGTTTGTATGGGCCTTTGAAGTCCTCTGGAGACTTGGTGTCGTAGTTATCCCGGATACCAAGCTCTTCATATTGGGGAGGGTGACCTGTTTCGTAGGAGCGAATTGTACTGGGCCCATCGACGAAGTTGATTGCCTCGGGAATTTGGGACTGTTTGATGAGAGCAGGGTAGTAGGCGAGGAATGGTAAAGGGATGGCAGTGCGGGTATCCCTGGATGCATGAAAGCCTATATGAAATTGAGTTTTGAGGTGGGGCGACTCTAAGAGGGAACTATGACTTACCTGAAAAGTGCTTTAGAGAGATGTTACCCAAGGCCTTTGCTACCGCTAGCACGGCCTTGTCATTGCGAGATGCGATGAAGACTCGAAGATACGTGGTGCTCTCCAACTGGGAAGCTGGATTCGGAGAAGGCGTGCCGACCCTAAGGTTTATGATACTTCAGCACGCGTGTTCATTACAACCGGGGGGTTCGCTTTGTTGTTTACCTTTGGAATTCAAGAGTCTCAATATCCTTCATCACTTCATCTGGGACAAAATGACGAATTTGCTTCTCGAAAAGATCCCATTTTTCGGCAGTGGCGTATCCCGTGGCATTGATCAGAATCTGTGCTTCATAGCCGCCTTCATAAAATACAGCAAATTTGGTGGTCGACGGTGGTGGACTTCCTCGAATTCCGGAGACGTGGACACTGAAGGCATTAAGCATTAGCATACATGGAAAAACGGAGAAGAAGGATCCTCAAAATTGCAAGCCACTTCGAGATCAACATACCGATCTTCTCCCGCATCTTTCACCTGTATATCGGCAATATAAGCACTGACATCACTGTTGAGGTACGTCGTTCCCTGCAACTCGTACAAGAACTGAGAACGAACGGTATCCACATTCACCATGCCTTGTGTACCAGGATGCTTAGTGATAGTGCAGCTTCCATCGGCAGCGATCTCTGCAATTGGAAAACCCGGAGCGATGAGATTGTCTATCGGGTACTTGTCAAAACCGGCAAAGTTGCCCCCGGTCACATACGCAGAGCACTCAATCAGATGTCCTGCAATCAAGGAACCCGCAAGATTGTCGTAGTCGGTTTCGGACCAGTTATGCCAGAACCAAGCTGCAGCAATAACGGGGCTGGCATCTGACACTCGGCCACAGATGATGATATCAGCGCCTCGCCGCAGACCGTCGACGATGCCGCGCGCTCCCAAATACGCATGCGCGGATACCATGGGAAGTGGGTTTCCATCTTTGGTATTCAGAAACGCGTATGTGAGATCCGATGGAACGACGGACGGGTTTCCTGAGTCAAGATGAAGCAGTTCCTCTTTAGTAGCGGGCATATTCGGGCCGACTTGAGGATATAAATCATCACCCGAGAGGAACGCAACGCTAAGGTTGAGATTCTTCTCGTCAACCTACATAGATTTCCAAATGAGTTGCTGAAGCTTCTCTTCTGAAGGTGTTCTTTGCTTACCAGAGCCTTAACTCTCAGAGCCAAAGCTTTAGGATCCAGGGCACCTCCATTGATGACCACTCGAATGCCTTTCTCAGCAATGACGTCAATTGTCTGTCGAAGTCCTTCCCAGGCTGTCTCTTCGTATCCAGGATGCTTCCCATTTCTCCAAGCCAAGGCATTGTTGGCTAAGTTGACCTCTGCGAGCGCATATGTCAACGCCTGTTTGTTTACGATCAACGGGGTGTCAAGATGCGTATACCTGCGAGATAATCACCAGTGATAAAGTCAACATCTCCCAAAGTCGCTTGACGGTACATTTCGTATGCGGGATCGCCTGCCATGGATACAAGGTTAGCGTTGGAAGTGATTGAGGTTGGCTCACTCACCATGGAATCCAGAGCAATTGGCCACCCTGACGGGTCGCTTTTCCTTTTCTTGCAACATTGAAGATAGATGAAAGTGCTTTTTTGATATGATATATAAAAACGTGGGGTGCTGATGAATTTGCGGTGACTTGGAGTGGTTGGAGAGCTATTGCATTCTTCCACAAAATCGATGGTATGTTTCCGGGGCGAGAGGGAATTATGAACGAAAGACAACAATGATCGTCCCATGGTATAATGTGGGGTACTATGCTCCTCGGCTTGACGGCAACCAAGCATCGTGGCGTTATGCCCGGGGTAGAATTTCCGTGGGCCACGGCCCACGGCCCATGGCCCAGTCCCGACTACCCCGTGGAGCCGTCGCCCGTAGAAAATGGATATATTTCAACTAATAGGGGAAAGAGCGACCCCGCTCTAATTTGAATAGACGGGAAGATTGTTTGCCTTCGGGAAGTGTTGGGTACCTTAAAGTCCACCTTGTTCTCTCCATCCGTCCTCCCGCCTCCTCGTTCTGCTTCACCAGACGAGCCCATCCATCATGTCGAACACACACGAGACGATCCCTGGTACCGATATATATGGACCAGGCACCTTTATCGACAAGGAAGTGCTCCCAGTTCCCGAAGATGCTCGTCGAGTATTCGAATTCCTGGCCTCTAGCACACCCGGCTTCACACAGGACAAGGCGGCATGGGATACTGTGAAGTTCGAGGGACAACCTAAGCCCATGGTCCAAGGACCAATCAAGTCACCGGTAGTAGCAGCCGCGCTGCATGCCATGGCAGGTTTGGTTGGAAATGAGCTGTTGGAGCTTCGGGATGGCACGAAGGTGGTTAACAACAAAGTGACAGTTGACACCGATCACGCCGGGCTCTGGCTTGGCTCTGTGTTCACCACCCACATCAATGGCTCAGAAATTTCCGCACTGGCACGATCAGGCAAGATGAACTCACTGTTCAAAACAGACATGGAGCGGGGGGTCTTTGCGGGGATTGCGAGCCGCACGACTGCTATTTATCAAACGAAGGATCCGAAAGTGTGGTACCAGCTCCACGGTTCCCTGGATGCCAAGAAAACACTTGAAACCATGGGGATCGATGCCAATGTTTCTTTCGACACCCCCCAGGGATACTATGATTATATCCAAAGTCATATAATCAAGTGGAGCCCCGATGAGCTTGAGATGCACAATGTGCGCCATGGCCTTTGTGGAAGCATTTGCTACTCGCCGGATGGTTGGAGAAAGACCGAATTTGGAAAGCAATTGGCAAAGCACCCACTGGTGAATGTCACCGAGGAAACATATGCGAAGCCTACGCCACAAGTCTCCTTGCCTAAAGTTCCATCCGACCGTCGACCGCTTGCCGGAATTAAAGTATTGGAGATGGTACGGATCATCGCTGGCCCTCAAGCAGGCGTTGTTCTATCATCATACGGAGCCGATGTCATTCGGGTTAACTGCAGCCGATTGGTTGATCTGAATGTATGTTTAATTTCATGATCTCAGCCACAATGGCTAGCTAAGTCAGTGACGCCGCTAACAATTTTGGATTTAGGTATTGCAACTTACGCTGAACGCTGGAAAGCGGACCATCGATCTTGATATCACAAAACCCGAGGATCTTACGCGTTTGCAGGAGCTAGTTGAAGATGCTGATATCTTCCTTCAGGGTTTCCGATGGGGCTCACTTGGTCGCAAGGGACTTGGCCTTCATGATCTTCTGAAGGTGGCAGCCGATAGGAACAAGGGAATCATCTATGTTGACGAGAACTGCTACGGACCCGATGGCCCATTTGCCGAGCGCCCTGGTTGGCAGCAGATTGGAGATGCAGCATCTGGAAGCTCCTATGTCATGGGCCGATCACAGGGCCATGAAGAGGGAAAGAGCGTATTGCCCCCTCTTCCTGTTTCGGATATGATCACTGGCATCGTGGGTGCACTTGGTGCAATGATTGCAGTCCGAGACCGTGCCATCAAGGGTGGCTCGTACCATGTTGCGACATCCCTCGTAGCTGCGGATACCATTGCTCTCGAGAAGGAGGTCGGCTTATATCCTCCTGAAGTTGTCAAACAAACAGCGGAATGTTTCGGCTTTGTTCAAATTACACCGGACCAGTATGTTTCAGAGGTCTTAATGACGGTGGTTGCTTGTTGGAAGAGGGGACTTCCAGGTTATCTGGATGAAGACTCCAAGCTTATGATGACATTTGAGGATGGTTATTGGGGACGCCAGTCGATTATGAAGCCTGTGGCAAGGCTTGGCATTGACGAGGCAACACCCACGTGGACTTCTGCACCGGTGCCAAGCTGCCACCATGATCGGGGAATTAGCTGGGCATGAAGTTTCATGCGAGATTCAATACAACCTTAGCAAATAGCATAAAAAGCCGAGTACCTTATCTGGAGGTTCGGGAATTAGATAGTGCATTACCTACACCATACTTCATTTCACACCAAATAAAACACGATTACACTAGATGAAATCCTCCGGTCTGCCTTCATTGGTTCCCGGTGATGGCAATATGCCAGAGTATGTATCCTGCCAGCTCCAGAACGGAGGAATGGACCATTGCGGATTCATCAAATCTACCATAGAATCGCCTTCCTGCTCAATGACTTGTTGAAGCAAGTTATCCCCACCAGTAATTGTAGGTTCTCCGTGGGAAATTGTATCGGTATTTATGCCACGGTCATCCCCATTGGTCCTTGATGTGGGTCGCGAGGGCATATCCCGGCGACAATGGCGAACAGCTCGCCTCGCAGAGTTTTCTAGGTCAGAGCAAACACCCAGAATAAAGTCAACATAGGTGCTTGGCTCCTCGGATGAAATGTTTGTAAGGAATGCGACGGTGTCACGAACCATCCGGAGATCATCGTTGACCAGTCCATGGGCGGGGTGAGACGTGATTTCCGATGCTAAGGCTACGGACGCCGTGGCAAAAAAGTAAAGAACATTCCTATGGGAAAAGGGTAAGCTGGGGTTTCATTTTAATCAGTGGGCTTGATACTATACCATTTATAATTAGACCCGAAGGAACGGGTATATGGAAGCAAAGCCACCGCAGAACGCGCTGACTCGAGTGATCGTTGACAAATATCGGCAGCCTCAATATCCACCTTTTGATTATTATTTGGGGATGTCACGTCGGTAGAAGCAGACATGTTTGGCAGTTGTCGGAGGTTTGCACAGCAAGAGTGGTACGCAACATGCATTCGGATGAGATGCTGCAGGAAGTAGTTTGGTTCGAGATTGAACGATTTCTGAGGTCGAAGCTCTTCAGGAATAGAGTCTCTCCAAGCAAAAAGAGCTTCTTCACAGTCCATTGCTGATCTTATCGTCGTCTCTCGGGGCTGTTGGGTCGTAGCAACAGTTTGGAAATGACGATAAAGACGTCTTTGGACAAGTGCCAGTTGAGCCATAAAACGCAGAAAGTTGATTTCAATGCCAGCAAGGCAGATGATACCTCGTCTATCTGGAGGTAATCTGGCTGGCAATGGGGTGTTATAATCGTCCATCTCTTGGACTGGTGGACGGCCAACTCTGAAGGAGATTTCTGCATCCAAGATGAATGCAATCCAAAATATCCGTCGTCTTTGTTCCGTTTCAGAGGTATCCATGCCAGCTATCGTGTTTCTATGCAGTCCGATTGAATGCGATAGGCGTATCGCAGCTGCAGAAAACATGAATAAGGCCTGGGCGTTTGGCGTACCTTGGAAGTACAGTGCTAACCCCAGTAGTGCCTGGACAGCAGATAGGTCTGCATTCCGCATAAATAACTCAACCACAACGTTCAAAGCATTTTTGATATGTGCCAGGGACATCTTCCAGTCATAGCTCTCATCGGATGCTGTTTGTGCCCTTTCCCTGTAAGAGAAGCCGAGAATCACATTGAGCAATGCCCACGAAGAAGGATTTTCATCTGGGTTCCAGGAGAACTGCTTTTCTACCAATTTCTTGAAAGATCTATCGTCAACGAGTGGTATAGCTTGGTTAAACGTATTGAGAAATTCGTCCACCAGAGCCAATGTAGCTTTCTTGGATGGCAAAGTTTGAGTTGTCCGTTGCTCAATTGGGTCTTGGAGCATCCTGGGGATCCAGTTTGTCAACGGCCATCGGCTCGCACTGCGTTGAACTGCAGTTTCACCATCTACTCTAGAAGCCCTCGTGCCATTTTGACCAACAGGTTCAGAATATGGCGCATTGAATCCAGAAGAGGCCCCTGATTAAGGAATGGATGTTAGATTAAGCAATGGAGGCTTCACCACTCAATTCTCGCTAGACCAACCGTAGAATCGCATCTTGCCATCTTGTGACTGAATGACATATGAGGGCTGATCAATATCGCCATCGCCATCCAGAGGGGCGTCTTCGTCTCCCAAACGACCACGTTCTTCCGAAAGCCGGTCATTTGCCACAATTTCCGATCGATGAGAGTCAGTGGCTCTTCTGCTGGTGCTTCGACTGTATTCAGATGTTCTGTCTTCGGGGATCTCTTGAGGGGATGCTTCAAATTGACCTCTCCGCTTTAAAGAATCTTCCATGCGCTTGAGCCTCTGCTCTAGCTCTTCAATATACGCCCTGTGTAGGATGTAATATTAGAACATTTTGATTTGGCTAAAAAAGCAAGCTAGGTTGACCAACCGGCTGGATCTCTGATTCCCCTCAAAAACGTCTTGAAATGCGCAAGGAAGACCAAAGGTATGGCACGTGGAACAAACAGGGCGTTTACCATCGCACTTGACTTTTTTACGTCGACATGTAGTGCATGCCTAAGTAGAAGTTACTTTCCTGGCCAAAACATTGGAAACATAATCATTTGACACTAACCTTGGCACAGCGTATCTTCTCCACACGTAAGGGTTGAAGCTGGTTCATATTTCTCTTTCTATATTCGACTGTTGACGATGATGTTCAGCTGAGGAATTACTATGTTATCATGAGGCCAAGCACATTGCAAATAAGAAGATCATATAGCCCACGTGTTTCTGATCAGAAGAACATAGGTATAGGGGAAAGGCATAATGTTAAAACTACTAATTGCCGGGTAACTCCGGGCAGTATATTAGGTAAGCTCCGGCGGTGGTCCTCTCTTCAAGGCGGTGTATTGCATAGTTGACTAATGCCTTCTACAAGCCATACAACGCCTCAGATTTGAAGCTTAGATCTGGTTTTGGAATTGAAATCGTCTGGTTTATTTTACTAGTTATCATTGCGCAATGAATTATGATTTTGTGGACTTCATTCAAAGATTGCGATGTGGTATACATACATATTTGGGGCGCTACAATTCATTTCAATCCTTCTAACTTTACATTCAGCGGCCTTGGCTGCTGGACTCATTAAGCTCTGGCGGCGTAGGAACAAGCGTGCCCATAGCGGGCACTGTATGCGGTCTAGCGCGAATTCATCTACACATATTAACGAGGAAACCTTGGGATGCACATATCCTCCATACTGCCCGAAATTACACACCAAAATGACTGAAAACAACGAAAAAGACGAGGTTCGTGATCAAATCGCTCAGGAGCTCTCGCAAACTCCCTTTGCATGCTCCTCGCTGACTCGGCTGTCTGGCGGCACCGCCAATTTCGTCTACCGAGGCACACCAGCCTCAACCCCGGATTCCATCATCATCAAACATACAAAAAGTTATGTTGCTTCCAATCTGAGTTTTAAACTTGATCCGAAGCGATGCGTTAGTTTCTTTTTCCTCCAACGGAGTAACAAATTCCGTACTAATCGCCAATTTAGTACTTCGAAGAAGCCATTCTTCAAGCGCTGGATGGCCTACCGTCACACTCGCAGGGGAACATAACTGTGAAAACGCCCCGTATTCTCCACTTTGACAAAGAAACGAATACACAAGTCATGGAAGATCTTCCCAATTCGCTCGATATGAAGAGTTTTCTTCTCTCGGGTTTAGCCAAAGGCGTGTCTAAGGCTGCGGGCCATGCGCTCGGTCGCGCGGTCGGAACTTGGCTGCGGACATTTCACGATTGGGCTGATACACCCGAGCAGCGGGAGTGTAGATCTTTGCTCGTCCAGAATGAGTCTATGAAACAGTTGAAGTTTTATGTCAACTACTCTATGCTGCTGGACACTATTGCGGACTTTCCGGATACTTTGGAGGATAGTAGAGGTGTTTTTGAAGAGCTGAAGAATTTCGCGGCAGTGGAGATGGAGAAGACTGACCAGGAAAATGGGATCGGAACTATTCATGGTGATTTCTGGACTGGGAAGTAAGTTTTCCTATTGCTTTAAAGTACAAATCCAGGTGGGTGCGTGCTAATTTTGTTAGTGTACTCATCCCGAATGTTCCACTCGATGAGGAACGCGACACTACACTATTTGTCATTGACTGGGAATTGTGCCAAATTGGACCTCGGGCTCTAGATCTCGGTCAGATGATCGCGGAGTTGTACGAAACGAAGCTATTCAAGGGCGTGGACTGTGGAAGGTGGGTTATCAAGGGGTTGATTGAAGGCTATGGACGACTAAACGATGAGATGGCCTTCAGAATTGCGATGCACGTAGGTGTTCATCTTGCTGTTTGGGGGAGTCGAGTTCAAGGATGGGGCACGCAGGAGCAGGTTGAGGAAGTCGTGAAGGTGGGGAGGGACCTTATTGTGCAGGGATGGAATAAGAACAAAGCGTGGTTTGAGACAGGGGACTTAGCATGTCTTTTTTAAAATCCCAAGGTAATTTAAATAGGCCTAGCGAACTGAAAGCTCTTCATTGAACCGAAGCTTCGGAGCCTCAGACGTTACAACGAACCCAAACTAAGGGTTGGTACACTTCCCACTCGTGCAAATAAGATCATCAGAGCAATCGGTCTCAGTAGAGCAAGAGGCACCTAAGCAATGGCCAGACCAAGAGCAAGTAGTGGTAGGAGCAGAGCCAGTAGTAGTTGATGTTTCAGAGCCACCAGACAAGCCCAGGTTCTTTGCGAGGGAACCCATTAAACTGTCGCCCATAGACCGCAGAGTGCTAAAGTTGGTGACATAGTTCTTGTTGAGGGCGCTACTCGGGAGCACGGAGTCTTTACCCGTGAATAAAATGTCTTTTGATGGTCAGTATTTGTGTGTTGTGCACATAACCAGCTTTCCAAACTTACAAGTAACATCGACGCTACCATGACCGGCGTTTCCATTCAAATTATCGTTCGGGAAGCAGGTCCGAGCCATGAGCCACGAAGCCTCTCCAATGACCTCAGGATCATCGCCATCGGAATCACCATAAATACCGTAGAACATTTTCCCATCACTGAATACTCGTTATTATTTAGTTTCCTCACAGTCCAATATGTCGAAACTCACCAGATAACTGCACCAACATTGTTTCCGGGAAGGACACTCTGATAAGTTGTGCCAAACTTGTCGGGTATCACAATCCATGGGACCTCATACGCAGCCAAAGCACCAAAGTTGGTCTCTGACTGTCCGTCTTGATTACCCTATACACTTTTGTCAGTATTCATCTAACTCATTTAAACGTCGCAGGTCTGACTGACTTTACACTTGTAATCGATACCATCGCAATCAACGTCCATATCGGCAACCCAAACAAAGGCAGCACCCTGTTCACCTTATTAGTTGTGGCTCGATTCGGGGATTTTCGGAGAACACTGAAGTCAATGTACCTCGCTGAACTTGGACCAATCGCTGTGAATAGTGACCTTAGCAGCACCACCGCTATTGTTGATAGGATATGTTGCATCCTTCGCAGCAGTGCTAGCCTGAGCAGCAGCACTCTTCAGGGCAGCAACTGGGACAGACGTAGCTGCAGCAAAGTAACTTGAAGGAGGCCCGGCAGTTGGGTTATTATATTTTGAACCATCAACGCTCTGAGCGACCGTCTGGTTGACTAAAGCCAAAGATGCAACTAGGACAGGGAGTAAAAATGCCATCATGTCAAACGCAACTTCCTTCAGGAAAGGATCAGATGAATTGATTGTGATCTACAAGGCGAAGGAAACAGCGTCCTTTTATACTCCAAGTGGGAGATTGAAGGACTCGTATTTGCGGGCATACCTTTGCCACATAAGTCCTCATAAGGCTTGCCACGAGCTCACATGCTGTTTTGAATGTTTCAACGGGGCACTTTTGGATTCTGGTCCCTGCATGAGGAGCCGAAACTAACCCGAAGGAGTTATTGCTCTGTTTACTTTGAGTGAGCAGGCGAATAACCTGTCGTGAGCTAGTGAACAGCGCTATGTTTCAAGATACTTGTGGCCTGTCGTATTGAGGCGCCAAAGAAAGCATACTGCTCAGCTAGAGCTGCTCAAAAGGCCACTGAAGAGATTGAGCCAATCTGTATCTCACCTCGCGCTATCAATCACGAGAGAACACTTAACATTGGAAGGCAACTTCCGTTTGCCATGCCCATCTCAAATATAGCCAAGCACTTAGCTTTGCTTTTGTTACAGTCTGAGTCGCCCCTAGGACCCTGGACCCTGTTTCGGCCCCACCACGTGCCCTGGCGTCTACGAACACGGATGGCTATTGGCTAATGTGGGGTTTATGAGGAACTCGGGGAAACCGAAGTAACATCATAAAAAGTGTAGGAATCCACTTGCCTTTCGCAGCCGAGCGATCGAAAAGGGAATGGCTTACGCTAAGCAATGTGACACGGCATTCGAGGGTCTTATGCAGACGGGGTCGATTCGGCACATCCGCGCCCAGTCCAGGTTCACCCGTGACTTCACCAGTGCATGTCAGGTTCCTTTTCAATCGGAGTTAAGAGCCCATACCCCAGACTCTCATCTTGAAAGTCCCCACCAAGATCTGATCAAAAATGAAAAAGCCAATTAGAGTCGGAATGAGAGCGATCCCCGGTTCAAGCTAAGGCATGGCCTGGGATTTTTGTTTTCAAAATGGTCCTATAGCTTGCCAACTTCGAGAAGGTGATTACGAAAGGCTTCCATCAGTCAGCACAATTTTACTAATGATCCGTGGTCTACACAATGCATTCATGGGGCAATAAAGCTGCCAATATGGAAGCGATTATCGAAGCAGTATGCTTCCTTTCGATAGCAGCCTCTGGCTATCTTCACTGAAAATAGTACTTTTAGAATAGATGAGAAGTGTCAGGTGATGACACCTGTTTAGCGATGTACTACATCCCGAGAGACTGAAAGAACACGATCCTGGGGCTCGGAAGCCATCGCGTCTTTTCAGAAGGCCCATCCAAAAGCAAAGCCAAGATACGCGGGGCTCGATTGGACAAAAAAGGGGTAAAGTTGCATTTCAAGATGTTTCATCGGTTTGAGATGTCCGACTTCCCATTGTTGATGCCTGAGGTTTTACCAAGGGATGAGGAGACTGAATTCCCGAGGTCCTTGCTTATTGCATGATGAGCCATTTTCTGAGGTGAGTACTTACTTTCGATGAAAAGAACAATAAGTTTAAACATCCATGGATGTTGTAGTGCGAGATAAAGTATGAAAGTCCCGTGCTTTATCAGTCTCTGTGCTTGCAGGATTGTTGTTTCAAATAGATAATGATGATGTGCTTGATATCTTCGGGATTAATTTAATGCAATGCAACCCAGACTGCACACTGCACATCCTTTCGATAGTCGTTTTCAGATAAATATGTATTGACATGATAAGATAAACTAAATTGAGGGGCCAGGGTAACACTTGGACCTCGGTCCCCGACCCAGTGCACACTGCCCGACGTTTCAGCTTTTGTATCTGAGGAACGGGCCATGGGTCGGACTCCGGGATCCCGGTACCCGGAGATCCGGTCAGCTGTACATTCATCCAAACACAATGAACAAAGGAAACATCGAGGAAGGGTTCCAAGGTTGTTGACGGATAGTATTTCCCAAAAATAAAAATGTAAAAGAAGAAGTGTGAAAGAATGATATATATACATCCAAAAGAAAACCAAACTCCAAGCGGCTTCGTTTCATCAGAAATGCTCCAAATGCAGAGTCGTCCGACAAGTTAAACGTACAAGGACATATGTGAAATAATCAGAGTAAAAAAGTAAAATAGAAATGATGGCTTCAGACACACTGCCTATGCAGTAGTCATCGGCATGGAGGTAAGAGGAAGAGATTCCGCAGACTTCTCATCCTGCTCAAACATTATCTTTTCCAACTTGTGCGTCATTTTCGCACAGAAGGGGTCCACGTACGATGTCCAGAGGGACGCACATAGGTAGACTAATGCAATCCACGCTGGAATTGAGATGGCCACAACCCAGGGCGGGCGGATGGGAATCCAGTGTGGATCGAGTGGTTGGCCATTGTCGTCTAGGAGAGGTTGGCCATTTCCATCGACTGGATAACCATCCCAGGGCTGGCCAGTGATGCCGTAAAGCATCCAGCACAGCACTGTACGGAGAAGGGTACCGTGGACGAGATAGACGGCGAAACTTTGTTTACCGAGCCAGAGGAGAAGGCTGTTAGAGAGGAAGTCTTTCGTTGAGGGGGAGATATAGATTGCGAAGATGATGAGGTCGACTCCAATTGCTGAGTAGCGTTTGCCGATGTTGACGTCTGGGGGGAAGATGTAGTGTGCGAGCTCAAACATATAGTTGGACCACGTGGCCCATTCTGGGTGCTCGCCGGGGTAGGAGCAAATGAAAAGACCGAGACACGCGAGGAGGGTGCATAGGACCCTGCGAGGCCATTTGTGCTTTTCGATGAACTCTCGGAAGGGCATCTCGTAGGAAAGGTCTGCAAGGGCCATGCCATAGATGGCTTGCATTTGGAATGTTTCTGTCATTCATGTTAGCCGTGCGACAATATTATTCGTGTCTTGACAAACTTACCAGTGTTCTTGGCTGCGTCCTGGTGGAAGTATAGGAGCATTCCGAGGTAAATACCCAAGCGCCATCGGAATTTGACAAACTGAACCGCACAAATCATAACATATACGAGCATCGAAGCTTTCAACAATGGCAGCAGGGCCCACTGGTGATCGTCATATGCCATGTATCCAGTAGTCCACACACCCAAGAAGTTCTCAAACAGGCGGAGGAACTCCTTCCAGAGAGAGTCCTCCAGATCAGGGGAGGCGTACCGACACCACCAGCAGTCCGAACGGTTCGCGGCAATAAAAGCACCACACTGGGCCATCACCCAAGAGATGATCAAGGCGATGGTGGCGGGGAAAATAAGACGAGGCGGACGACGCCAGGCACTTTTGGCAACGGACGTAAATGAACCCAGGTGGTCGCCATTTCGAGCCTGCTTCATGGGCTTCAAGGCGCAGACATAACCTGTGAGAAAGGCGAAGATCGTGACACCCAGACGTCCCTGCCAGGGAATACGGAAAACAGGCCACTGCAGGATGCGTGGAGGGATATCCACATCGTCACGTGGAGCAAATAGATCGTAATCCCATGCTCGGGCCAAATGGGTCATCACGACCAGGAATGAAGCAATACCTCTCAGGCCCTGATCAACACATTAGCATTATGAGTCTCGGATCTAAATTTAGTAATGTGAACCTACATCAATCCATTTCACACTTTTCCTTGGGTCACCCTTGGCATTTGGGTCGCCGGATTTCCAGGGAAGGTTCTCCAAGATCCGAGTATACAGGTGACTCGGCTGGACATAATCCATGATTGTTGTTGTCGCAAAGCGAAATCAAATAAAAGAGTGAAGTTAAATCAGAAATCGGTCATCGATGCATCTACCTCTTAGCCAGAAGAGCAAGATCTCCCAAGGGAATGTTGGAATGTGAGACGTGAGGGAAAATATGAGGAAACGACTGAGGGGGTCACGAGTCGACGTGAGGAAAAATGAGTGAAATGAGGGCTGGCAATGACTTCAAGAAGGAAGTGCCAAGATCTAAATACGCCTGGTACGAAAGAGAACGGACCTGGATAAAGAAGAGTGGGGAGGCTTGGGGGTTTTGAATAATTTACAGCAGTAGGGCGGAAGATAGGAGGTTCCCGCGGGTGGGGATGCATGAGACCCGACACATGCATCCTTGGCTCGGGCTTCAAAGCCAAGATGGGGTAGATCAGTTGCCAGAAGGAGACTGGAGTTTGTGCTTTGAAGCAACGGTTTTGTGCCTGTCCTTCTCCACAAGGCATTGTATTGGACAGAGTAGTATACAGAGTGGTGCCTATAGTGGGAGGTGCCATTGGTGTTGTTCTATGCAGCAGGGATGATCACTGTGTTATTCGGAAGGATGCATCCACTGCCTACATCCACTGTCTCCAAGACTATAGTGGGATCCGTCTCATCCGCTCTCTCTAAAGCCCGCTGTCAGCTCGTATACATGTCTCTAAAATGGTTATTATGGCCGAGCTCACAACTCGGATAAAACCTTCACAAATTTCCGATAAATCACACAATTGATTGCTACTAGCAAACGGGGTCAATTGAAAACGAATGAACCCCTGCCAATCAATATGAATTGCCACATCTCCAGCTATGTGCAAAAGCCAGCGCGAATGGCGCGAGATTTCGCTGAAACGCAAATACCAAAATTACTGGCGCTATGGGTCCGGAGCCCGCATGGACAACGTGGGGTGGGATTTTGTTTCCAAAAAAAAAAAAAAGAAATGAAAGAAACCAGGGTCCTGTTCCTTGGCTCTGCCCTACAATCTATTTCGAGCCTCTTCTACAAATTTCCCCCCATCAGGCCCCCTAAACGAAATCGTTTTCGTAAAGGACAATGGGCGGATTATGTCTCACAGATGAACCTTGGAAACTCCATTTTACAGTACCACGATTGCATGAAGTCGAAGTCAAATGACGCCATTTGACCTAATCCTTGTCAAACAAGATCGGCGATGGGCCTGGGACAAACCGATAGGCCACTGAACCGTATCAAAGCTTCCCGTATCAGGGCTTACGGTATTATAAGCACCGCATTCGGGTCTTGGCAATCACGCCTCATGCAAAATTAAATTTACTAATTTCTTTTCCAGAATGCAGGGTAGAATGTCATTTGGATCTTGGTGTTTCGTGTAAAGGTATGAATTTACTTCGAACTCCTGTGATCTACAGGGCTGAAGCGTGCGCAGGGAACTCGTTCTTGGTTTATCTGTAGCAGGATCAAATTGTCTCTGCCAAGACGCTGGGCCGGTCGGAATAGACCCTGTTAGTCACGGTTTATTCTTGGCGTTCCCCCAATCTCTGGGATTGGGGAAAATAAAAAGAAAAAGCCGTCAGCCCCCTGAGTATTTGAGACAAAAAGAGGTCCGCGATACGGAAACGAATACATGATTGGAGACATGTTGAAAAAGGTAAATAATAACTTTGTTATTTGACAGACTAGTAGGGGATAATTAATATTGGATGCATACACTGCCTCACGAGACAGACCATGTAAAATTCCCTGAGCCCTATGAGAATCCAGGTCGGAGGATCGGTGCAGATTGTCGGGTGCTGGGTCCTTATAGGCTCGCAGGGGCCAAGCCGCTCCCCTTTTTCACTTCGTTCCGGCCTCCGATACGTCGAAGTGGAGACCAGTTCAGGGTCCATCGCTCGGAAAGATTGACAAGATCGTCGTTTGAACGATGCAGCCGAGTGGCAGGACGCATGAATTAATATGTACTTCGCAGACTCTCAGCTTGCTTTTTTTCTCTGCTGCCTGTCGCCAAGAAAAAATGTCCAAAATTTGCGATTTCGCGTTGAATTTCCATCCTGTCATTCTGGAGGCGCGCAGGGTCTTCCAAAATCCCCCTTTTCTAGTACCCCGTAAATACCAAGCCCTTGTCTAACTGGCTTTTCCCGACTTCCCAACAAATCACACCTGACTTCTAGCCGAGCCTCCGGCGCCCAGCGGCGGATGGTGGCGCTCATGGGATATAACCCCTGAGGCCACATCCACTCTTAGTACTTGGCGGTATCCATTCCCCGGGATTGATTCGTACCAATGCAACGCCACTTTCGCTGGTTCAGATGAAGTTCTTGGCGCTTTCATGGGAATAGACATGTAACGTAACGGGAGCGAACAGTTTCGGTCTTATCGGTTTTATTCACTTTTTGGGGATTTTTCTCGCGTTCCCCTGGAGGACAGAGTGAATACGGAAATTACGCGTGTGGATCCCATCACGCCATTATTAGTATTCTTGACCACATTCGAGAATGGAGAACTGACCTCGTGCCTCTTGACCTTGTTTACCTTCATCGCATCAACAGGTTCCCGACCATGCGAGTGGCATATCTAGGTTTGACGTTGTTGTGGTCGTTGGCTTCGGCCACGATCTTGCAGAACGGGCAAGTGAAGGAGGACCCGTACCCCGGACAAGCACCTGTGATTTCTCTGGACGACTCCTGGCATAACTATGCACCCGATGTGCCGGAGATCGCATACAAGGGCCGATGGGACAGTAAACATATTTCATGTACGTTTTCAAGTGTTTGTGTATGATCGTTTCTAACATGTGTATGTGTATAGGGTGGTCGTGTGTCTCCCCAATCTCGTAGCAAACTGGCCTTGTTGAGCCCCTTAATCTCACTGGATTCTAACGCCTTATCGCAATCATTAGAGCCCCCGGAATCAAGCTCCAATTCTCGGGGAATAAGGTATGTCTTGGCATCATGTCAATCTTCGATCTCCATCTTCTGACATAGTTATTCTTTTAGCTCGCAATTAGTTTCGGGCCATCCACAAGTGATGGCGTGCTGGTTGCATACAGGTAAGAAATGTCGTAACCAAATCCCTTAGGCCCATTACTGATATCGCATAGACTTGGATCCCTTGACTGGCAGTTTTCCAATGTGACCGCTGACGCCACTTACCAATTTATTGGACCATGGACAGAGTTGGCCGACGATATGGTCGACGTGCCCAAGATCTTCGAGATGAGAGGTACGCACGCATGCTCTGAAATCGTTGTACACCAGCTAACAAATTTTCAGTGACGAATTGGGGCATTGGATAAGTGACATCACCCTCACAATCATTTCTTTTGCTGACATTTCGCACAGTTCAGATTGCTGGTGTATCTATTGCCAGCACGGCTGAGCTCACCATCCCACCAAGATATGCCAAGAAGGTGGAAGTGATCGGCGGATCGTGAGTACACTGATCGCCAGTTGGATCTAGCGCTTCTCTGACTGTTGGTTGTAGAATTGCCTCGGGGCAGTATGGCTCTTATGAAACTCTCTCGTCTTGGGCCTACCTCTTTGTGGCTGGCCTGGGCAACGTTGAGCATACTCTCACTGTGAGCCCACCTGGCCCTGAAACCCACCTTTTCATGTTACCCGTTACTAAACAGCAAACATAGTCATATGCCGGTGTCTGTCTGGTAGACAAGCAATGTTATGATGGCAGTGCACACGGAATGGTATGTCATCGACCTCGCGCCCGTTCAAGGATGTAACTGACCTATTTGACAGACTTGGTACTGGCACCGTGCATCAGACCCGGGTAGTCGATCCCGTGCCTTCTACCCTGAAGAACCCGAGATCTTCGACAACTCCGCCGAGCAACCCGCCGATCTTGTCATCATCCAACTGGGTGGAAACGACCACCGCCACCCCAATGAAATTCCCCCACGAGATTTCTATCATGCCTACGTGAACCTGATCGAGGACATCCATAGCACATGGCCACACGCCGTCATTCTCATCATGGTATGTCACTTAAGTTACTACCTTCTCTCACTTCCCGTTCTTACTAACTCCAACAGTCCCAATGGGGAGTATGGGAAAAGCAAGGCTTCTCTTATGTCCCGAACATGGTTTACGAAGAGGAGGGAAGGCAAGTCCACCAACACTTCAAGGATCGGGGATTCGTCTACTACTTCGATACCACTGGTATCCTTCAGCACAATGATATCAACCCGAAGAACCACCCAACAGATGTGGGCCATATCAAACTAGCAAGCCATTTGCTGCAGTGGACACGGATGGTCATGAGGTGGAAACTTGAGCCAATGGGAGAGGTCCAGCATGGAACACTTTACTGGAATGATCAGCAAGAATACTAGGTATGAGATTACCGACCATATAATATTGTATAATATCCTTAGACTCTGGGTACATATATGTCTTGCATATCAGCATTTGAATGAAGCTTGAATGAAGTTTGAGTCAATTATTTTTCCGCGATACTAATTGAGAGCTGCTATCCAAGAGCGGGTAGCCCTTGATTCCCAGTCCAGCTTGCGTTCCAGTCAGTTATAAGGTGAAAACTCGATACTCGTCTTAACTCAGGTCAGCGCAGCTATTCTCTTCACAGAGAGCCGATTTCTGATAAGCTCCTGGAACCAACAGGGCAAAGCCCTCACAAAGGCCAATATCCAATGGCTAGACGGGACAAAGACCTGGGCCCCCAACCCCGAGATTATTTGATTTACCACTTTCTTCGCCACGTCCTGTGGCTCAAGGATCTGCCCGTCGCGTATACCGCTATCAACCATCTTCTGTATAAGCGGATTCCTTACCCAACCTGGATGAAAAATTCTTTGCATCATAACAACTAGCAACATGAACTCAAATCACGCCATGGGAGGGTGACTCACGAATTGTGCACACCAGGAGCATTATAGATCTGCCTCAACTTCTAACTCAGCCCCTCATAAAAGGCCAATGCAGCAGATTTCGTACACGCATAATCCGCATTGATGGCGCTGGTGGTAAGCGACGCTAGACTGGCTACACTCACCACATGTCCATGGTTACGAGATACCATGGCCGGTAAGAATCCCTGGACAAGCAAGAAATGAGCGACGATGTTCACATCGAAGGTACTTCGAATCTGGGACTCCGAGAGCCCTAGAATAGGTTTGTTGAATACAATGCCTGCATTGTTGACAAGAACTGTGGGGTTTCCATGTTCCGAGCGGAGTTTTGCTGCAACTGAATATATTGCTTCGGGGTTGGCGAGGTCGACTTGGTAGAAAAATGTGTTCGATCCTGTCATTGTTAGTAATTGACACTTGTTAGACTGGGATTTGGGAAGCGTTGTCTCCATACTCAGCTCCTCCCGTAGCTCTGTCACGTCCAGAATGAGGGTTTTTATACCCTGTTGTGCAGCAGCTCAACGATTGCTACTCCGATTCCGCTGGAGCCACCTGTTACGACTACGGTTTCCCGCTCTGATTCCCAGGGCAGTGTCTTTGTGTCAAAATCAAGGGCTCGCCTGGAGAAAAACGAGTTGACTCGAGAACAAAGGCCAATGAAACCCAGAGCTCCGAGGCCGATTACCAGTGGCTGTGTAATGGGGACCTGGTTCTTTGAAGGCAGGGACCTAAAGAGCGGGCTCAGCATGTCAAGCATTGGAATTGAGAAACATTTCACTGTGAGCGAGAGAGAAGAGAGGACGGACTTGATATTATCGTAGTGAGTGAACTTTTGACGCGTCACACTATGTTAGTCGCAAGGCTCGCTCAGTGGGTCGCAAGGCTGGCTTCACCGGGGTCTCGAGCGGCAGCCTTGTGAGTGTTTACAGAGTCGCTTTAAGCTTGATTAAAGTGTTTCTGAGTTCACTTTACGGGAGATTGTCCATGAAGTCTCCACAAGGAGTTTATCGCAGTGGATCGGTCCACTTGGGCTTTCTAGTGCGATCGGAGTATCAAACGTTCCCGTTCAGCCCTATGCCCCTGGCGTGACGTCAATTTGCTCCCAATCTTTCGACACATTTACCCGCCCTCTTGGACCCCCTCCTAACAAGAAAAATGCACCATGCATAAGATTGCAAAACACATCCATGGGTGCTCTCCTTGAATCTGCGTCGCATGAATAAAGCTCAATAAAACACAAATGTCTGGTTATCACTTGAATGCCAATCTCACCAATGTACCACCGTGTAAATCTTTGAAAATTTTATTCTCTTCGAAATTGATCGCCAGGTGTATTGATTGATATTCATATCAGGAGTTACATGGTTCCTCAGTCCTAAAATCCAGCCCTGATAGCGTGGTCAATGCAGCGTTAGTATGAAAGCGCTTTTTACTTCCATGCCAATGATTGGAAATAAATAGAGCGGGACACGAGTTCAACAAAAATATGGTACTATAATTGGCGTACTAAGAGAAAGTAAAATAATGAACAAAGTACAAGCAAACAAAGTGCAAACTGCTGTCTCTGTCACCACCTGGGTTTTGGGAGACTAAATCCCGCTCGTTCGCGGATTCGCATGTGTAGCACTGGAAGTGAGATCCAAGGGTGCTTAGCTGCAGCTAATTCCACTGGGAACGTTGGTGCAGCCACTGTATGTGCTTCCACCAGTGACATCAACATCACTCCAAGTCCAGTCAGAGCAGCCAGAGCTTCCACAAACGATAACAACGTCGTATCCGCTGGAGGAAACAGCATCAACGCCCGAAATGTTCTCGATTGTGAGGTCGGTAATGGGGACACCGCTGGTAGCTGTTCCCTTGAGATCGCCACCGTCGTAGTTCTGCTCGATGAGAATGCCGTATCTGTCATTTCCAATTAGTATGAGATCCGACCATGCCATATCCTTCTCTACTTACTTGGAAATATCGGTAAGAGTAATCTCATTGTAGGTGACGCCCTTGATGGTTCCGGTGTCTCCCTCAGTGGCCTTGATGCGAATGCCTGTTTTGAATCCTCGTCAGTAACATGTAAAATGCCATGGAGATCGGGATTCTTACCATTGACGGATGATTTGACTTCGTTGTTGTAGAAGGTCACAGTATCCACGGTGTTGTCACTGCGGCCGCCAACACTGCCGATCGACAGTCCGTGTCCACCGGAGCAGACACCATTCTCGAAAGTAATATCCTAAAACTATGTCAGCCTTTAAGTGCTCAGGCTAGTCAGTGTGTTTGAACATACCGTGCCAGAGTTCACTGCAACACAGTCATCCTGGTTGTACACGTTCGCACCCGTGATAACGACACTGGTACTATCACCAATATCGAATCCATCGGTATTAGCACCCAAGTCATCGGTATCACCCGCTTCGTTGTTGATGGTCATATCAGTGATCGTCAATCCATCACATCCATTGATACTGACAGCCTGGACGGGTGTGTTCTCGATGTAGAGGTCCGTGATGGTCGAATCGATGAGATCATGGGCATAGAAGAACTTGGGCTTGGTCACACCACCATCGCTTCCTTCGCCGTCCCACCAGCGGGCTCCATCACCGTTGAGGTACGCATCAGTTGCACCCTTGATGGTGATGCCAGTGCCGGAGATTTGGAGCAAGGGTCCGTCCCATTCTTCGTAGCCCCAGGTGGTTTCGCCTTCGAAGATGACCTATTGAAACCTCGTCAGCACAAGACATAGGGAAGTTGCATTCAGATTTTACATACGGTAGTGTCATCCTCCAGGTCACTGAGATCAAGCGTGGTTCCGGAGGGCACAGCGACAGCCGACAGGATGATGGTGGAGCACGACTTCTGAGAAACACTGGCTTTAGAAGCTCCCTCGGAACCAGAGAATGTACAGCTGGTCGCTCGCTTAGCCAGGCTTGGTGCCTCAGTAATAGCAGGTTCAGCGACAGGAGAAGCCACCACGCCCGCAGCCAATGCGGCGAGCACGAGAGGAGTGATCAGCTTGCTCATTGTGACTGAGAACCAATTGCTTTCTTGTCAATTGATCCGAGCCGCTTGCTTTGTCCTGCATTTTGGCCGAGGGATTCACTCGCTTTATAGCCAACCTGAACCCATCATCCTACACCGGACAATTCATGAAGAAGTCCAGTCTCCCGAAATAGCCGACATCACGCACGCTAAGCAATCGATAATCCTCCAATCCCGGAGCGACCGTACCAACTCGTGAAGTGGCTATTGGTGGTCAAACACCAGCGTTGATTAAGGGCCACATTATTCATTCTTTGCTAAGGATTCCAGTAAATGTGGGGATTCTTCAGGAAATCCAGGGGAAGTAGCGAATAGGAAGAATACCCTCCGACACCTGAAACCTTGACGGTTTCAATTCACTTTTAGCTAAGAAACGCCACTATGCGCCACCAAATCCGGAGCAACCCCGAACCGGTGAATCCCATCCGGCCAGTGAAGGTCGCTGTTTCATGCGTATAGGAGCACGGGCCGTTCCGCGATTTGCGTGTCCTGATCATCTGAACGGAATTTATTTTTGCCACCACTCGTTTATTGCCGGTAAATATGAGGTAGATTTATCTGGGGAACTGAAAGATTCTGCAGGATATGATTGATGGAGAGAGGGGATGGGTCTCACAGCATTGTCAAAAGGAAGAACGGGACTTGGGTTGGGTTCATGCGGGGGTTCCACCGGAACTATCAAGCTTGTATTGATTTGGGTATTTCTCCGCAGAGGACAACCATTCAAGACGATAATGCTTCATCAGTATTTTTCTTATCTTCGAGGACCTCTAGCCTCTAAGAATGATACATAGTGAGACATTCTATCGAGTTTCCCTGATAAGCGATCGCCATAGTTATGATCTTGTGGGGCATAAACGGCGAGCTATTTCAGTAGAGTGAAGCTTGACCGTTCTTGTTTCTAGTGATTACTCCACCGCGTCATCAGTCACATTTGTTGCAGTCTAAATCAGCGACGTGCGTCCACCAAATGCTTAGAGCCGGAGCAATGCCGGACAAGAGACAAACTAACACTGACATGTGTCGCTTGTGTCTTCTCTGTGTGGCTCAAGATAACTGAAAAATCATTTAGAGCCTGGGTGACTGTAAGATTCTAGTATATTACGCATTGATATCTACTATTTCCTGTAAAGTATCGACTCTCGGTGAGCCCATCCCTCGGCGATAACTATATTAATCAGCGCGTTGCTTGGTTAGCATGACCAAGATAAGGGCTTGGGAGCCACCCGAGTCATGTATTTTGAAGATTTCATTTATGTTTCGCTCGGGCGAATAAGATCGACCAAATTCACAATCTATGGCCTCTCCCATCAATGTGTTGAAGATCTCTGCATACCCCCACTTGTAGCCTCATGCCCCACTCAAATGCTATATACCGTAGTTGAAGTGGATAGAACACCCAAATGTCATAGCAGCTAAAGCCCAGGATGAGATCCTTCGATAGTCCATATTAACCCCGTGGACGACAGGACAGAGATTAGATTAATCGAACCATTGGTTGCCAGATCACGGCCAGCTAGCTTTAAGGTATGGTCCAGATCAACAATATTTGCGCGCTAGATTAGTGAGTCTTCAAGGAGCCAAAGGATATAGCCTTAGAAGTGCTCAATTTTGATTGTATATGTCATCACGTAATGACATGAAAAATCTGTCCATCTCATGTAATGCAGAAATCCCATTCCAATCATGTACGTTCAACCCCACCAAGCGTTAGTTGGCAGCTGCAGTTCTATGACGTCAACCACCCCCTCAGCAAGATGCATCCGGTTTTTGTGTAGCAACAGAGACTTTTTACCTGCAGTGAGCCCCTCTTCTCACTAAAAATTCAATTCCCTACCATTGACTACATTGATACACATTCTCAAGATGTCGAGTCACAAATTCCCCGTCGATCTGAAGCAGTTCAAGCAGCTGAAGCTGGATCCTAAGAACAAGAGTCTTACTTCCGAGCAAAAGCAGGATCTCCTACACAACATCAATGTCTTCAGAGATGCAATCATCGCCTTCACGGCAACTGGTGCCGCCCGCGGTGTTTCAGGCCACACAGGAGGCCCATTCGACACGGCGCCAGAAGTTTGTGTCCTCCTCGCGTTCATGAACGCAAACCCCAATGGATTTTACGACGCGATCTTCGATGAAGCCGGTCACCGAGTGGCCACACAGTACCTCCTAGCAGCTCTAGATGGTAAAATCGCTCCCGACCACCTCCTCAACTACCGCGACGCCGACTCCAAGCTTCCTGGTCACCCTGAACTTGGTCTTACCCCCGGCGTGAAGTTCAGTTCCGGTCGTCTCGGTCATATGTGGGGTATGGTCAACGGTATCTCGATGGCCAACAAGGACAAGAATGTAGTCATGCTTGGCTCGGACGGTTCTCAGATGGAAGGAAACGATGCGGAGGCGGCTCGAATCGCGGTCGCAAGAAACCTAAATGTTAAGGTGTTCGTTGATAATAATGACGTTACTATTGCCGGACATCCGTCGCAGTACCAGAAGGGTTATGATGTTGGAAAAACACTGACTGGTCATGGTCTTCACGTTGTCCGTGCCGAGGGTGAGAATATTGATTCGCTGTATGGTGCCATGTGCGAGGTTATCAACTACGATGGTCCTGCCGCTGTCATCGTGGACCGGGTTATGGCTACCGGCATTGAGGGTATCGAGGGTGAAACCCATGCCCACGATGTCATTACTGTCGATATCGCCCGCAAGTACCTCACCAAGCGCGGTTACAGCAAGGAACAGCTTGCCTTCTACGATGAGATCAAGGGACGATCCAACCCACACAAGTACGAGGGTTCTACCAAGGATAAGGGTGCCAACCGCTCCATCTTCGGTGAAGCCGTCAACGGTATCCTTGACGGTTTGAGCAAGGAAGAGGCCGCGCGCCGGGTCATGGTCATTGACTCCGATCTTGCGGGTTCGACTGGACTGAAGGCCATTCAGTCCAAGCACCCCGAAGTCTTCGTGCCATCAGGAGTCATGGAGCGAGGCAACTTCTCCGCTGCTGCTGGTTTCGGCTTTGGAAGTGATGGCACGCGCCAGGGTGTCTTCTCCACCTTCTCCGCTTTCTTGGAGATGTGCATTTCAGAAATCACCATGGCACGCCTCAACGGCTGTACTGTGCTGTCCCACTTTTCGCACAGTGGTGTCGATGAGATGGCAGACAACACCTGCCACTTCGGCCTGAACCACTTCTTCGCTGATAACGGCTTGATGGATGCCGAGTCCACTTCTCTGTATTTCCCCGCCGATGGTGAGCAGATGACAGCCGTTGTGAACAAGGTCTTCTGGGAAACCGGCATGCGGTTCATCTTCTCCACCCGCTCCAAGGTCCCCTACATTCTTAAGGAGGGCACCGACGAGAAGCTCTATGGAGGGGACTACAAGTTCGTGCCTGGTAAAGAGGAGACCATTCGCAAGGGAACTGCAGGCTACATCGTCTCTTACGGTGACATGCTCTACCGGTCCCTAGATGCTGTCGAGCGTCTGCGCAGAGACGGTCTGGATGTTGGTTTGATCAACAAGCCTACTCTCAACGTGGTTGACGAGGAAGCTATCAAGCACTACGGATCTTCTCCCTTCGTCCTGGTTGTTGAGTCTATTGCCCAGAAGACCGGTCTTGGCTCGCGTCTTGGAACTCATCTCCTGGAGCGCAAATTGACTCCCAAGTTCAAGTCTATCGGCGCTATCAAGGAGGGCAGTGGTGGCTTGTACGAGCAGGTCAATGCTCAGGGACTTGGTCCCGACGACATTGTCGCAGCTGTAAAGAGCCTTGTTTAGATAGAATTTTCCGCTGGTATTATGAAGAAACGCTTGCAGTTTAGATGACGAAAGAAGGACATACTTATTATCCACTATTCAATTTGCCATTTCTCATTTCAACCCAAATTCCCAGTTTACACATAAATCCATGAAATAACATCCATTAAGACATATCTCGTGTAGATCAACCGCGATCATCAGGGTGGAAGACCAAAGCCCGAACCTCAATACTCTCCCTTCCAGCCTCATTCTCCGTATCGGGGTTCACAAAGGCAGAATGAGGAACACGTCTCGCTCTACCATCCGTCTTGGAATCAAAGCATTTGATCAAAGTCACCAAATCCGGCGTCTGGCCATAACGATAATACCACTTGATATCCGGATCAGGCTTCACAGCATAAGTCTCACCTTCGCGATCAGGGTAAATGAGCTTGATGGGGACTAGATCACTATCCGGCACACTGTGGGCATCTGCGACAGCAAGTGGATCTTGAATATAGTTCGAATAGGGCGCCAGACATTGATGATCTGGTATCGGCCTTTGGAGAGCTCGGCAGCATCTTCTGGCAGGTGATAGGAGACACGGTTCTCGGCGGCCTGGTAGGACTGGTCGATGTGTACACGTTGGACGGGTCCACGAGCTTTGGTACGACCTGATCCTCGGCGGATTGTGTGGTCAAAGATGAATACTCTGGAAGCTCCGGTGCTTATTGTATGATCTGGTTAGAGAGTGGCTGTAGGTATGAGCATTGCTGGTAAGGTAAATAACATACGCATCTTTGAGCAGCTGCTCTGTTTCCGGATAGTATTCCCGCTTTAATTTTTCATCGTCCAGGAAATCTTTTTCCTTGCTTTCATGGTAGTAGAATTGGAATCCCTGACCGTCGAGGGTATAGTCCAGCTCATGACCGCTGATATCATGGATTGTTGTAGGGAGCACCGCAGCTTCCCTTTCGTATGTCTCGGGCTTGTTGACGTAGTTTGGAAGGGGAGGGGATCCGTCTTCGTTTTCTTTAAAGAAGTTGAGGGTTGTTTGAACGTGATGCGGCTTTTCGAAGAAAGGAACGGTTGGTTTATCTGCCAGGAGAGGACCGTGGCCACCCGAAATCTGAACAGCTGCCGATGTCATGACTGGTAATTAGGTATATAATTGATTTTTATCTGTTGCAAATTGGTATTGCATTGATAAGTGCTTTTGAAGTGTTTTTATAATTGCCTAATCTTGCGGGGCTGAGATTTCTATTTGTCAGGACAGCACGCAATATTCGTCTGAAATGAAGAAAGTCAGGTAGATCCATCTTCGTAAAGCAAACGCCAAAGCAAGTTGCAATGGCATGTGCGCCTGTGTGATGTTGAAATGTGTTACATGGATTAATAATGACTCGGCCTAATTTATAAGCACATAGTCCGTTGTCTGAATCTATCAAGGATCAGGTTTTTATGGACCTTACTTAGTAATGGAGTCGTTTATAAGAATTTAAAGCAAATTTGTAGATAAAACTATCAACTCATGAAGGGAAAACTAGGTGTATGTCTCATTAACGTACAGCAGGATCTCGAAGGAAATCATCTGGAGGTGTCCTGCTGTGATGGGTCATAGCGTTGTCGTATTGCCCTTGCTCACACACAAAGCCTCGGTCAAGTAATGGAAAACAAAAAGAAAAATAAAGAGTCCACCGTACACCCGCATCATGAAGGAAGGAGGAAAAGCAAAAGAGACAAGAGAAAAGAAATGAATCTCTCACACATGTGGAGATGAGGTATGGAGGGACTTCCTCAAAGGGGGAATAGTAAAGAACCTATTGTGACAAATTGACATCATAGACAGAAGAAGAGAATATGGGCTTTTGTGCAGGTAAGATGTTCCAAGACGGGCTTAGAACATGAGGGATCGAGTCTTCTGTCGGCGAGCTTCAGCACTAGGCATCTCCGGTTGAGAATAAGTGTGCTTGTGTCGGGGACGATTGGGTTGAGGCGCCGGCGCCGCCGAACCCGCTGAAGACGGAGGTGCCATAACTGCACTTGTCCGATGCGAAACAGGCGATGAAGGGGTGGGAATTCCACTTGGAGGGAAACGGTCTGCAGTCTGACGCCGGGACTTCATACTACGCTCCCGCTTGAGTACGAGGTCAGCCCAAGCTTTGATGGGGCCGTTGGAGGTGGAGCCCTTGCCCACAGCCTCTGACATCACACGAAGCCATCCTTCCTTAGCAGATGGACTGTCCGCATAGAAATCAATGACTTCCCCGTTGCCAAACCGGATGCGGAATCCCTCTTCCACGAACATGTAGCCATCTTCCTCCTCGGCGAATGCAGATTTCCGTCGACCACCACTGCTCTTGCCACTGGGCTCCTTTTGCATGAGAGATGAGCGGTCATCAATTAGCTTGGCAGCTTTAGCCAGGTTGATTGTAGCACGCGGTTGCCGTGTTGTTTCATGGTAAGCCGTCAACTTTGAGCCTTGGAGCTTAAAGAAACGGCGACGCCAGTACTATGATGTCAATTAGCATGTGAGTCTGACTTGAAGACTGGCACAACTTACAGGGCAATCGCCACCCTGCTGAGAAAGGTATCCTTCCCAGCTGCGGGATGCAACACTCTCAGCGTCGCGCATCTCCCGAATACAGGCATTCATGCTCTTGGGCATATCATCATCTTTGCCACCCTTTGGTTTGGGGACGAAGAGCAACTGTAGTTCTAATTTTCCAATCTTGTAGGGAGGACGACGTTGGGCAGTGACACTTGTTGCACTCTTCTTACTCTTGACGCTGCTGGGCTGTTCATCGACTGCCCACTCATTGAAGCACGGAACATCGACAGTGTAAGGGCGGCCATAAGCATATTGTTCGTGGTCACTCAATGCCACGTATGAACGAGCGAAACTGCCGTCCCGTGCAACAACATTACGTAGACGTTCCCATACAGGAGCGTTAACATCCTTCGTTTTTTGTTGCTGGGATTGCATCTGTTGCTGCAAGTCCAACTCCTTGCGCCGGCGAGGCGATGCAAATACACGGCTGAGAGCCGAAGCTTTTTGGCGAGGAGAGCTAGCAACTTCCTGTGGGTAGAGCTTATTTTCATCGACCTTCATTTGCAGAGTCAATTGAAACTCGAGGTCATTTTGCACAATCAGCTCAAATTCTTGTCCAATAGGAGCTGACTTCCCAAGCTCAAGCCATGAAGTTGTCACGCAATGCAGGCCGTTGTCGAGGGTAAGGGAAAAGTATGATCGTTCACCTTTGACAAGTTAGTAATGATGGATCTTAGCCTAGCACGGAGGGACGACATACCACGTGGGAGAGGTAGATCCATGTACTTGATTCCAACTACCTTGACGAAGATACGGCCACGTTCTTCGCCATCCTCATATACCTCCTGACCAAGCGGCTCATTCTCATCGATAGTGGCTGGGGCCTCCTGCACATTGCTCTGACGACCGGGGAGTGGAGGAACTGCTCCACCTACAGGCTTCTTCTTCGGGAGTCCGCCTGCCATTTTCACACTGGGCTTTCTTGGTTGCCCATTCCAAGGTTCCGTTGTCCAAGTCTGCTGGCTGGCTTTGCGGGGGGATGACCCGGCGGAACGAGTACCACGGGGATCTTGCGTCGCCGAATCGGTTGGAAGGCTAGGCTCCTCCTCATTTCGGTTGCTGGCAATGACCACTTTGGTGTTTTGTCGCATCAAATATCCTCTCTGCTCGGTTGAAGATGTGTTAGCGGATGATTTAGGGCTCATATGGTTGAGATGTCCTGGGGTTTGAGAGGGCAGCGGTTGCATTGAGGCAACCGGCATGGGAGAAGAATCAAGATTGGAAAGAGCTAGGTCGAACGCCACCTTTTGAGATTCGATAACACGATCAAATTCCTTTGTCAAGCCGGATCCAAGGCTTTCTTCCTGAATGCTGAAAGGAATGTCCAACTGCATCAGGCTAGACTGACGCTGGGTGAGATTCGCCGGAAGCGCCAGCTGTGGGGCACTGTCAGTTTTCGAAGCTTCTTTTTCGGGCTCCTGGGTGTCGTTGGCAGTCTGCTTATTAAAGACAGGCATTGGAGGAACGGGGGGGATGTATTGGCCGCTGATCTTGCGACGAGTAGCGGCCATTGAGTCCATGTCTGCAGGGGTCAGTGATGGGCGAGTCTTCAATCCAGCGCCAGGAGCTCGAATAGTGGCCACTGGCTCAGGGACAGACTCGTCTGATGAGCTTTCCACGTCATGCTCTTCTTCAAATTGCTCGTCATCATCATTTTCCTCGATCGGATGACGAATCACTGAATCTGGAGTGGATGGTTCAGAGGTCGGCTCTTCCTTGATCTCGGGAGTCACAGGGCGACCAAGTGACTGGCGAAGAGACGCGAGATCCAGATGATGGCCTTCCTCAGACTCTGGCTCCTTGATCTCGTTTTCGGGCTGAGAGGCTGGAGGAGCAGGGCTAGCTTCAGCAGGAACTGGGGTAGACTGGCCGGAGCCCTGGGTATTGTCCTTCCCAGCCGCTTCGGCTGCAGATTTCAGCGAGTAGTTGCTATCTTCGTCATATTTGGCGCGGTGATCACGAGAAGAAAGGCTGTGATCCGAGGAGTTCTGGTAATAATCCGGAATGGCATATAAATCATCGTCATGGGCTTCTTCTTTGATAACCACGCTCGAAGCATCATCATCATCGCTTTCCAAGGACGGAATGGGGACGTCAGGATCGTAGTGGTCGTAAGCATGAGGGCTGGATGCAATATGGGAGTCATCGCCAAAAAAGTCGTCATCATCATAGCTCTCCCCCTTACGAATGTCTCTCAGAATCGAATCTCGGGAGATCCGAGGAGGGGAGAAGATATCATGGGTGGCTGGTTCATCCGCCTCATCCTCCTCAAGCACAGATGGTTCCTCATCATTGGGCATGGGGCTAACAGCTCGCTCGCCGATATCTTCTTCGTTGTCATCGTGATCGGAAGTCTGCTGATCTTGCAGCGCCATGAGCGAAAGTCTGTCCTCAAGCGACATATCTCCGTCTATATCAGACTTTTTACACGAAGCTGGCGCTAATGGGGCTGGCATTCCACGTTGGCTACCGCTACCGAGCTCGAAGACATCCGAAGTCTTGCTTGCTGATGAGGGTCGAGAACCAGACGTACGAGACACCGAAGGTAACGGCGGCAACGGCGGCAAGGGACGTCTCTCGCCATTTGAATCTAATGACTCAACACGAGAGTGGTGCGAGGATTCACCTCCACGCGAGACTGGCCGGTCCTCAACGTCTTCATCATCGACAGTCTCTGCGAAGGAGTCACCTTCTTCATTGACACCGCTACTCATGAAGCGCCATTCGTCTGGCAGTACAACTGGAGTCTTTTCAATATCCTCGAGAGATGCGTCAAAGCTGTCGTCGCGCTCCACAGACGATTCGTGTTCGAAGCTGACATCCTCGTAGTCCTCCGAATCATAACTGTTTTCGCGGGACTCTGAGGCCAAAGAGGATGGATCCGGAGTTCTCATTTCATATTCGTTAACTTGAGGCGGGGCAGCATCAAAGGTAACACTCTTAGCATGGCGGTGACCAGCACTATCATACTCGGACCAAATATCGTTTTGCGGGTCAAAGCCCTTGCCGTATCGAGTGGCCTTGGACAGTGATGATTTGCTCGGGGATGGCTGCTCTTTGCTAGGTGAATGTGGTCGCGGGATCTCATCGGCTTCTTCATCCGAAAATTGCGACTTCGCGAGGTTCATTTGGCTCTCTCGGTTGGGAGACCGATCGGCAGCCAATGGCCTGTGAGGTACCGAAACCCGTGCGGGATCGTATTCTTGCCCGCTCTCACGGAACATATTGTGGTTTTTCACTCGCGACACACGCTTCAAGTCCTCGAGTGATGGACGTCGAGCGGGCAGATAAACAGATTCCGGGTCGTAAGGCGCACGATTCTCTGCACCCTTAGAGAATGGAGACGGAGATTCGCGACCCTTCCAAAAGAGGTGAGGGGAGTTTCCATTGTTCATAGGTGAAACATCGTTATTGGTCGTCTCCCCACTCGGCACCTGTTAAGAAAATTCAGTTTAACATGACTCGTAGGCATTGGCGACAGACAGTTCGTACCTTGCTAGTCTGGTTCCAACTAGGGGAGTTGCGTCGCTGCGCCATTGGGCTCACTTCGGACAGTGGCCGTTGGCCGAGTCCACCAGGCATCTTCGTGGTCGATATCGTAAATAAAACAGCTGAATCTCGTGTAAACAAATCAAGGCTGTTGCTATTTGGGGTCAGCCGCAGTTCACCAAGTCAGAGCTCGAGACTCATAGACGACGCGAACAGGAATAGATGGTGATGAGTCCCGCGGTAGCACGAAACCTACCTTTTGTGGATTGATATCGAAACTCGCGTGGAAAATGTTTGCGCCAGCGAGTTCAGGTACAGCGTGAAAGCGTAAAAAGTCGTGACGATCGTCTCAGGAATGTAGGTGCCTCACCAAAACAATGCCACTCAACTCTCCAAGCCAGACACAGAATGAAAACAAAGTTCGAAAGCGAAGGGATAACGAGTGGAAGAGGATAAGAAGAGGGGATCGGATCTCGATATCTATTCCATGGATCAGAAAGTGGATTGTTACCCCAAAGCAAGTTGCACTTGTTGACAGTCTGCCGGGAGTATCCATGGCAACGCGTTTCAGGTGGAGTGACGCTTTCCCTGGTTTGAGGCGCGACAGATAGATGACTCATCTTCGATAACGGTCACATGATAGTCTGCCTCGAATATCAGGTTTCATGATCGACCCTAGTCCCAGATAGGCATGGCGTGAAATTAATCCTGAATCCGTGAACCCGCGATTTTTCTTGGTCTGGAACCCGACTGTTCAACTCCATCACGTTTTCAATACATCCATCCATCTCATCTGGTCGATTAGGTAGAATGCCTCTGCCCGTTCGCTCCTCGATATGCTTCCTATGTCAGTCTAGGCCTAGCATTTTTCCTTCACCAGCAGTTCTCTCAACATGGCAGGCCACGCGAACCATGGCCACTGCGCGTTTGCGCCGCAAGGCCTCTCGCATGGCACTATCGCCTGATGTTGCAAAGCACACCCTGAAGAAGAAACGATCCGGTCCTGCTGGACCCTTTGCGAGCATGAACCAAACTGAGGCCCGTATTCCGGATGCGCCACGATCCCGATCCCAAGCCGCCCTCAGACGTTCCGGCGACGACTCCAAGTCCAAGAAGCCCGAAAGCCCATTGTATAAGGCGTTGAAGATGCAAACTACATTATCCCCCGTCACATACGGCCGCCGAACTGCCATCAAATCGAAGATTGCCAACGTAACGAGCTTCGACCATATGCCTCTCCTCCCTGCCGTCCGACAATCAATCTTCACCCAGGCTCTGCCCGGTCTAGCAGATGTCGTCCCAACACCAATTCAACGACTCGCAATTCCACAACTTCTAAGTCAGAAGCCGAATAAGAAGACAACCCCGAAGGAGGCAGATGATGAATTTCAATATGATCAGTTCCTTCTTGCGGCTGAAACAGGGTCCGGAAAGACATTGGCGTATCTGCTCCCCGTTGTGGATGCAGTGAAGCGTGCGGAAACATTGGATAAGCAAGAGGAGAAGCTTTTGGAGGAGAAGAAGGCAAAGGAGCGCGAGGAAAGATTGAGAACTCGGACATACGATCTAGAGCCTGAAGTGGCCCCTATGACCAATGAGGGTCGCCCGAGAGCTATCATCCTTGTGCCGACCTCGGAATTGGTGGCCCAGGTTGGAGAGAAGGTTAAGGCCCTCGCGCATACTGTCAAGTATCGATCGGGTATCATATCTTCAAACCTCACCCCCCGCCGTATCAAAAACACCCTTTTCCACCCGGACGGTATTGATATTCTTGTTTCGACCCCTCACCTTCTCGCCTCGATCGCCAAAACCAACCCTTACGTGCTCAGTCGCGTTAGTCACCTCGTCCTCGACGAAGCCGATTCTTTGATGGACCGTTCCTTCATCCCCACTACGATGGAAGTCGTGGATAAGGCAGCCCCCTCGCTCAAGAAACTCATCTTTTGCTCTGCTACCATCCCGAAGAGTCTCGATACTCAAATTCGCAAACGCTACCCCGATGTCAAGCGCCTGACGACCCCGAACTTGCACGCCATTCCCCGACGTGTTCAGCTAGGTGTGGTAGACATTGACAAGGAGCCCTACCGTGGGAACCGAATGCTTGCCTGCGCTGATGTCATTTGGTCAATTGGCAAGGCGGGCGATGGAACTGACGGCGAGACATTCGGTCCTGTTCTCTCCAAATACATGGGACCCAAAGTCAAGAAGATCATTGTATTTGTCAATGAGCGGGAGGAGGCGGATGAGGTGGCACAATTCCTTCAGACCAAGGGTATCGATGCGACCTCCTTGTCTCGTGACTCTAGTTCTCGAAAGCAACAGGAAATTTTGGCAGAATTTACTGATGTTGAGAAGCCCCCATCCTCGGAGGATATCCTGCTGGCGCGAAAGCAACACCGCATGGAAAAGGAAATTCCCTTAGAGCTTCCTGATCTGCGATCCCAAATGACCCGTCGTCTTCCCAACACTCGGGTTCTCGTCACGACCGACATTGCCTCCCGAGGCATTGATACTTTGGCCGTCAAAACGGTGGTGCTCTACCACGTTCCGCACACTACAATTGATTTCATTCATCGTTTGGGTCGTCTGGGTCGTATGGGCAAGCGTGGTCGTGGTGTTGTCTTGGTAGGCAAGAAGGACCGTAAGGATGTTGTTCGCGAAGTTCGTGAGGGCATGTTCCGTGGACAGGCCCTGATCTAGATGTATATTCTGATCTCCTTGTATAAATATGTACTATAGATGGCGTTCGTGTGGATTGGTTGGTAAATAAAAATACCCGATACAGCTTTAATGGTCTTCAAGCTTTGAGTGTACGACATTAAATATGAAGAAACTATCGTACTAACTCAAATGATCCCGACCTCCAGCTTGCGCCGGGCGGGAACCCGCTCGGAACCAGGGTTCAACCCTGGGTCTTTCCAGCATTCGCGCGACATCAGCAGATTTTCGAAATTTAGGTGCCTAAATCATTGCCAAATTTTACTCTTAATATATTCAGCTACCTACGTATCTAGGTACATGTAGACCACCTGGGCAGTTGTACTGTACCAAAGTAGGTTCCAATGTCGAGGTTTGGCGACAGTATCGGTTGTGTGGGTTATATATTTTGTGACTCTTTGGCAAGAACCTCGAAGTTTAATCTTGGCTCGATACCTATGCACTGACTGCCACAAGCCTACTAATACCGATTACTTCTTATTTGAACTCGGCTCTAGACCATCAGGCTACTCGTGGACAGCAGCTTAGCAAGTTCGTTCGGATAGTACTACAGTATCAAGTAAGATCCCTTGGTCACTTTGGCCATTCTATGTATGTGCACGCGCCTCACGGGTGCTCCCGATGTATGACAACCTAATTCCAGCATACCTTTCTAGAAAAAAGAGATCGAATTCGAGAATCGGCTGCGCTTCGAATGTTTCTAGGACTGAGATCTAGGAGTGAGAATGGGATTGGACAACTGGGCTAAGGCTTGAACCATGAGGCAGATACATCTCTGAATATTATCAGTATGATTGGATATGACAGCTCGCATCACTTGCGCAAGGATTTTGATATCAGGTTTTAGACTACCGGCCCCTGAGTATGTATACAACGCACTGTCAGTAAAACCACACCCTTGTTCGTGAGTATGTCTATGTGGGTCAATTCTGCCCGCGTTTAAAATGATGTGATAGGTGCACTAGGACATCTCGCTCACGGGTCTGGTCAGCAAAGCAGGATTATTGCTGGTGTCAACGGGGGAAACTCTCTAGTGCGGTTTTGCGCCCAGTCGTCATTGGTGTTCGGCTAATGTGCTATTCCAAGGTTGGTGGATGCTGGACGCGTCAACACAAGTTCGCGTCCAGCAAAAATTCACGGCATGGAGTATCCGATCGGGCAAGAATCGACGTGAATGGGAAAAAAAAGTATAGATTCCATAGTTTCAAACCAATTCCTTCTCCTGCATGAATCCCTACTTCTCATCCTGCTCCCTTGAAAAAGTCTCTTGTATATGCCGCGATCGGTTTGCTGCGGACGCGTCATCCCCACTAGAGCCGCTCTAGAGATTGTCTCGAGGCTGACGTCACTTGCTACAAACAAGAAGGATTTCGCTACTTGGCATACTCCATAATCTACAGCATCTGCCATCTAGATCGCGATGAAAATCCTACCATGTTTGTCTTTCTGGATCTTGGCGCAATGTGCATATACATTGGCCGAGACGACAGACACGACAGAGAGCACATATACGACGTCAACAACCACAACTGCATCCGACACAACCTCTGGGTATATTGTTGTCACCTCAGAAACTTCGGTTGCCGTTCCAACTGGCGACTATATCACCTATACTACAACTGAAATTGTATCATCCGCCGAACTCAACGCCACGGCCACGAGCAATGCTACAACCTCCACAACTGCCACAGATGTCGTTCTCGTCGGGACAGGGAGTACCTCTAATAGTACGACGACATCTTCCTCTGCCAGCGTAACAAACACACAGGCCTGTAATGGCTATACAGAGTTCTGTGAAAGGAAATACTCCAACATCACGATGGTGACCGCGCATAACAGCCCGTTTGTGAAAAAGAACAGTGTAGCGGCGAACCAAGACTATAAAGTCACACAACAGTTAGATGACGGTATACGGATGGGTGAGTAGGACCATTTCGTGATAACGTGAATCTGTACCCCTGACAATAAACAGTGTCGTTTGAGGCACATTACTATGAAGATGACATCTATCTCTGCCACACCTCCTGCGAGCTTCTTAACATGGGTACCCTAGAGGCTTACCTGACGACTGTGACGAAATGGATCAAGAAAAACCCCTATGATGTCGTCACCATCTTGATCGTCAATTCCGACTATGTCTCGCCTTCAAATTTCAGCGCCCCTATCCAGAACTCCGGATTGGTTGACTACGCATACGAGCCCTGGAAAATCCCGATGAGCCTAGATGACTGGCCGACCTTGTCCGACATGATTCTTACTGGAAAGCGCGCAGTCATATTCATGGATTATGAAGCCGACCAAACAGAGTATCCCTATCTCTTAGATGAGTTTTCTCAGATGTGGGAGACGCCCTTTTCACCGCTGAACCGTTCTTTCCCTTGCACTGTTCAAAGGCCCACCGGTATCAGTAGTACCCAGGCCAAAGATCGGATGTACATGGCCAACCACAACCTCAATCTGGAGATTGTCTTTGATGATATCGACATTTTAATCCCGGACTCTGCTCAGATTAACGTGACAAATGCAGTGTCCGGTTATGGAAGCTTGGGTGTTATGGCCAATAATTGTCGAAGTGAGTTTTCTATTTTCAAGGCTCACATGGAGTTTCGCTGACCGGTTTAGGTGATTGGGACCGACCACCAAATTTCCTTCTAGTTGATTATTACAACGATGGTAACTTTGCTGGTTCGGTTTTCGAAGTTGCCGCTGAGATGAATAATGTCACCTACAGCGGCGACTGTTGTGGGACATCGTCGGATGCTGTGAGGATGAACGGCACTATGACTTTGTCCCTCACGATTGCCTTTCTCAGCACATTACTATCATACTTGTTGTGAAATGCTGTGTTATAACGAACAATATTGATTTCTAATTCGAGGCATATGCCTATGAGTCGGCAAGAGTTCAAATCTATGCCATCGACGAAGAACAGTATAGAAGAATAGTCCAGAAGCGTTCAATGAGTAATTGAAGCCGCCCCCACATTTGGAATATAAATTTAGATTTACGACACCTAGGATCCACTGACTAAGAATAAGCGTGGGCGCCGGCCCCTTAATTAAGGTTGATCAACGAGATCGCGGGTTCGGCACACTCCACAGGCCGGACATTCCGCCCATCGGTCCGTTATCAGATCAAGCCATATTCTTTCAGATCCACAAATCCATGCCTATTTCGTAATGGTAGGCTCCTTTAGGCCAAATCAGTGGTTCTGAGGTTTCCCTGATCCCGTGGCGAGTATGAAAACGGTTTACTCGATACGGCGATATGGTTCAAATGTACTGTCCGTCAACCATATGAGATCATCAAATTACGCCGTTCCAAGCTAGGTGTGAAAACTCAGTTTAGACATGCTTTATACAGGTATTTTTCATTTTGGATATCATAATTGTCACATTAACATAGCTAACACAGACAGGAGATCAAAGAAGATCCTGCCCAACAAAGAATTGCCAAAGGCCATATCGATCTGACATGTCTGGCTCAGCATTTTGGTAAACATTGAGGAACGACAGATCGGACTGGCTGTCAGCAGGCGATGTATTCAGATTCCACATGCTTTGAGCATAAGTTGGATCGGAGTCATCCTAGAAGAATATTGTGTCAGTTGACGTTTGGATTATTGGATTTCAATATACATACCTGCATCTGCATGCCAAGGGCTGAGTAGAACCCAGCACCGAGGAATTCTTGTGGCATCGGCTGTTCCGGGCCATTCGCTGGGCTGCTATTTGAGAAGGGTTGTTGATTGTAGGAAGCTGAAGCTGATGATGTGAAGTGAGAAGAGGAAGAGGATGTGGATCCTGGATCCTCGATTCTAGTATTGCGCGTGCCTAGTGTCATGTTGCGGGATATGCGGCGTAGCACCTCAGAAAAGGGGGCAGGCTTTGGGATTGGATGTTGGTTCGCTTGATTGAAGCTGCGAACCTTGGCTGATCGACGAGATTGGCTTTCGGATATAAGATCACTATATCAAAGTGAGATATAAGTTAGATCAGAATGGCGTGGATGGATGAATTGAGGGAATTCGTACCTGATGATGCGAAAGGCAGACTCAACGATTCTACGAAGTGGAATGTTGCTTATCTCGCTGTACATGGAGAAGATTTCTTGAACCATGTAGATAGTGCGTGTCTTCTCATCAATTTCGGCGGTAGGGAGATTGCTGGGCCAGGTTAGCTCTATGCAAACAATTGTTGATGTATCATTGACTGGTGACTGCAAGGAGAACATACTTATCAATGGACCAGAACAGATCCAAGAAGAGAACCATAGCCGAGCTCAGTGTATGTGAATATACGAACCTGGAGAATTGGAACAGGCCATCATTAGCGTTCGGTTCTTGAAAACTTTTAGGAGATCTTACCATAACGAGCCACTTGTTGTCAAATCACGTAGATTATAGTGACAATCTACCACTATGCGTGCTGAATTAAGACAGTTGTCTTTGGAATTCGCGAATTTGGAGCCTTTCGCATAACCTCGCGATAGGAAAGGTCTGTTTAGTCGCACAATGCGAGAATGTATCTAGACAAGAAACACTTTAGCAAGATGAAGCGTGGTAAAATCCAAATTTGAAGCTTGCGTACCCCTTCTAGAGCAATGTCTGGTGATAAGAGCAGATATTAGTCTTTTTTTCCCCCTCAAAGTATAGTGTTCATGGGGCATGCTTACTCCGCTGACGGCGGATCCTAGGATCACTGCCATCGACTGCGCTATTCTCTCGTTGATATGCTTCGCTGTGATTGATGTCCGCATTAGATTTCTGGATAAATACGGTAGACAGAGGTTTAGCGTTACTCACGGCAAGCCCTCTAAAATCTTCCGATATCCAGCATCGAGTTCCAAAACTGTCCAAAAAGCAGTGTCATTAGCGCTAGACGTCGGTTTATCATCCTGGAGTGGTGCAACCCACCAGTAGCATACGAGAACTTATCCGCATAGGTAATGAGCTTATCAAATGTAAGACGCAACATGTTGGCGATATTCCACTTGTAGACCTCAAAAGAGCTGGCTGTCACAACATGCGCGGGTCGAGGCGTATACTGCCAGTCTGTCGGTGATAGCTCCCAGTCATTAACATTATCGACCAATTGTGATGTACATTGATCTAGTTGGATAGTATAGCAGCGGAAACGTGCCGATGCAGACATCCAATCGGCCCATTGCAGCATCATCCAAACCCGAAGTCCCATATGGCGCTTGACGGCGTTCTTGCCTGGGGGCCAAGCAGGGTCATCGGGAGGCATTCTGCAGAAAGGTTCATCAGTATTGGTTTTAGATAGAGTCGATACATCAATAGGGATACCCACATCTCTGGATTGTTTCCTAGCCTGTGTAGACCCATTAGCTGGGCTGTACGAATGGCTAAAGCGTTCCAGTTGAGCATCGTATCGGCTTTCCTCCAGGCGCTCGACAGCTGGAAAAATTGATTAAATAGAATGACGGTCCTGTGCGAAGTTAGATTTCATTCAATACATGGAAGGTTTTCAGCTTACTGTATCGTTCGGACTCGTGGAGTAGACATAGCATCACCAAGATAGAGCGCCTTGATGCTCACCGCATGGTATTTACTGGTGAGCTCATTGAGCCCCTGGTGTGTGTACCCGTGAAAAGGATGGCTGGGGCCTGTTGGGGCTGTTGACCGATTGTCAAGTGCAAGGGCCATCACCATGAAGAAGACAGACAACCATAGTGGATCGAGCTCAGAATGACGTTGTTGCGCCATTATCTCCCAGAAGTAATTCATCTCCGCCTGGAAGGAAGGCCAACTTTAATAATGTCACGAAAGTATCAGTAAGGTCTTTGAAAATTCGATGAAAGAGAGAGAGAGGAACTGTAAACTCACTGTAAAATGCGGGACCGCCAATGAAGGATATTATTGTATTGTTCAGCTAGATAGTAGCTCTGGCGTAAAGTTGGTAGATTTTCGAGAATGCTATGCATAGCATCAAACCTGTTCTTGAGGAGCTCTTGGTGATTTTCTGTCTCGAAACCTCGTTGTTGCATCAACAAAGGATTATATCGATCAAGTGCAATGTCCCATGGCGGTGCTATGACGCTAGTCAGGGCCGAAGTGTACTCCTGACTCTGCTGCTGATTCTGGGCATGTTTTGGATGTGGGTCATCTTTTGCCGTTCCAGCTAATGCTGCTCCAGAGGCAGGGGTGATCATGTTGCCTCTCCAATACTCGTGAGATGTCATTGAGCCTTGGCCACTACCGGGCTCGTTTGCTTGAGGGTTGAAGGCGATACTCTCTAGGACCACGGCTGCATTTTCAGCCGCATCGTCATAGAAATCCGTCTCGCCCTTCATAGCAGCAGCATTAGAAGGCATAGTGGGATTAGGGTCTGAAGCTCGTGAATCATTTGAGCCTGTGGAACTGACTTTGCTGGTTTCTGCCTTGGTGGTTGGTGCTTCTCGAGGTACATTCGTTAGGGCATCATGATCGATGCTGGGTTTCGATTGGGGTGAAGATATACTTGACTGTTGCTGAGCGCTAGTTACTGCTTTGGCAATCTGCGAAGGTAGCACTCGTAGCGTCTCCTGGAGAGTATCGAGACGCCTCTGTAATTCATCCACCTGGGTCTTTAAAGCAAATGGTTGTGGTGACGGCTCGACCTTTGCATTTTCCCATCTACACGAGCCAGGTACACCTCTCTTCACGCATGCCATACAAGGCACACTGCGGTCACACTTAATCTTTCGCCGTCTGCATTCAGAACAAGAAATGGCCATGCGCGGCCTTTTGGAATCGCGCTGCTTGTCGTCGGCATCATCCTCATTCCCACTATCATTGAAGGACCCCTGTGAGTCTAACGATGATTCAGCCAGATGTTTCTGATCAGCCTGGTGGCCACCCAGATTTTCAGCATGTACGATATTGGCAAATGGCCTCTTGACTGGTGCATCTGCCCAATCTGCAGTAGAAGCGATTACATGGTGTGGTGCAGATATGTCTCCAGGAGCCGGACCAAATTGCTGGAATGGTCGCCCTGGATCAGCATCCCACGCCCGATCGCTATCGATCAAATGCGCAAATGATGACATTGTGCATTTAGCGCATGGGTGAAGGGACGGAGAGTCCGGGGTAGTCTCACGGTCGGCTCCCGTACGCGCAACCGGAGGTTGAAAATTGCTCCTGTGGGTGCAAGACCCTTAGCGCAGTAAAATGCAAGGGTCTAGCGTGAGATATGGGCGTGTAAAATGATAGGCTCATTCGTCACGCGGACTTCACGGGAGCATACGGGTACGGGGGTGGGGGACATGGGAGAAAGGGGAGATCGGTGAAATTTCGGAGATCGTTACGGAATGTCCGTGAGCCTTTATCCATCGCCCCACATTTTACGTTTTTGCATCATAGAAGTCGGGGATCATTGCTCAATGCGACATTCGGAATTAATTCCACCTCCGATGATCATTGTCAACACCACCTGTAGAGCATATCTACTCGTCGCAGATGAGCTCAATCGTATCAATGAGGAGCGATTGGATATCAATCACGGCGTCTGATAATACTCTGAGCATTATGGCAATCTGATTCGCGATACAGATGATGTTACGCTTCCCGCCAGGCACGGTAATTACATAAGATATGTTTTATGTAGCATTGATCATCCTATGCCAAGCCTTGGCTTCCTCACGGACTTACTATAACTGAACTTGATCCACGGCTAATATCCAATCGAAACTGCGCTCGAATGTGATCTCGCCAAGCATAATGACGCAGAGCCCCGTACCTACGGAAAAACATTTTTGAGGTCAACTCCGTGAACTAATGTGTACCGCGGAGCGCATCATGGGTTCCGTCACTCGGAGCTGTTTGTGGTCGGGCTTCACCATTCGGACCGGTAATATCACCTTGGCTAGCTGACGAGCCAGAGAAGAAAATATAGAGCTTTCCGAGGGAAAGCCTTTGCAGAAGCTTTTGGTATGCTCGCAGTGGTCTCAACAATACAACAGTAATCATCCAGTCGACAAAAGTGGCAATGTTCCAGAAGAGTCGTCTTTGTGCTACAGGTACATAAAATCTGTGCTCGGAGATATGTTCAGCTAATCATCAGTCAGCACTAGTCTGTCGATCACCGAGAATGCCCAGGCAAGGCTGAGCAAGATTCTGACGTGGACTCAGAAGCTTCATTTTTGTTATTGTATTTTGACGCAGGTTGAGGAAGCAAGATTATAGGTGCGACAAAACTAGTAGCCAGACGTATTAGTTCAAAACTAATGAAAAAATTGTTGACATCCCAAGTCTTGGTACCCTATGCAGAGTACTCGTGCGTCAGCAACACAACAAGGGCGCAAAGCTCTCGTAAAATCACCCGGGATTCCAAGAGCGAGCATTAAAACATCATATAAATAGTCGGAGAGCGTACCGATCATGAGAACAATATCCACATACTGATTCGTGATGGAGAAAGGCAGGCGGGCGAGAATAAGTAAGTAAGCGCGAGAACGGGCAAGCAACAGCGAAGGGATCCACTACTACAGCTCCCTTATTGGCCCCACGCCTCCCGTCGGGACCCCGCATAACCTTGATCTCCCAAACAGATAATAAGAGAGGGAATGGCTTGCATTGCAAAATACCTGCCTTTCAAGGACCATGCTAGTCAGCTCCTTCAACCTCTATTATTGGCGTGCTTTGCCCCCATTCTGGCTGATCAATCGGTTATAAACACCCCGTAATATCTAATCTTTTTTACATATCGAATTTCGCCTATGGAATTCGAGAGTGTAAAATCGAGCAAGACACACAGTATGGAATTGATTTCCTTTTGGAAATTCAGTATTACTACCTATAAAGTGGTAAAAAATGATCACCTTGGTGCCATAAGGGCCCTTAATACAAGCAATCGCCAGCTAGCAATACAATACATGTTTGACCTTCAACGCTTGACTTATAGATTAGCATGCAGTTGCCACGCAGAGAAACCATCGGTCTTCGATTTATTCCAACGATCCAAGGACGAGCCAATCGTCGGAGTGACTTTCCGGTTGTATGAACTACCCCGCTTTATATGCATGATAAGGAGATAGTGGGGGTTGATCGACTATCTGGCCGGGACTGGCGCAAACCCGGGTGTTCGAGTCATCGCGAATCGAATTATATTATCTATTCACATAGCATATAAGAGGGATAATATATAGCATATAAGAGGAACTTAGACTGGAAGTAATGATAAGACATCAAAGGGACTTCTGTTTGCTCTGCATATCTCTAACACTTAGCAAGCTTGAATCGGAGCTATATACCACCTGGGCAGGGGTTTCAACCCTCTGTATCAATCGAATATCTAATTTTTGGTACTCTCGGTACTAGATCAACTCTTTTTTTGTTCCAAGATCCGCCAATCACCATGGGCAAAAGCAGGATTCTGGTTGTGGGCACAGGCGGCATTGGCACAATGTCTGCCTACGCTTTGGAGAAGGGCGGATTGGCTGAAGTTACAGCCGTGATGCGGTCAAACCACGATGCTGCAGTGAAAGATGGAATCAATATCGACTCTTTCGAATGGGGTCAGGTCAAGTCCTGGAGACCGACAGCTAGTACGTGAACGCATAGAGCTGAAAGCAAACTCATGCTTACCCGCATACAGTCACCAAGACGGTTCCCAACGTCTCCGATAGCGACGTAGCAGCCTTCGACTACATCCTTGTCACAACGAAAAACATTCCAGATGTTGCCCCTACCGTCGAAGATATCATTGCACCAGCTGTAACACCCGGAAAAACAGCCATTGTCCTCTCTCAGAACGGCATCAACATTGAGAAGCCTCTCATCGCTCGGTTCCCCACCAATCCTATCATCAGCAGTGTGGCCTACACGGGCGCAACCGAAACAGCCCTCGCAAAGGTCTACAATGACGATAACGATTGCCAGAAGATTGGCGCTTACAAAAGCCCTGAGATCCCCGCTGGTGTAGCTGAAGAGGCCGCAAAGCGTTATGTCAATATCTACAACCCGGAGGGCAAGCTAGACGTCATCTATGAGCCCGATGTTGCCAAGGTTAGGTGGAGGAAGATTGCTTACAATGGCTCAATGAACCCAGTTGCGTCCATCCTCCGCATGGACACGCCCCGCATGCGGATGAGTCAGCATATCATCGATGATTTGGTCTTGCCCATTATGATGGAAGTTCGAGCCATTGCTGAGGCCAGTGGCGTTATACTTGAGGCTGATCTCGTTGATGCCGTCATGCATCAAGATCCGAATGACACAGCTTTCAAGCCTAGCAATGTGTCAAGATTATGAAAAGGGGAACCTTATGGAGATCGAGAACCTTGTTGGCGAGCCGCTGCGTGAGGCTCAAAGGCTGAATGTTTCGGCGCCAACCTTGAAGCTCATATACGGTATCATGAAGGGGCTGCAGCTCAAAGTCAAAGAGGAAAAAGGCCTATGGGTTCCAAAATTTGAGCTTGGAAATCCTTATGAATAGTTAAAAGGCTTATCTTACAGAGAGAAAAAATAAATCTCAGTATGCCACCGACTTGACTGTTCGTTGTGATCTGGAGAATTGCTGTTTTTCTGCTTTGTTATACAAACAAAGGCCTTTTCGCGCCACCTAAATGCGATATGTTCAAAAACTATCCAAATCTGGTCCAGGGTGACTTCATTATGCCTTTTCCCTACCAAAGTGTGTTGGCTCATTACATTCAACTGCTATCATATGTTGTCCAACATTCCCGTGCAGTGAGCGCAGAAAAGCATCGCTCAAGAAACCTGGCAGGGTGGAGTTGTAAGATTGGGAGATGGAGGCTGGCAACCGTGCTGGGTCGTACTGGGGAGTGGACAGAGAAAAGCCGCGGGAGATTGAGTGTCCCCATTGTTATTCCCGTCTATGTTGTAGTAAGGTTGCGGACGGGAGGCGATGCGAGATAGGCTATGTGATTGACTGGCTATGCCTGAGATACGCGCTTCTGTTTCATCTTGTGTCGGGTCAGCACATGCGAGCAATGTATCAGGGATGCAATAACATCAGAAAAATGATGGAAGATAACAAGCGACATCGCCTTATGTAGCTGGCTCTATAATACTGCCACGGTTTGAGTAAGGTCGGTCCTTGTGGGTCGTTGTGTTGGAAGATAAATGCACTCTTCGCCGGCCCTGCGGCATTTCTCACATGATGGCTGGCCACCGTCACGCCGCACTTTTTGATCTAGACAACATTTGCATGCGCTGTGACGCTCTCCTCCCCCGCTTATGGTCGTTTCCGGCTCTTGGTTGATTGCACACGATGGGTTGTGTTATGGCGTTGCGTGACAGGTAATGGTCCCTGCGTGCCAAATATTCAGAAGCGGGCGAGTTGAACAACAAAGAAATTTCCCAAATCTCGATTTTGAGATCTCGCCCCAATATATCGTCGAGCTTGCTGCATTGACGAAAAACCGTCATTGTCTGCTACTCCTCTCAGCCTTCCGATCGGATGAGCCACTTGAGGTGGTCGACATGGGGTGATGGGAAGGATGACAGCTACCTAGCCGGAACAAGTATGGTATCGTACCAGGCTGCCCAAATTAAAGATTTTGTTGTATTGAAAGATAGTTAATATGGACTTATCCAGGATTACTTGATTAATTCTGTGCATATTTCATGAATAAATGAGTGAGGGTTCGACAGGAAATCCATCTTTCGACCCGCATTGCGCAATTTCTTCCTGGTATAACGTGGAATCCTTCGAACTTGTGAGATAGGCTAGATAAGCCCCCCTGTAGTTGGCAGGCAAGTTGCCGTAGCTTGCCATAACTTATTAAGTAATATTCTGCAGTCATATACTATATCTACAGCCCGTGACTGAATACTTATCGCAGTTCTGCACGTGTCCAAGTGGTCAAATATGATTACAGCGCAGAGAAAGATGAGAGGATATCCTAGAAATATACGGCCTTGCTTTGCATTCTTTGACGAGATAATTTGCTGCAAAAAGAGTTGAATAGGCCAAGGAAGTCTGATACGAAGGCAGGCTACTTAAAAGTAGTGTGGAACCTCGGAAGTAGAAGGCCAAAACAGATAGATCTGAATCTAAATGAGACTGATTATTGAAGACATGATATTATGCGGCATCAAAAATTCGTGCGTGAGCTCCGCATTACGTTATTCATGGATAGTAACGTGACATACTCTATGTTCGAGATGTAGCAAGACCGGTGTAGTTTTGCTGAGGATAGAGCAGATTCTTTTCTGCTCGTAAGGGCATAGCCTTGGAGGTATCATACAATTTGACGCTATGACAATCTGTCAACGTTGACTGATTCCTTCGCTGATTTGTAATAACGGAGGAACCAAAATGTAGAGTTAACAAATGTCTCCGGAGGCCACTGCTCTGTATTGTCCTACGTCTGCAAATCACGCCGATTCGGCTCAATCAAGCAAGTTTTGGCATTGAATCAACCAATCAGGGAAGCCGCTCGGGCAATTCGGCCCGAGCCCCCCACAATCTCGGAAAGATCCATCAATGCTTATGTATGCTAACTCCAGGGGAAGAAGCTGTTTGTATACTTAACATTTGCTTCTCAAGCTTCTTCGAATGTGTTCCTCTATGTAAATCAGAAATTGAGCCAGCGAATTGATCTGGTAGCATAATTCGCTCCAAAACCAATTTGTCTATCCATCTCACATCGCCGACAGGATGACAGTTGAAACGAGCACGCCCGACCTCATGCCTGAAAAGTTGCAGGGTGAGGATAGGCAATTCTCTGAGACCTCTTTGCCAGCAGAGAAAGAAAAAGGGCTCGAGGAGAGCACCGAGCGTGGGACATCAAGCGGGGATTCTGCACCAGCACAACAAAGATCCATCACAGGTTTGAAGGTAGGTACATTTTTTATGTCACGGCGCCATACGTCAAATAAAATATCTCCAGCTAAGCACATACCTTCTATGGTTATATCAGTGGTTCTTTGCCTACGCTTCGGTGTTATCTACTGTGTTTCTCTTCGCCCTTGATGGAACAATTGTGAGCAGAATACTAGAGCCTAAATCGTGTCCCTGAGAGCCTTGCCCTAACAATCCTCCTTCTAGGTTGCAGCTCTACAGCCTTCCATCGTTGAGACCTTCAAAAACGAGAGTGACCTATCCTGGATTGGAGTGAGTTTCATGTTGGGAGATACTGCTATTTTACCACTGTAAGACATAAACTTGTTGCCTCGGGAGACCGACAGGAGATTTTAACTGGGAGATTGCAGTGGGAAAGCATTCGGCAAATTTAACATAAAATGGCTTTTTATTTCCTGCTTGGTGGTTTTCGAAATCGGAAGTGCGGTCTGTGGTGCGGCACCCACAATGAACGCTTTTATCGTCGGTCGCGTTATTGGCGGCGTTGGAGGATGCGGCATCTACGTGGGAGGACTCACTTTCGTTGCATTGCTTACGACAGACCACGAGCGTCCACTCTACCTTGCTGGGATCTATTGTGTCTGGGGCATTGGTTGCGTTCTTGGTCCTATCATCGGAGGCGCTTTTGCTCAGAGCAGTGCCACCTGGCGCTGGGGCTTTTACATCAACCTCCCCATCGCTGCACTGTTCGCACCCGCCTATCTTATCTGCCTACCGGTAATCAAACCACAGCCGAGCAAGTCATTTTTGGAGAGACTCTGGTCGCTAGATTGGATTGCAACTATCGTGTTCCTCGCTGGGGCCACCTGCTTAAGTATGGCTATTAGTTTTGGTGGCACGGAATATACCTGGGGCAGTGGTTCTGAAATTGCACTCCTCGTTATGACTGGTGTTCTTCTGGTTGCCTTTATCTTGGTGACTATATTCCACCCAGGGGTGTCGGCAGAAGATAAGCTCTTGCCAGTGGGATTCATGCGCACCGCCGACCTTGTTACGTTGCCGATTCAAAGTGCTATCGTTGCAGGTGCAATGTACACTTCAATTTACTATGTTCCGCTGTTATTCCAGTTTACTAGGTCTGACAGTCCCCTCGAAGGTGGTGTACGCATGCTTCCACTCATCTGCGCACTCGTTTTCTTCGCCCTCTTGAATGCGATCTTTATGCCGAAACTCGGATATTATATGCCGTGGTACGTTTTCGGCAATGCCGTTATGATTATTGGCTCTGCTCTCATGTGTAAGTGAGAAAGCACGCCTCCTTTTGCTCAAAAAGCGAAGAATGGAACTGCGTGCTGATTTTTGGGGCTTTACTCCCGCAACACAACAGTCACTATCAATTCGGATACCTCTCCAGGACATATTTATGGATACACTTTTCTTATTGGTGTTGGAGTCGGCTGCTTCCAGAGCGCTGGTGTTGCTGTCGCGTCAGCAATTGCCGCACCGACTGAAGTGAACAATGCTGTGAGCCTCATGACTATTGGTAAGTGTCCGATATAATCATTAACTCCCTTTAACTAATAGTTCTGGGTGGCAAAGCACAAATTAGCGGTGTTCTCGCATCTCTCTGCGTCGATGGAGCTATTTTCCAGAACCTCGTCATCAAGAAAATTAGCAGCGTTCTTCCAGGCTACAGCACCAGCGAAATAAGCGAAATCACCACTGGCACCAGTGGCTCTGTCTTCCAAAGTTTGAGCTCGGACCAAAAATCAGCTGTCATTGACCAAGTGACTGATTCGATCCGACGCGTGCTTTTTTACCCTCTCGCCATCTCCGCATTTGGCTTTATCCTCTCATTCACCCTGAGTGTACGTTATCCAGCCACGTGTGGAGCTTGGTGGGATTTTGTTACTAACATCGTTGCCGTTGTTTCAGCGCCGGAAGCTATATCTTGCCGAAGGCAAAGTTGCCAAATGAATTTTATACTGTATTGTTGACGCATCAAAGCAAATACTTGATAGCCAGTCAATGGGGAAAGTGAGACTAATGTAACGTGCAATATTTCGTGAGTTTAACGAGCTTTGGGAGAAGGTTTTCACAGGCGGAAAAGACAAATTGATGATTCATTATGTTCTACAATACCACTAGATTTCATTGAGCAAAGCAGACGAGTGAGATTGCCGCTTTGACAATCATTAGCTTACTGCCTCTTTGGTGGTTTCTTATATTATTGACTGACATTCGCCTCCAATGAGGCTTGACTAGTAGATTATTCTGTAGATAGTCCTTGCAGCAACTGCTGACCCAATTGTACGTGGGATTCCTTCCTTTGTGCCATGCGGACAACATCTACCATTAAGGGGCCAAACTCTAGTTCATTGCTTCCGTTGGCGTCGTCGTATTCGTATCCTTGTCTGGCTGGCCGGCCCGTGCAGCGATCACGTCGGCCTACAGGGTTCTCATGCTAATCATTGCGCACTCACCCCTCTCGCCCCTAGTCGTGCGACGATAGAGCAGCTCTCGCCCATTTCTCAGCGAGGCGGCGCCCACCCGACTACTAGGCACAGATAAGCTGCACGCCTGTCAGTTAGTAGTATAGTGGGTGACCACATGCGAAACCTGCCTGTTGTATTTTTTCCACTAGAGCGTAATGCTTTATTGGCTATGATTTCAAATTCGCTTTTGAGAGAGACGATTGCCGATAGTTTGGCTGGATATAGCCATTGGTGTGAATAGGACTGCAACTGCTGCGCTTACAACTAGTGGCAGCGTCAACTCGCATCAACACATTAGGCAACCTTCCCACTGCCACTCCTTCTGTCACTCTTTCGGCGTGTGCACAGAAATGTATGTATGCTTTGAACTGTGCTGAAACGAAACTAAATCACGTGGATTTCCTCAGAAGGATTTAAGCGCGATCGCGCTCGGTGATACCAGCTCCGGAGAAAATCTTGGAGCTTCTGAGGTGCTGTTGGCGCTCGGAGCCGGTCACGATCAGCGGCGACAAGGAAAAGAGAGGCACACCTCGTACTAGCTAGAGCTAGATGTACGTGGTGAGCAGGAGAGTACGAGACAAACAGAACAGAATGCTGTATTGTGGTATGTCTGTGGGAAATGAGAACAAGAGGGAGAAGCGCTAATTCATTATGGTGGTCATCTGACTCTGAAAGGTGCATCCACGGTAAACTCGATTGGAAGAGGCCTGTTTCGTGCCATGCGACACGCCAAGAATGAAGGAAGATAACCAAAATTGAAATGTTGGAGAAAAATACAGGTAATGCGGGAGTGGGAATACTGCTACCCGTAGCTCATCAAAACATCACAGGACCTCATCTCCAAATCACATCTCCCTTTTTCTCTTACTTCATCTAACCATGAGGGGCGACCCGCCCCCTTTACCGCCTCGGCCACCAGTGTTTTACACTGCGTCAGTGAACGAAGCTGTTCCCAATGCCATTTTGATGGATGAGGGGAGACCCAATGAATCATCATACAGCCTGTCCCTGCCCCGCCCCGAGGCGACCTCCAAGCGGCGATTATTACTTATCTACATCCATGGTTTCATGGGTTCTGAAGCCAGTTTCAACGACTTCCCAGCGCATGTTCATCACTTGTTGACCGCTGTGCTCAGCGAGTCATATGTCGTATACACTCGTATCTACCCTCGTTACAAGTCCCGCGGCGAAATACAGACAGCCGTTGACCAATTCAGTAATTGGTATGTGACAAAGCCCCGGTGGCGAGCAGTGTTATTATTCGCTCCATTTCTCTTCGCTGGCCATATAGAGAGAACCAAGAAATGACACACTGACCACTGACGGCAGGTTATCCCCGCACGAGGTCGATGACCTTGACGTCATTTTGTTGGGACATAGTCTTGGTGGTATTCTGGCTGCAGATGTTGCCCTTCTGCAGGTCCACGGTATCCCAGATCTAAAACCAAAACATAACATATTGGGGCTAATAAACTTCGATGTTCCATTGTTGGGAGTACATCCTCGGGTCATACCCACCGGGATCGGCAGCCTGTTCCAAAAGAAGGGCAACACAGTTGAAGCTAATGTAGCCGAATCGTTAGAGTCCTTAGCGTTGGACACATCTGCACTCGTCACCAACAATCCGAATTTCGACCCTCCATTCAAAAATGATGTGCGATTGGTCAAACGTGACACTGTGGACAGCATCAGGCACTTTTTCGACAAGAATACGGATCGTCTCTCCCGGTCTCTTGTTGATCTCCTCGTCGCGCCTGTCAAATTTGCAAGCTGCGTGAATGAATATCCCACTATGCGTATGCGTTACCGCCGGTTAATGGAGCTGGAAGCAGGGAAACATGGCCACAAGGAAGTTCAATTTGTCAACTATTATACCGCAAGCACCGGTCGGAGATCGCGAAAATCAAAGACCAAGCCTGCATCAGGCTCCAATGATGAGGAGACCCCAGAGCACACCCAAGAGGAGACCCCACAGGAGGTACTCGAGGACGCCCTCAAGGAGGCGGAAAGAACGAATGATGCAATAGAATGCAAGGATGTTCCAGAATTTGACAACATCGCCCAGACTTCGTGTGCAAATTGTGAGCACCAGGGACAATCTCTCAAGACAGGACCGTCTCCGATCAGAGGAGCAGAGATCAAGGTAGACGAGATCCAACCTAGTGATGATTCTTTCAAACTCGAAATACAGCCCACTGTATCCGAGTCTCCTCAAGCGGTTCGATCGGCTGAAATCGTCGAGGTCGAGACCAATTTAAAAGGCACACCAAGTCTCACATCTTCGATCTCCGTCGATAATATGGAGACAGCAGGCCTCTCAGACGAGACATCTAGCATGGCATCTGCAGGCGTTTTGGCGGCGGATACACCCCCTGAGAAGCTGCGCAAGTTCATTTTGCTGCCGTCTCATCACTGGCGGAGTGCGGACAATTCCTTATGGGTACCGCTAGTAATGGAGGATATGGATGAAGTAGTAGCTCATCAGTCTATCTTCCTCGCGAATGAAAAACACTACGATCGACTAGTCGGAGAAACTGTGACACAGATTGAGCAGTGGGTGCAGAACGACCTGACCCTTCGGGCACTGTCTTGAGTTGTCACGGAATGTGGCCGGCAAGACCATTCTAATTACTCTCGATGTGTGTTGAAGAGCTCATATACCCCATCAACTGCTTCTTTTGAATCAGATGCATATCAACAGCGTTTTCTTTATTATTCAACTTATTCCTCTACCCCTGCGGCCAATAGGATCAAGCGTGGCATTCAAAGCGAGCCAGCGAACACAATCAAAGCGGCAATTACTAGGTATCTACCGTGTGGCCAACTAAAGGTTCACTGCGTGAGAGAATATTCGATTTGCAACAGATATCGTGTCTCAGGAAAGGAGACCAGATGTGTTTTCTAGCGGAAGGGCATGTCTTTGAAAGATTGATTAGATCCTTATGATTAGCCCAATTAAATCAATCATTAGTCTCGCCAGAAACATATGAATTTGCATTCTGTCAAGGTATGTGGAAGCTTTATGGGACAGATATCTAGAATCGAGATACTAATCTTGACACACTTTGTGTCAGATAATCCTTGAGCTAGGAGATTGTAATCAGGAAGCGTTCAAGAAATGAAGCGAACCTCAAGAAGCCCCCTTCTGGTTCGGTAAACAAACTAGATCGGACATTATAGGTATAAGGGAGCGGAGATCCGCGAACGTAGAAAAGCCTTGTACCTTCAATTGCCAGGATATTCAGCCTTGACCCAGTGTGGCACTGCTTGATGAAAGGACTCAGACACTGCATTCTAGGCCATTCTAGAGTCTAACATATGCAGCCCCCTGGTAGCCTTGCACCTGCCAGTGGTAAAATGTGGGGAGAAGGGGGTTGGGGGTTGGGATGTGGGGTTTACCCCACTCCCAAACAAATCGAAGTAATGCGAACACCCGTCAACTATTGAGCAATGCAAGGACAAGAGCGGCCCGTTTGTTCAATCTCAAAATACTTTATTAGTTGGGAGTCTCCCAGCTTTTGATCCTCAACCTCGTGCCCTCGTTTCTATCCGACAAAATGGCGTCAACAAAGCTACCCCTTCGTTACCGAGATCCAGTGTACCAGGAGACTCATCAATCGGTGTTCCAGGGCTCTTTGACCAAGCCACTGAAAGAGCTGCTACCCCCGGGAGTTTGCCGTGAGGACTTTAAGCTCGCGATCGAAGAATTTGTCTCTGCACTGGGCTCGGATGGGGTTGTGGTTGGTGAAGCCTTATCAGACTATGTCGATCCATACGAGCTTTACGAAGACAAAGATTCGGAACGCAAGGTTGCCAGTGCAGCTGTTTTGTAAGTTGGTCTTTGATCACATATCGCTTGGCAATTTTTGACAGTCTCAATAGACCTCAGTCAGTTGAAGAGCTACAGTCAGTTTTGAAAATCGCCAACAAATACGTGATTCCACTTTGGACATTCTCACGGGGAAAGAATCTTGGGTGAGCTTTTGACCACAACCCTTAGCGGACGAGAGCTCACTACTTACTGCACACCTCATAGATATGGCGGGCCCGCGCCTCGACTTTCGGGGTCAGTCGCAGTGGACCTTCATCGCATGAATCGCATCATCGAGGTCAATGACAAGTATTCATACGCTGTGGTCGAACCGGGTGTAACATTCACCGACCTGTACAACTATTGTGTCGAAAACAAGCTATCTGTATGGCCAAGTGTTCCTTCTCTTGGCTGGGGTAGTGTTGTTGGGAACGTAAGGCTCACTTGTATCTCATTGACATGTGGCGAGGCTCTAACTATCTTTACAGACCCTTGATCGCGGCACCGGATTTACCCCAACCGCAACCCATCACCAAAACATCGCTGGACTGGAGGCTGTCTTAGCGGACGGGGATGTCATTAGGACTGGGCAGTTCGCGATTTCAAATTCCAAGTCTGCTCACCTGAGCAAGTTCTCTTTTGGCCCATCAATCGAAGGTTTGTTCCTCCAGAGCAATCTCGGTATTACTACTAAGATGGGCATCTGGCTGTATCCCCAGCCATCGGCTTACGCGTCATGCACATTGGACGTACCAAATTTGGAAGACGTTGTACACATTGTCGACCTGTTCAATGAGCTTCGCCAAAATGGTGTTGTTCCTAACACAGTTTACGTCTCCTCTTTGTCAGAGTTTATCGCGATGTCGGGTACGCGTGAAAAGTACTGGCCTAGAGAAGGCCCGATCCCGCTTTGGCGCCTTCAAGAGCTGCAAAAGGAATTAAACTTGGGATTTTGGAACGCTAAATTCGGTCTTTACGGTCCTCTCGAGGTGGTCCAAGGTCATGTCAAGGCAGTGGAACGTTCGGTCGCGGAAGGGATCCCCATGGGACGATTCCGTAGCCAAGTCTTCAGTGGGAAAAACGGAGAACCTCTTCAAGCTGAGATGGTGCCACCTGAGGAAGGGGGTTTTTTCGTCGGTGTCCCGTCACTGTGGAGCTTGCCTATGGTTAAATATCGCACCCCCGAGAATGGTAAAGGCATTGGTGGCCACATTGACTATTCCCCTATCATCCCTAGCTCAGGTAAAGCTGTCTTAGAATGGGCGAGAATCTCTCAGAAAATTTGTGAAGAGAATGGCTTTGACTTATTCTGCGATTTTTTCATGCACGAACGGCATATCATTTTTGTCAACTTCATGACCTTCGACAAAACTAATCTCAGTCATCGCGATTCCATGAAGAATATCTTCCGTCGCTTGTTCAAGGAAGCTAAGTCTCGCGGCTACAGCGCCTATAGATCCCATGTGAACTTTATGGGTACGACGGATGAATCTGACAAGTTAGCAAACAAAAGATAGCTGACTTCTCATTTAGACGCTGTCGCTGACTTCTACGACTTTAACAACCATGCTTACCGTCGCTTCGTGGAACAACTGAAGGTAAATTGAATCAACCGTGCTATGAGAATATATTTTGTCCTCTTTAATACCGTGACCTGGACACAAAAGTGACTAATATTGCTGCATTAGGATACCGTGGACCGCCAAAGTATCCTCTCTCCGGGCAAGCAGGGAATATGGGGCCAAAGGTTCCGGCAAAACAATAACAAGGCCAAAGGACTCCTTTGAGTGCTAAGACTATGAGCATTCATTGCCTCATCTGTTGAATTTTATTTAGCAATGACTTGTCACCAGGCCCCGTCTTCTTGACAGATTGTATCTGCTCGCCTAGACTTTTCTTCCTAATGTGTTTTACCTATTCTTCAATCACGGATTGAGCGACTATAATAAAGTAGTCTACATATGAGGGGAATAAGGGATTCGCAAAAAGGGCGCAGGCTGCTAAGTTTAGAATGGGTCTAGTCTCAATTGAGTTCGGTTCTCTGTCGGTATTTCAGCCCTTCAAAGAGTAGAAGACATTTCATTTTTAGAGTACCTATACTTGAATTGCCTCACGATCCTCTCAAGATGAGCGTCCCATTTGACCTTGTTCTGCGGAATTAGGTCTGCTCCCCTTTGCTTCTCTCTTCTGGTACTTTAGCTGATCTTTGGTGTGATATATTCCTGGTTGAGGATATTATCTTTTATTTGCTTGTTTCAGTTGAACTAGGTATTTGGACCTTTAGAATTGAAACCTTGTTTGCCTACACGCTCGATGGATATCAGGAAAGTTAGAGGCCTACGGTTTTACAATGTTCCTTTCCTGTTTCGTCTTATTCACTATATAACCGGTGTCGCTTGTCCATGTACTTTATATTCTTTTTCATCAACATCGGTGAACTTCAAACAGTGATGGGAGACACTGATCAATTTAATCAAGCAATATCGCTCGTTCCTGCAACAATGGATTATTTATCAGCGCGTGGTACTGGTTGAGTATTGAAAGAGAGAAAAGAAGAAGAAGCACAAGCTGTAAGTTTGATGTTTCGAGAAGAACCAACAGGCAGAACAATGTGATACTGTGGTGATAAGGAAAAGAGAAGAAGGAAAATAGAAGGAAGAAAGCGCTGATTATATGAGCCTGATGGTCATCTGATCTCCAGTCTCTGACATTATTGATTCTTGTATTTCCATCCGACATTGTGTGACAGGGCCCAGATGCAGGGATTGCAAGAAGATATGATGTTTGGCCGAGTAAAAAAAGGTCTAATGCTGACGCGGGGAACCTCTGAGACATGACATAATGAGCCAAAATGGTACTAGCGACCAACGTGCCATCCCATAAGTATCAAATCCAAACACTTGCAGTTCTGTGACTGACAGGGGTAAATTGGGGTAGGGGGGTTGGATAGGAATTGCTTATGTCATCAAGCTCTGTTTCCCGCGCCACATTGCAGCTGGCAAGTACTACTTTCCGCTACCGTATGGGCATACCCCACATAGCCTTGCATTATGTGACAATCAGCAATAATAAGACAATGATCATGACTAATATATGTATAAGCATGCTCAAAGTAGGCATTCTGCTAGGTGCAATCATTCCGAAGCCTGGAAGGCTCTCAGTGGATCCTTTAAAGGAAGAGCTTGCGGCGCTAACCCCACATCATGTGAGGAAAGAAATGATCGCATTCTAGCCTGCTTTCCTCAAAAAATGATATTGGACTCTTTTCTGAAGAGCTGCAAGTTTCCTATTGATCTATCATCCCGTGATCTCGCTTCGCTTCCTTATCAAACTGCAACTTCCAAAACTTTTCCAAAGTCAAATCACGCGCTCTTTCATCATGGACATCCCTAAAGCAAATAAGCGCACCTGTCCCGTCTGTCAGAAAACCTTCAAGCGAACAGCACATTGTTCTCGTCATAGGAAAATACGTTAGTTTATCTCCTGTCTGGCGAAACCAAGTTAACAGAGATTCCAGACGCGAAAGAAAAGCTATTCAAATGCGGGTCGTGTCAGAGGGCCTATTCCAGAATGTACAGTATTCCACCGTCTCCTGCCTACCGTACTTTTCATATTGTAATTGGAGGTCCGATTTTATATTTACTACCGTCGGGTGCTGATGGATCCATGACCGCGAATTAGGGATGCCCTTCAACGCCATGAGAAATCTAGTCACGGAGCTGAAAGCCGTCTGGCAGCACATCATACTCGAGATACCAGGGAATTACCATCTCCAGACAAAGAGGTTCAATCGATCTTTCGACAATCACCAATATCAATTCACTCTCCACGCAAAGAGATTCAACCCATCTCTCAACAATCGCCAATGTCAATTCACTCTCCAGTCTCTATTCCCTTACCCGTCTCAGCTCAACCTCTGTTATACCCAAGTGCTGAACACAGCCCATTCGCTCAAATTGAGCAATTATTGGCATGCTACTATCCTCTATCGTTGACCTGGGACATGTCGACATGCCTGGGCCAACTTGCAGATACTGCTTGCCTGGATTCAAATCTCTCTTCTGGCATCATTGAAACCCACCAACCTTCTACTGTCCCATCTCCAAGCTCAATAATATCTCCTTCCTTAAGATCTGCAAAGCCAGTGGATAATTGCATGCCTTTGTTTAAAATGTTTGATCCACTATGGGATCCATGGAAGTCACGACAGGACGCTGTCTCTTCTTACATGTCCGAGATTCGCACCATGCGAAGAGAATGCGCTTTTCATAGTTATGTATATATGGCACCCTGTTGAAGGGGCTTACCCTTCTTGTTCAATAGGAACGAGGTCATTATGTCAAAATCAAACATGTTACGAAGGTACATTGAGGTGTATGCACAATTCTTATATCCTTGGATTTACACACATAAGCAGACCACTTTCTCGCGAGGCTGTGCTTCCGACCTCTTGCAGATATTAGAGTACCAAAAGCCTCGAAAAAGGGATTTGGTGATTACAGAGTAGATCTGAATAATTAAAGTCGCTAGGATGTACATATTGCGGTTGTCATTGTAACAAAAGAGTTCAAAAAGCTGGAGCAATAGAGGTAAGAGTAGGGATTCAGATTATGTCCTAAGGAAAACTAATGAATTCCCGATCCTCTAGTTGTTTCCAACCACAGTGCATTTATATACTCTCTGCCTTCATTTTTCCACTTCCGGATGAAAGGATTCTACCATACAAACTAACTTTGAAGGATTCTGCGCGCTCATGACTAAATTGGTCAAGAGTCACAATGTGCGATAGTGTATACATGCACAGGCATGAAAGGAAGCTCTTTCGTGACAAATAGCTACTACCGTCTTAATCACCGCTCATAAACGAAGCCATTGCGTCTGACATCCTTGTCAAGGGGATTAATAAAGAAAGTTGAAAAATGGTCTGCCGTCTTTCAGATCTGCCATTCGGGCCGGGTATGATCTCGACCCGAGCTGCGGCTTTCTGGAGATCCTTCGCGCCGTATACCTTTGCATTCAGCTCTTTGGCTGCAAAGTTGAATACAGGCCATGGGGATTGTTCGTTCGCAAATCGAATGAGATCCTTTCCAAAACTGTCGGCTGTCTTGCGCTGATCTTCTGTCAAAGACTCGTTATAATTTTGGAACAGGTAGGCCACATCGAGAAGATGATTTGCATATCCCTTCCACTGCCCTTCCCATGTATTGGGTTCATTGAAAAAGTATATATAGGCATTGTGATCCCAGCCATGAGCGTAGGCCAAGACTGGCGCAAGGAAACAGATATCGTTGCCGAATTTCCAAATTGCCATCGCGGCCTCCTCTTCGGACGCAGCTTCGGTGATTCCGTATGCTTCAAAGACTGATAAAGCGTCCTTGGGTCCCAGAAATCGTTCAAAGGAGTCCTTAAATCTTTGAACAAGAGTTGGTTTGGGAGGCCCCATAAGTGCAAGAAGGATACTCCCCTGTAAATGATTAAGATCTGCTTCCTGGGTATGTCTCGAATGAAAATAGATGACTTACATCCATTTGGCAATCACCAATCATAATTCCTTTGCACCACAATTTCCCCGGATGTATAACACCTTTAGATTCACCCAGATAAGTTTCTTCGAAGTTGTCAATTGGCAGGTCTAGATCGCCGCCAGAGGTGGGCAGAAAGGGAAGCCCCGGTGGCAATGCAGCCAGAATATCCTCCGCTGGCATGTCACGCAAGGCCTTGACACGGTCTTGAGCAGGGAGCTCGTAGAGTTTCAACAAGTGCAAAACTTTCTCATAATTTTGCTCATTGACGCTCTCTGGCAAAGGCTTCATGAGCAGGTTTGTACCACCCATGCTGACAAGTCGCTTGAATAATGGTAACTTTGAATGGAGGTGCAAAGTCCCTGATACTGTTCCAAAAATCAGATGGATGCCTCGGAAGTGGATTTCAGTTTACATACCCCCACCAGCGCTTTCTCCAACGAAGGTGACATTGGTTGGATCACCACCGAAACCTGCGACATACTTTTGAATCCAAAGTAATGCCGTGCGTTGGTCATGGAGAGCATTATTCTGATTCCCGCCAAACTTGGCTAGCTCCTCACTGTAGAGGAATCCAAATGCACCCAGTCGGTAGCTGTCAAAGAAAACAAATTAAATATTGCGGACAAGAGACAGATTACAAGGGACCATACTTGATATTTATACCAATGATTGGAGAGCCTTGCTTAATAGACAAGTTTACCAGGCGGCGAAAATCATACTGTGGCCAGGCATTGGAACCAATCATGAATCCGCCGCCATGTACAAACACTACAACGGGAAGGTTGTATGAAGCATGTTTGGGGGCCGTAATGTTCAAATTCAGGCAGTCCAGGTCAGATTGTTCAATTTGGGGGTAAGGAAGGGCTTGCTGGATGAGCGAAAATTCGTTTTCGATGCCATTGGATGGCGATGGTGACGCCGGGCTAAAATCATGAGACTTTATTAGCGAGTGATAACAGAGCGTTCGGATTATCAATTACCCTATTCTCGTCGCATCCAAGGTCTTCCCCTTGCTTCCATTGTACAGTAGCGGTGGTGAGAACCTTCCAGCTAGTGAAGCATACTTCACTCCAAGAAACTGCACAGTCAGATCATGTTGTTGACCACGAACTTTGCCAAGAAGAGGATGGTCAAGAAAATGCTCATCCAATGTCATTTTGGTGGCGTGTTCAGTGGATTGAATAGTACCTGTGTGTCTAAAATGACATTTGAGGTTCAGAAAAATGTAAAATCCCCATTTGACAAGACCCTTGAAAAGTGGAGTAGGTTACCTTTATATAGTTGTGAGTCTAGAACTTGTGTACTATTATTTTCCACCGCTCCACCTGTGTCAGCAAGTGGCTATATTGCATTGGCATATTTTCCGCCAGTATTAATGCGCTAGTATTGATCCAAGCAGTGAGCCGGAAGCGGAGGAGAACAAAGAAAGATTTCCACGCTACATTGGGGGCGTCAAACCCCACATACCCCACATTTACTCCACATACCCGTGCACTACTATCTACGTCAGCAATTTCGGGAACCTAAATTATGTAGAACCATTCAAAGCCGGAAAAACTAAAGATATGTAGGACACTCCAAAACTATGTATAAATCATGGCTATAGCTATGTATAATCCGTCAAAATTGGGAATATTTCGTACATGAATCCTGCAACTACCCCCAACTGGGAGATATGGGACTTAAGATTGTGTCATGAAAGCTTTTCGGAAAATCACAGCCCTGGTCCGATGGCTTTTTTCTCAGAAGGTATGAATTTCTGTCAAAACTTACACGTACATCTGCTATTTTAGTGAGGTATACTCGTGTGTGTCGAACTCTATTTACTATCAAGAGCCATTTATCTCGTTTGGTCTACTATTACCAGCCTTTGGCTGGAAAGCCACAGTGTGGGGGAGCGTTAGACACTTAGGCTCGATCTCAATCTGCCATTACTGCCGGGGAGCACTTGGGGAAGCAATGACTCTTTTAAGATTTATTTTCTCGGCGCTTCATTGGGAACAGTGCCTTGTGAAACATAAATACGCGATTCCCTATCTAATTCTCAGGCCTGAAAAAGAATCCCAGACTCGTCATTGAATATTCTACAGACTTTATCATACTCTCATTTCTAAATGGGGTATTTAAACATACTTGAGCCTAGAGAAGCCAAGCTTGCTCCAGGCACCGTATTCCTGAATCGCCCAGCCGCTTGTCAACATGAGTCCACCGAGAGCTTAAAGCACGTTCCTGGGAAGCATGGCAACATTATTCTGGCACCGCAGCCCGATGACGACCCAAACAACCCATTGAATTTCCCATTATACAAGAAACGCTTGATGATGGCGATAACTTCACTAGGCGTCTGCCTTCATGGTGCCACAGTCAGCCCTCTCCTTAACGCCGGCTTGGTACAAATTGCAGAGGAGCTTGACACATCAGTAACAAACGTTGTCCAAGCAAGTGGTTATCAGCTGCTCGTCGTGGCATTAATGGTTCTCTTCGTGAATGCTTTCTCACGAAAATGGGGCAAGCGGCCCACTTTCCTCTTTTCGTCTGCCATCGGAATTATTGGCAGCATTATTGGGGCGACCGCAACACATTACAGCGGCCTTTTGGCAGCAAGAATAGTTCAAGGGCTTGGTGTTGTTGCCTACGAATCGCTTGCCCTACCCATGATTGGCGATCTGTTTTTCGTACACGAACGTGGTTTATACATTTCAATCGTTAGTCTTTTGTTAGGAGGCGTATCCAACTTCAGTTCAGTCATTTGCGGTCCCATTACCATACCCCTGGGCTGGAAGTATCTTTTCAATCTCCTCATTGTCTTCGAAGGTTTTCATTTATTGTTGCAATTCCTGTTTGTCCCTGAAACCCAGCATCGTCGCGCAACGCCAATGATGGCCTCAATCTCTTCTTCGCCTAAGGAGAGCGCCGTCGGTATTGAGGATATCGACACCTTCCGCCCTACATTCTTACCCAAAAAGCCTTGGACTCAGGAGCTCCATATATTCACAGGCATCTACTCCTCAAACAACTTTTTTCTTCTGCTCTGCGTGCCACTGCTGGCTTGCCTCAATATATCCGTTCTCTGGTCTATATTGATATCAGGATACTTTCTCAGCTTGTACGTGGCCACGGCATATCTGCTTTCCCAGATTTTTACTGCGCCTCCATACCTTCTTACTTCCAGCGGTGTGGGGTACCTTTTCCTGGGTCCGTTCATCGGCGGATTACTGGCTAGCGTGCTTGCTAGCATCTTCAATGACGCAATTGCGCGAAAATGCTCTCAAAAAAACAATGGCTACTACGAACCAGAATATCGCCTTTTTCTAGGTGCCGGAGGTGCTCTGGCAGTTGTGGGCTTTGTCTCATTTGGCTATGCTGTCCAGACTGAACGATCATATTATTTAACAGCATTTCTACATGGCCTGGGCCTGTTCGGTATAATGTTTATTCTGATTGCTTCAGCCAGCTACGCACTTGACTCTTTTCGATCAATGGGTACTGAGATTTTCTTGGCCTCTATGGCCTTCAAAAACGGTATTATTTTTGGTTACTCATACTTCATCAATAACTGGGCCTTGCGTGCGGGGACGTTCCAGGTTATGTGGGTTCTATCCAGTGTTGCAGGCGGACTACTTTTGACGATTCCTATTGTGTTTTTCTTCGGCAAAAGGTATCGGGCTCTCTGGGGCAGAAGTCATATTTTCAAGGTATCTTATCTTTTGTTTGAGGACGTGGAAGTTGAGGAGCAGCGAGCTACTCCAGAATGAAAGTCTCAGTAATTGCCTTTTTTAGTGATTTATATTCCCGTGGCTTCTTAAGTCCGGAGGCTTTTGGTCTCCGGCACTGATATATCAGTTGTTTACATGTAAACTTCCAAGGTAGCAAAAGTATGTCGACTAATTCTATTTTGGTGGAATTGACCAAATTATGGGGCCATATAATATCTACCGCTGATATAGGATAAAGGTTGATATTGATATCCTTCCTCAAGATATTTAACAAAGATGAATGTCGTCTACACGAACAGCACAACCTTGGAAATTTACATTGTGTTCAATAAACTAGAGTTCAGTAAGTGAATCAATCGTAAAATTCATTCTGATGGTACTGTAGATAATCTTCATGCTACAGGGAAGTTCTGCAACTCAAATTCTTCCAATTTCCAGCTTCTTGCGGGCGCGGCGCCGATATCGAAGCGGTTGAATATAAGAATGAATAACGATCTTTGCACATTGTCACATTCTTAAGTCACCAAACCACATGATAGGCTTGCCATGTAGCAAAGGTGCCTAGCTGAGTCGCCGAAGCAGTATCAGCTATCATAACATTTGCGTAGCAAATTGCTTAGGACAAAAATCAAATTTGAGATCTGTGAAGTTGAACGGTTCTTCCATTTGTGGCCTCCCAGCCAAGTTTTGGCCGAGAGAGCTGGGAAACCCGAGCTATAAATAGCTTCATGGCTCACCATAAAACAATCCAACAAAATACATCTGAGCTGGCTAGTGTTTAGGTAGGTAAGAATAAGAGAGAAATATGTAGGGGGAGACAAGTTGAATCATAGCTCCGGTTTTGAATTATACTAGTGTTTATTTGGCATGTCACGACTCTCTCTTGATTGAAATATGGAATGATGAGCAACATGGCCTTGAGTTGCTATAGAGTATAGTCATTATCCACTATGAAATGGCTGGCATATAATGAATATTCCATGAATACCACAATCTGGTTACAACACGTGATCCCGACGTTCCCCGTTTGTCTTTCTTGCAGAGGTATTATAATACTGGGTAAAGTCATGCTGTAAGGCCATGGCGCCCTCGTTAAGCATATTCCGTGTTTTGGCATCCGTCTCGGCCTTTTTAACTAACATTAGAAACTCATCTTTCTGCATCGCTTCGTCTGGATCTTGGGCAAAAAGGCGGCGAAGGTTTTCACTTGAGATTGGGTTGACGATCTCATCATACTTGGCCCGTCGCACCTCGTCGTAGAGCGTCAATATGCCTTCATCGGCCAACCCGTTGTAAATCCCAAAGAGACAATCGTGCAGCCCCCCGACATCGACGATTCCTCCGGTCAGGCCAAATCCACCAAACGGGTTACACACTATAGTCGGTTAGCATTGTGAGATAAATTTTGAAATTACGTGAGGGACCTACAATGCGCAGCATCAGCAGCTAGTAATGCCCGCCCCATGCGCATCTTCCGGGCCATTCGTTGATGTACCCTGTAAGGACTGAAGCTGACCATCTCATAATCCTCTGGATCGGGGTGACCGGGTAACATAGCCTTAAACTTCATGGGTTGTCGCTTCTTCAATTCTTCGTAGGTCAAGCCTGGCAGCTCGCCATAGGTAACACGCCACAAGCCATCTTTGGTAATTTTGGCGGCCATATACCAGTGCTCGGGGTGGACGATGAAGCTCGAGTCAATTTCGAAACCATGCTTCTCAAAAGGGTAATATGTCTGGCAACAGTGTTAAATTTGAGTATATAAGGTGACCGCAAAGGGTAGCTTACATTTGTCGCAACAATCTGCTCGTCCCAGGTAAACCCGGGAAAGTCTTCATCACCGAATAGACGCCGTCGAACAACGCTGCTGGCTCCATCACATCCCACAACATAACGTGCTTTGAAAGATTTCTTGCCCTCGGGAGATTCGACTTCTACCCAGGCGTTAGAGTCATCTTGACCGAGGCCAACGACTCGATGATTGAAGCGAACATCGATGCTAGGGTACTTTTTCAGATGCTCCTCGAGTACCTCGTGTAACTGGTTCAGGGGCAAACAAATCAATGGGTGGGGCTCGTCCTCAGCCGGCCCATTGATGGTAGCCAGGACTTCTCCATGGAGTTTGCGCCAGCAAACACCCGACGGGAGAAATCCGCCTTTGGCTTTCATGTCCTCGAAGACGCCTGCCCTCTGCAACTCTTTCACAGCAGTAGGAGCATAGTGTGTGGCTCTTGGACGATCGTCAAACTTCTCGGCAGCTTCAAGCAGCTGCACAGGGATGCCTTGCTTTCCTAGCAGGAGAGCAAGCAAGGTCCCACTGGGACCGGCCCCTACAATGATAACGAAAGGGTCGGACATTTTGATACAATGTTGGTTCTATGGGCACACTTATGGTCACACAAGACGTTGAAATAACGAGTCAGTTGGCTATGTTTACAGGGATTTTGATGTTTTAATCTGATTGCTCATCATCCCACGATTGTTTAACCCCCTCCTTTTTGGACGTCTTCCCCACATACCAGCCATGCGATACCCCACATTAGACCCCAACTCACAGCCCTCCACTTTCTTCGCAACAAGTTAGTTCATATATGTCCACTTTGATCTACTTTGCACAAAATGATAATTATAATAATAATGATAGAAAAAGTAGAAGCTTTCTTCAAAGCACTCCGGGCCTTGTCTGACCTATGTGGGTCTCCTGAGCGCCTAGCTGGACTAAGTGTTGTAACGTGTTAGCAGCTCTTGAAGGTACGGAATATTCCGGAAGTCTCATTGTTGCTAGTATCCCCTCATTGGATGTAGAACATGTGGCAAAAAATGGCCCATTGCTACAAACCAGTTACCGCTGATACCAATGGGCACGGCACTCGCATAATGCGCGGGCAGAAATGGTCCTGATCAGAGATTAAACAACAGCCCCTTTGAGAATCCACCAGGAAAGACTTGAAAATGATACCCCATTTGCGGGTATTCATTGTAATTGCATCATATTAGCTTCACGGGCTGAACTGAGCTGCGAGTCATACGCGCATGCCAGTTTCTCGAATAAGCTCGCAATCCGGGGCGTAACTGAGTCAAATAAGTACAAAACACGAAGTACAGGGGAGAAGTTTTTCGCTTACCTCCCCAGACCCAAACATCGTCGTAGAATTGTTTCCACATTCGTAGGATGCCTGCAGCAAGCGATACCTGCCCCTCAATAACGTGCGCTGTATCCACCAAGATGCTTCTTGCTGCCTCCAGAAGGTCTAACTCCGCAGTATCAATATGCTCATTACATTGTCGTGCAAGCTGAATTTTTTGTATGCAGTTGCTTAAAAAGATTGCTATCACTGTAATTAGACTGGTTTCTCGTGCAGCAGTTTTCATCGCAGCGGTATGCCTTGCTTTGGAATCGATGTAATTTGACTTACCACAATCAACTCCGACAAGAGCATGCTCGACACTCCAGTTGAAGGCAGCCGTTTTACGCAGGATGTTTGCGTCTAGTTTAAGAATCGTCATAATGTTGTCAAATAATGAGTGGACGGATTTGACAGAAGCCCTATCCCTTGTGGAACTTGAAGTGACGTAATCCGTTACGGCCATAGTAACATCTTCCTCGACATCACTAAGCAAAACCATGCGGTCAACCCCGCAAATTCCAGTCAGTACCCGGACATGGATACCTCGGAGAATGGATAAGCTGTTGAATAGTAGTGGACCTTCGGCTTCATTCCACGTCAACTCATTGGTGGTACGGGCTTTGGAAATCATCAAATAGCAGCGAGCTAAGCCAATTTCGATGTTTGAGGTGAGCAAGGATCGGATGGCCTCAGCTCCATGTAAGTTCAGCGATACCCCTGTCAAGGTTTCGGTGCTTTGCATCAAATTCCATGTATGTATGGAAACAGCATGCATAACGATGCTCACGGCGTATGGCGACCACTGATCCAAACCATAGACGGTTGGCGGAGCTTCCCCATACAAGAGTTGGGAGACGGCGCTTCTCAAGCTTGGCAATTTATTCTGGGGTCTCTGCTGGATAGCAAGTGTCCAGTCAATCTCGGCCGGCGCATGCCATAGTTCATCAGCATCTGGCATGTCAATATCGTACTCCTGGACGACAGAAGTAATAGGCGGAACACCATATGTGAGATTGAGGATATTGCTAATCCTAAGAATGGCATACAGTACTCTGTAGAAATTAATCCGTGATTTCTAGAATCCTCCGCGAGTAAACGTACCGTTTCTTGGACTCTCTGTCAACCCAGCGGTGCCAGGACACGTCGGTGTGCCATGTATCACGCTGTAGGCGAGATGCCAGAATTCGATATTCCTAAAACGATCAGCACAGGCTACTTCATGAGACTTGGAAGGGCCTACACAAGCAAGAACTTCGCATAAATCTGTCAGCTTATTCGAGAAGGATGAGAAATACAGAGGTAGCGAGAACTTACGGCCAATACCGTCGACCGCCTTCCGACTAAACATTGGTTTCCCGCCAAGCGTAGCAATAAACACAAGAAGGACCCTTGTTTGTAGCTCCCAAACGGGCTTGAAGTTGCCCATGGGCTGCTTACCCAAAGTTTCGCGATCTTGTGTTTCGAAAGATGGGCTCGCCGAGTCGCCATCTCTGTGAACTGAGAACATATTAACAGCTCGCTCCGCTGTGAGGAAGAGAAATGCCGATAGCTTCCGGTCTAGTCGGTACAGCGCCCCAATAGCACACATAGCGAGAGTGAGTGGGCTATCTAGTTGGCCTATATTCAAGGTAGGTAGGTGAAAAAGTCCGACATGAATGTCAAATCGTTCGAAATAGCCACGCATACAGTTTTGGAGCACCGTCGACGACGGTAATTTCGTTGTTATCTCCGTATCACAGCCCATGGCAAGAAGATTGGATATTAGATTCTGTCGCATACCTTCCGTAATCATGGCAGGCTTGAGTCTAGGACAGTCGCGCATGACCACGATAGGAATAGAGGCATTCTGATCGTTAGGCAAACCATCTTCTGGCGGTGGAGATATTCCTGTAGCTAAAATTGGGAATTGACCTTCTTTGTTCACACGAAATACGCTCCGAGGGAGTCGTGGCCCTAGGCCAAAGTCGAGTCCACCATTCATGTTAGATGGGGGGGGTATATCTAACAGCGCCCAGTAGGGACTCGGCTCGTTTGCACATTCAGGCTGCGGGCCAGCTGACTGAGAGTAACCTAGCCCGTACTCTTGAAAGGCCTTCTCGTGCATAGCGTATTCTTCTGTTGTGGTGAATATATCAGTTTGAATTTGCTGAGGAGACGTGCTTTGCAGTCTATTGAGCGTGGCCAAATCATCCATTAAGGAAGTATCTGGAAAAGGCAGTGGGGAGTTTGGGGTTGACGGCTGTGTCAGGTCTTTGGGATTACTCTCATCCAATGAGACAGAGTTTTGCGGCCGCAATGTATGTGTACTGGGAGACGGGGGTGATTCTGGGTTGGTTTACAGTTGCTCAGTCACCATCCAGATTGAGCGTCGGTAGAATATGAAACGCACCTTCGCTCGCGACAAAGTCGTTAGCTCCAGAGACGATTTCTGAAGTCGAAGATAAATTCCTATCCGCGCCAATTGTGGGCTTCGTGTATTTATCTTTGTGTAATGTTTTTTCATGTCGCAAAACCAGGTCTCTTGTATCGCAATCAGTGATGTTCCTACATATCTGTAATGAAACCAGCAATATTACCGGCGGGCGTATTTTCGCGAACAATATCGACAAGAGAAAGGTTTCTCCTGCGTGTCTATCATTCCGTTCAAAATTAGCATGTGTTATGGGATCTCCGTAGAGGGGTGGTGAGCTGACGGCTTCGTTGGTGTCGGTTGCAATGCTCACTACGGGTAAAGGACTTCGGACACATCAGACACCGGTACTTCCGTCGTGATTGGTCCGAGCCGCATTCTAGACCTTCAGCTACCCAATTAGATGACATACTGAGGCCGCTTCACCAACGAGAAAATGCATGTAGCAGAGAAGAAAGGTCAGAAAAGGGGAAAGGGTCCTTTTACCCCAGGCGGTGAATCGAAAAGCGGGGATAAACAAATTACTCTACGTCACTTTTTGTTGTCCGTGTCTTCCAGCTAAACTCATCTTGTAGCTTGGTTGTTGTTTCCAAGTCACGACCCTGGATTAGTTATATATACAAGGGACCAGGAAAGTATCAGCAGTCCCAGATATCAACAGTTTGTCAGTTCCGAGAAAAGCAGCATGCACTAGTACTAGAAGAAACCCGATATTGCTAAAGATCTTCCCCGTACCTCCACCTTTACCGACGCAATTTAATAAACTTTTCGCTTCCCTCGGATTTTTGCGGGGTACTGCAGTACTATCCCTATTCGAGTATTGGGCTTCAATTCTATCTCCGAGGTCCCTCTTGCTGAGTGAAATGGAGCGTCCCATTCAATAGACACGGTCAAACAGAGAGACAGGGTGCAGGGTTGTCCAGGTGCTCCAACTCACCTCATCTGTACCCATACTCAAAAGCTGGGCAGTAAAGGCGGCTCAAGGGCCCAGCAGACGCTACGGGTATTTGATCACGTGATGAGTGAACAAAAAAAGTAAGTTTGAACTCTGGGGCGAGTTTTTAATATAGAATGAATTTATTTCATAAAGGCTATGTGGCTATTGGTTGGGTCTCCATTTTCCCTCGTGGCAAATCGCCCATTTGGCCGGGACTTGTACCGCTCAGCCCAGCGCGTCGTTCACATCCACGTTCTTGCCAGAGTCAGACGTTACTTGAAGCGAGTGAACTTTGCAGCGGATGTTCTTTTGTTTCACAAACCATACGTTTTCGCATTCTGGCTCTAGGTTCTGATCTACGAGCTCAAAATGGAAAGACCGAATCAGGTTAGGCACTAATGTTCCAATCTCCAAGAGGCTGATATTCTTGCCAATACAAGTGCGTGCGCCCCCTCCAAACTGTGGTATTTTGTAAGCATTTTGAATCGTGCAGGAGAAACAGATCCAATAAACCAGTAAGACATACTGCCATAAAATTTCGGTCCATTGCTGATGATAGCTCAGAACTCTCTAGCCACCGCTCTGGTCGATAAAGTTCTGCATCAGCACCGAAAACACTTTTATTAGAATGCATAACCCATGCATTGACGCCAACGATCGACTGGAATTCGTAAGTCATACATCAATTAGCTTTAGACATCTACAATATATGGAAGACGATGAAAGATGTGCATTTCACTTACCCCAGCTGGGAAGAACTTCTCGCACAATGTAGTACCACCTTCGGGGACAACTCGGGCTAGCGGCAGGCCCGTAGCCGGGTGCATACGGAGAGCCTCTTTGATACATGCCTGTAAATACGGCAACTTCTGTGCCTCTTGAAATGAGATATAAGGGGAAGAAAGATTTCCCTGCTTATCTGCTTCGTGGATCTCCGCACAGAGCTATTTTCTTCAGTATACGCTTTTCCGAGAGATACCCATGGAAAGTGTTATAGTCTCCCATACTGACCTTTTCATATATTGAAGGGTTTGCCATCAAATGATAGATAACAGATGTTAAGGAAACAGAAGTAGTGTCTGACCCGGCACCGATATTGGTGATACAAGTTGTAAAAATATCTGCCTTGCTCATCTTAGAGGGGTCGTCTGAATGCATTCTAAGCAGTCTTGTCAGGAATGACTCCCCTTGGCCAACTTTGACACTGACATCCCGTCCGTGACCGAGATTTTTTGAAGCAGTGGAAATCTGCTGCTCGGCAAAGGCCTGGAGGTGAGAGATCCCGGACATGGGAAGCAGCGTTACCAATTTTGACAACGTCGGGTGCCATTCTGAATAAACGCCGACTCTCGCGGAGTAGACAAGGTATGAATGAAGAGCGGCAATAAGTCCATTCTGATCCGCCCCAGCATCGAGAAAGCCAAACCGCTTTTGTAGCTGTCCATGTCAACAGAAGTCAGGGTATCATTCTCTATTATATGAACAGCCAAAAATCCGGGAACTGACCGTGATAAAGCCGATTACGTCGAAAGCATAATACTGCATCCAGTGTTGAAGATCGAAGGTTTGAGCAGATGCGGCGAGCTCACTCAACCTCTGAAACAGAACGCTAGTACATTCTGACACATATGCTTCCATTGCCACAATGCTTGTCATACTGTATAGGGCAGCAACTTTGCGTCGGTTTTCACTGTGGCGCCGCGGATTCCGGTCGGTGAAGAGGTCGTACGACTCAGGATTGCTATTTGCGCTGGCTAGATACCACGGTGCCTGCATTTAATGGTAAGTGGAAAAGTTTTGAAAGTGTAGCCATAAGCGGTATTACCTTTACAAATGGCGATGAGTGAGAATATATAATCTTCATGGCTTTCGGATCATCGATGGAGTATTGCCCTGGAGCTATACGAACAACTGAGCCTACACCAGACCGCACGCCGTAAGCATTTGTTCTATCTACTGACTTTGATACCTGTAGGGGTTGCTCACCGTATTTTTGATGAAGGCCAACGTTGATTTTGTGAAAATCACCTCTAGACACAGCGTGGAGGTACCAAAGACGTGAAAACCGGGCCCAAAATGGCCCGGGCACATCTCGAAGAGGATGCAACCAAGCCTGCACTAGCAATGCTAAAAGCCTGAAGATTACCAAGATACTGAAAAAAGTGATGATGTGGGATGTATGAAAGCTCAAATTGGGAGAATTGTGCCATGTGAGATCGAGTTTTGACAACATCTTGGGATTCGTTTTCATTGACATTATGGGCCTATAGTTTACAAGAGAACATAGTGCAACTTTATATAACATAGCAAGGAATGTTGGTTGTTATTTTGGTTACGGTGTTGTCTCGTTTGGAGTAATCTTGGGGGAATTCCCTCTTCAAACCCTCCTCCCCCCACTTTTCCCCACATCCCCGCTTGTTCAATTTGCCTCTGTGGGGTAGCCAAGTGGTCCCCTACCCTACTGTACGGACATACGAGTGGAGCGCACAGAACGCAACAAATATGGTCATGTGGAGATACGGTAAGAAGAAAGAAGTCTAAGTCTGATCTACTGAACAAATATGGTAGTACGTGATCACGTGGCCTAACACCTTTGTTGGGCAATTATAACCTAGCAGACAAAGTATTACTTGTCACTATTTCTTCGATGCTAATAAACACAGCTGGTACGAGACTCTGCTTCTTTACTAATCTTAGAAGATCAGGCGACCTAGCACAGGCCGAGTCGCCATAACAGGAATGGCGGGACGAGGCCCAGGCTTTGACAACCTCGACGAATCCTGGAACATCCTCATGTCAAAACAGGATAACAGCGAAGAGATTCCAGAGGATAGGCTCAACGTCAGCGACTTCTAGTGCACTGAGCACAAGGGTACCTGCACAAACACCACACGATTCGGCTGTTTCATGAACAAGCCAGGGAACTTCGATTCTCGGTTCTTCCGAGTGTCCCCAAGAGAACCCCTATTGATCAATCCAGGCCATCGACAGTGCTTGGTAAGAACATACATACAAGGCGCTGGGAACGGCTGGATACTTAGACAGTCAGACCCGAGAAACGTAGAAACGGACCCAAACAGAATCGCGGCGTTCTATGGACAGATTGGCATATGGTGAGCCACTATACGCTGAGCTGCGATGCGTATCCTTTGCAGGTCTGGTTGAATAAAATAGGAGCTACTGTGCGCTTAGATCTAATCTAATAAAGCCACCCTTTCATGCCTGGTACCCTGGCTGCAGCTGCTATGGTGAAAAGTACAAAGTCCTATTACATGGCATTAAACCTTGAAGACGTACTTCCCTGCATCTCTGTGACAAAACCCAGTAAGTAATATAAGTTGCGGGAGCCGAGTTCTCCTTACCTGTTTCTGTTCCCTGTCTCCTCCGGCGGCAATGTTAGCTTGTTCATAGATGTGGTTGATTTATATTGTCTTCTCATGGATTCCCCAACTATTAGGTACAATTAGTATCTCATGGGATAGTTCCAGTCTCTGCAGCCGCCTTCGCCCAAGTCTCCCTGCCCTGTAGCTCTATAAACCAGCTTTTCACGTTGGGATACTTCTCAAAGACCCCCTTCCACTTACCTGCCATCAAGGCAGCACCATTTGGCAGGTGAAACAGATCCGCCAAAGTCAGCTCATCTCCAGCGATATATTTCTGGGTGGCCAATTTGTTGTTATAAACAGCGAGAACCGCATCAAGCTCTTGTTCCGCCTGCGTGACTCTGTCCTTGTCGGGAGGACCAAGCCCTTTCATTCTGGACAACTGCGGATTAGTTGTCGCATATCGCATAGAAAGAACGGAGATGAAGACATACGGTTTGATGACAAGCTCCGTTCCAATGGTCTCTGCCGCCACTGCGAAGTAACTCTGTTCGATCGAACAAGCTTGTTCGAAGCGACCGTAGGCTTCATCACCCTCTGGGACCAGCTTCTTACCGGAGGGGTATTTTCTGATCCAAGGTTAGACCAATAATTGCATACACTTGATTCGATCGGAGACAGAAACTGACGTACCGGGCAAGGTATTTGCAGATAGCCCTGCTTTCGAACATGATGAACCCGTCATCGTCCAAAACAGGGACCTTTCCGAAGGGCTGCAGCTTTTTGTAGTCCTCAGTCTTCTGGTCGCCCTTGGCGATGTCAACGAGAATGAGCTCGTAGGGCAACTCCTTCTCCAGGATCGTGACCAGAACCCGGGAGGTGGACATAGCAGAGCCATAGAGTTTGAGAACCATTTTGTCGGTGGATCACTTAGCGAACAAGTAATAATCAGCCGTGGAACTGGTGTTCAAGGGGCCAGCACAATTGATGGCAGTGATATGAAGTTGCGAGCTGTTGTGTTTTGACCCCCCTGCCAAGAAGGGATGGAAACAGCCTTGTTAGCACTAGACAGGGATTTAGCTGGTCTGCCCCTGCTAGTGCTTACATCGGGTACGGGTGGCTTGAGGGGACCGAGGGCGTTAAGTAGCAAACAACGATGGGATTAGTCAGTTCAAAATTGATCATCGCCTAAGTATACCGCCTGGGCGTTGCAATACCCATAAACAATGACTAAAACAAGGTATGGAATTGTCCACAATCATAATCCGGTTAAGGGCGACGATAGACTTTAGATGAAACTTAGTAGTAATTAGAATTTTGCTATGGGGACTAAACCAAAACCATTTACCGTCCTAATCGTAAGCTAATAGAAAGACACTAGTTGATTCTTACATCTAGATGCTCACTGACGTTCCTACTGCCGATGATGTGGAAATGATGATATAGGTAGACATTCACATGCATGGCGCTTCTAAAAGTGAAGGTGATCTTCACGTAGGTACCCTCTAACCAGCTTTCTTTCGTGCTCCCAAAGATGCCAAGGAAGGACATACATAAGGAGAATAGGCTTGCCTCAGGTAAATATCGGCGGGACCGCTGCTAGAAATGCCTTTGCATATCTACGCAGTGATACTGGATCATATTTCTATCCTACCGTTGCACACTCAACTCTTCAGATTTGCACTATATGATTTTAGTATGTAACATACCCAGCACATACGACCATAGGGTGTGGGAAACAGGGTATTATTAGCAGAGTAATAATATAACAGTTATATAGAAAGACTACAGCCAAGTCTGGTAGCAAGGAGCCACTCTAGAGATGGAAAAAGCAAATTATAGGTATTATAAAATACGAAAGATGCCTCGCATCGGATTCCACGGCGAAAAAAACCGATACCGAGTAGGTGCCTTCTGGTTAGATCCCGTTGTGCCCAGCCGTCGGTATTTCCCGCCCTCACCTTTTCGAAGCACGAGCATCATCAGCCGGTCAGTGGCTTTGCCCAAGATCAAGCAGTATACGGTTTCCCCATCGGCTCCCTCATCCTTGACATCGGGGTAGACCGGGATTCTTCCGCCATTTCGCTCCACGATAAGACTAAGTTCGGGCCCATCAGGGCGAATGCGATGTAGTGTTGCAGGAAAAATCGAACCAACGACATCTAAATAACCATGAGAGGCACCAGTTGAATCCTGCTCACAGCGAACATCAAGCACAATGATCATCGAGTCAGTGACTTTCACAGAGTAAATCACCCCGTCCGAATGGTCCACGGAAGCCCAGGACCACGTAGGAGCACGATGTCTCGGAGGTCTCCGCCCTGGAGTGCAGTAGACAGTCCTCCATGCCAGGCCTTGTCCCCAGTACTTGCTGAGCCAGCTCTGACTTTCGATGGTAGGATATAGGCGATGGGCTTCGTTTGTGTTTCGAGGAATCCAGAGTCCAGCACAAAATTCCAGGTGCAGTGCATCCCCAACCTGCTTCCCAACCCCTGCAAGAGCAATCAATAGGTCGGATTTATGGCTTAGATCCTTTGATGTGTATTCGCGTACGAGTGTTTGCCAGAATTCGTGAAAAGCCTCCAGGTCTCTGGATCCCTTGCTGATAAAGTTGTGATACTGGGCTTTCGCGTGTCGATAGATAGGTTGTGGTGGTTCTGCATCTTGAAACCCGGCACGACATTCGCACTTGAGATGTTCCTTACACTCCCAGACCATCTCTGTAGTGCCAAATTGGAGCGATCGTGGTGACAGTAAATATTCCTGAAATGCCCACGCTCGGCCTCTCAGTGGTACCGTGTCGTTTCCTGTAGATTTGCCAAAACCGAACTGACTATGATCGTATGATGGTCGGATGAAGATACTGGTACTTGTGTCCCCAGAACGGCCTTTAATATTCAACAGAACCCTGAGGAACTTCGCTTCTCGATCATGGAGGAAGCCCGTGTCGCAATTAGGGGCACTCGTTGCTGTGAGGGTGACCGTAGAATTTCCGTATATACCAGCCATGGCGTTTGCTCCTCGATGCCAATCGGCACTCATATCCTGTATAATACATAGCGAGTCAATCCAAAGAAAGTCAATTCCCAGAGCTTTGGTGGCATAAACTGCATCTTGGTAAGTTTTAGGCAGGGAACCCCAGATGATGCGAGTTTTCATCTCAGCGAGATTCGACTGCAACAGCTGGAGAGGTTGTGAGCCTCCCCAACAATAGCTCAGACAAGCGTACCGGGCCTTCTCATTTGGAGTGGGTTCGTACAGGACCACATCTTGGCTGTCTGCGTTTGGTCGTAGCTTGAGTATCCGACGAGGGAGCGAGGGCAGGGCCTTATTTTTGCACTTAGGATGTCTGTTTTCACATTCTTTTAGCCACTCTTTAGCGAGACGCAATTGCTGTGCGATACTGCTATAGTCCGGGAGGTGCCGACAAGGACCGAATCGCTCCCAAGGTGATGGGTGTCCTATGCCTGAGTAAGTAAATAGATCATATTCGAGAATTTCCCCTTCGTCAAAACAACAACAGAACGTACCGTTCAAAGTGTAGAAGTCCAAGAAGCACTGATCATCCATCGCTGTCCCTGAAATAGCCACCTGAAGGGCCGACTTGGTTGGCAAGAAAATAACATTGCGATGTTTGCCGCCATTTGGCTTCTGAGCGAAGGTGTCCCAAGATCGATAGAACTCTTTGATTCCAAGGTCAAGAAAGGTGCAGCATGGACATCCCCGAGCTCTACCCCGTTTGATTTTATACGCCTTAGTCCTCAGAAGGTTTCCAGGCTCCATGTAGAGGTAGTTGCATGCATCACATGCGCCCTGCTGCACACCGGTTGTGTCCTCATCGCTGCCACTCTCTTCAGAGTTGGTTTTGCTTTCATCCTGGGAAGGCGGTCTCTCAGGCTGAATGGCGGTGGCTTGTCCTCTTCGCTCCTCTTCATTGTTCTCCTCTTCGCCGGTCGGGCTATGTGCCTCACCGCGCACTTTAATTTCAGTGTATCCACCATTCACAAGCCCATCATCTACCCGGGAGGAGCGTTCTATCAACAAGGCATGAGTTGGGTCGAGTACCTTAAAACGAGATGACATTTTGCTCCTGCATGGGGTAATGTGGCGATAAAAGACGGCAGCTATCTGTTTTCCCAATGTCAGAAGATCAAATTTGATTACTCCAGAGTCAAAAAAAATATCTATAGAAACCTGGGTAATCTGTTATCGTGAAGTAGCTTACCAGCTTATGCGAAGAGGCTCAACATTCTTGACCTCGTATAACCCCTCACTTCAAGGGGTCTGAGCAACCCAACTCATCTCTCACTCGGACGTTTGACTTCCGAGGTCTCAAGCTGTGCTCCCTTTTTTCACAGAATCTAATCCTATTTATTCCCCCTCTTCGCTTTTTCTGGTACATAAAACCATAGGGTGTGGAGAACAGCTTTTCGGATGTCAAACCTATGATCAAAGAAATTGCTTAATGCACACGAAATATAGAGCTAGCCGAGCTTTTGTGGCGCTGGTACTGGCGAAATATCTACCCTTATCCAAAGGACTAATTTTGCATCCTCCAACCATTAATTGCCGCCCTCTGTCTGGACACAGGATGTGGCAAGTGCCATTCCCTGAGGAATGCGAGATAGTCTGAAATACTCGATGGACTTCCACACGAAGTCCAGGGATATGTGGACTCCTTAGATACTCCTAGTCAAAATCAACATTATCCAAGCTAGGGCCGTCAAGAACGGACAAGATGTCTTCTACTAATTTTTGACGATCAGAAACTCACAAGTCTCCTAATTTCTGATACAATATTTTGACCGTTGGTGAGCTTTCCAATCACTGTTTGCGGTGGTGCATACGCTTGCAGAAACTGCACATGTTGAGCCGTCTTTTACAAGAGCCTCACCAAGCCCCCGCTCATTGTGTTGGATTTTGCTGTTAGTTCCCAAGCGCCTGGATAGGCTTTATGGAGTTTATAGAGGACGACCAATGGGAAGAGACCTCAATGATCGGAGATATGAGTCTTTATTGCTCACTAACGGTTACTGCCAATGGTGTGGACATTTGCTTGCGTGGGCCTTTCATTACTGAAAGTGATCCTTTCCCATGACTTTTTGAACAACACTCGTGCTCCCGAAGATGCCAAGAACACACATAAGCAGATACGCTTGTGTTAGATATACATATCAGCGGGGCGCTAGAGGTGCCTTTGCATATCTACGCAGTAATAGGTCATCGTGGATGTCTCAGAACAGCCTTTTACCAGAATCACAGGCCTTGAAACTGCATCGGACCAGGCATCGAGATTCTGATAAGTGATAAAGACATATAATAAATAGTGACCTTAAGAGAAGAGAACAATTTGGGTACTTTACATATAGTATCTACGATCTCTACATGAACTTCACTTCTAACCACACACATCTATACATTAATGTGTCTAATTTGAAGCAAAAAACAAAGCCTTTTGAGATTCGAATTGATTGTGGATCACGTTTTTGCCCTACTTTGCACACTCACCTTCTCTGATTTGCACTATATAATTTCAATTTGTTATAAATCCAGTACATACGACCATAGGGTGTGGAGAACAGGGCTTCCCGTCCGCTCAGCCGTACTTAAGCCACACGCCGGTTAGTTAGTAGTATGGTGGGTGACCACATGCGAATCCTGACTGTTGTATGTTTTTTTTTTCTAAACTTATTGTTTACGATTGGGAAGGGGATAATATACAAAATTAGAGCTTTGGCGAGTGGGTGAAAGAGGTAAGAACGGGGAACGAGGTCTGACCCCGCTAGAAACGCAAGTTTCGCTACGATGTTACGATTGTATGATATGTAGTAATCTGACAAGTCGATAATACATTTCTTTCGATTCCAATCTCCTACAATACTAACATCACATATTGATCCCAAGTTGACTGTTTAGTGCTAAAATAAAAGGCGGTGATTAAAAGCGGTAAATGGGGTCTTAAACTTATCGATCGCCACTGTATGCCGAGCGTACCCCGTTTACTTTACAGGGATACTAAGATAAATAGAGAAGGGGCACTTGATGAATAACCCTACCCTTAGTAGTAAATCAGCTCCTTAGTTCGACAAATAAACCTGTCTTTAGTAGTCAAGTACCACCCCTCTGTTCGACATCATATCATAAGTCTCCGATACGGAAAGATGGTTCATCCGCTCACCACGTCGGCCACTTTTATCAGCCATGAATTGGTAATGACTTCGTTCAATCCTAGTGGCCGAGAGGTATAACCATATTGGGTTCCCTGGAACAGCCTTTTCACCTCATCAATGTGTAGCTTATACAAAATTAATCCTCCCTTCACCCTTCTCTCCCATCCTGGCCACGCAAGGTTGCTTACTTTCCTGTCAAATCGGAATGATTCTCAACAAGCAGAACCGCATTATCATTGTGCTTGGGCCTACAGGAAACCAAGGCAAAAGCGTCGTAAGTTCGCTTTTAAGTGACGAATCGCGGGTTGTGGAATGTCCGCGCAGTCACCAGGGATGTGAATTCCGTCTCAGCTCAACGTCTGTTGAATGATTTCAAACCTCCGACCAGCGTCTCAGCCTTACTTCTGGAGATATTTCGATATAGAGAGTCTTCAGAACGCTTTCTCTGGGGCTTATGGTGTGTTTGCGGTGACGAGCGAGACCAGTTCAAGAACAATCGAAAAGGAGGACGACCTGAAACTGGCGCTTGAAAGCGGGAAGAACATAGTTGCTGCCGCGAAGATTTGCCGCATTCAGCATTTTGTTCTCGGTAGCTTGCCAGGCATGAGACGAGCGACTTCTGGTCGCTTTGACAAACTTTTCCACATGGATCATAAGTTTGTCATTGAGCAGTGGGCAAAGCAAAACCTGTTTGCGGTCACTTGCCTTCTTCCTGGTTAGTCTCCCTGCTGACACCAAGATTCGTTCGTGTGGACTTGCAGCCGATCATTCTTGAAGGTCTCTTCTTCACCAACCTGGATTGTCCGCAGTACTATCGAAGAGAAGATCCGTCCTGACAGAGGTTCCCCTGTGGAAAATACTTCTAACTATTGCAGCAAATGGGGTGGTTCATATTTTTCCCCCCTATTCCATTCACAAAGTGGATTGAATGGGTTGATCCTGTCCATGATATGGGTATTTTTGCTGCAGGTATGCGGTATCGAATCTTTCATAGCCTCTTCACCAAGTGAGACTTGGTGGCATTTCCCACGCCTGGCAAAGGGATACTAGAGAGAAGTAACTTATGGCTAATCCGAAGTACAAAGCTGAATTTACCTCTTAGAGGTATTCGCTTCAGGCATTGCGAAAACAAAGAACAAAAATTACGTCGTCTGCAGTCCGAAATTGCGGATGGACGAATTTGCATCCACCTTTACGCGAGTCACTGGCCAGCCAGCAATATATTCCCCAATCTCAATGGATGAATGGGCTGATTTGGCGTCCAAAGCGGTAGGGAATGAATTCAAGGAGGATATTCGCCAGATGATGGAATGGATCTCGATAGCGCCAGAGGACAAGATTTGCTACGGGGCTCTTGATCCAGTCGAAGACTCTTCCTGGGATCTCCACTTCCAGGCTACTTCTTTCGAAACTTGGTTAAGACGTTCTGGATGGAGAGGCCCTCCAGAGGGGAGCCGTGATATGCTTTGAGACTGCTCATGTCTGCGACTGAAGTAGTACCCAACTGCTAAGCCAGGCCTCGATGCCAATTATGATTTTGCAAAGTGATCTGATCACTTGGCCGCCAAGAATAAGCTACTATCTCTTTCACACAACACTCTGCCTAAGAGGTCCCGTCTCTTCTTTCTCTCAGATTTGATATAATGTGAGCTCGGATTGCTTCAAATGGTTATGACATTCCCAAGGCAGAGAACTGCCAATGATGCATTATTAATGATAGGAAGCCAATGCCCGAGTCTGCTTTAGAAATGCGTCAACCTAAATTTTGTGCTCCTGCCACTTTTCGTCAATGATCAGCCATATAAGGAGATTGTGTAGAGCTGCCTTAGAAAGGAAACTACTAACTAGTATACACCCCAAAAAAAAGAAAAGGTAGAAAAGAAAAAAGGCCCACATTGAATCAACACTCTGGAATGTAAAGAATATACCAGACTCGTGCGTTATGCATTGCGAGGGAAAAATAAAGACAAAAAAGTAATGCCCACTGGCGGAATCGAACCGCCGATCTTCCCATTACGAGTGGGACGCTTTACCACTGAGCCAAGCGGGCCCGCTTACGAATACCACTTACAGTCATGCTCCTAGAAGATCTCATCCTATACCTTAATAGGTGCATCCGAACTTTTCGATCGGTGCCGAGGCGGATCACGAAATGAAAGCCCCGACTCGCGTTGGTCAAACCAGTGCTCTTATTCCTCTGGAAATGGTCAATTTTGGAATCTTCAGCGCAGTAAGATTAGCATGATAAGATAAGCAATTCTGCTGAAGTGATAGAGATGTGAACACCCAAGCTCTCGATAACCTAGTTTTACAATAAGAGTTGGTGTGTTTCAGGCTCTCAGCTCCGCAATATATATATGCACTGCTTGACTGAGGTTGCAAAAACATTGCAAGTTCCATGTAGGAGAGATTCCTTTCTAACCCGTAGGGGCATCTTACGCATCTGAGTAGGGTTTTCGCTAATTTTGAAATTTTGAAAATCAGAAGATGCCCAGTCTTCGAATATTTCCAACAGTCGCATTCCCTGAGCCCTGGAGCTTTATATCGGGTTTCTGAGCAATTTGAGATCCCGAGGGTCCTTACCAATGCGATTCCCCCGGTCGGATTTAATTTTAATCGAAGTGTAAAGCAATTTAGGACTCGGACACCGGGGTCTTCTCTTCAGTCTTCCAAGGTTGTCACCATCGTTGATATTTCATTTCCAGCCCTGCAAGGTCCATCGATTAGAGAGCCCAAATTACTAGAAGCGCAAGATTAGCTTCGTAACATAAGCCACACTTCCAAAGAAACTAGGCCTGAGCTAGCTACCCTGAGCTCGCAATCCGTGTTAAAACCTCGATTCATTGGAATATGCTAATATGCTCGTAACCAGTAGCACCCATTAGATGGGTGCTCCAACTAAGTAATTCAATCGACATCAGTGCTTGCAGCAATTGATCGAGTGGCGTGCAGGTCTCTCTGTAGGTCTGCAATTTTTGACTCCAAGGCAACTACACAATCGGTCCCAAGTGGCATGCGAAGATAATCATAACCAGTCACGGTAGCCTTGATGATTGCCTGAGCAGCCTTAACCGGGTCCCCTTTGACATAGTCTGGAATTGATGTAAGCTGTCGAAATCCAATGACCATCTGTTCGACGGCGGTACCCTTATAGGCCTCGCTGAAGCCACTCTCAAACCGAGCGGGAGTAATGATGCGGCTTGAGAATGGAGTCCGGAAAGCACCTGGCTCCACGATTAAGACTTTGATACCGAGAGTCTTGACCTCATGAGAAAGCGACTCGTGAACAGCCTCGATGCCAAATTTGCTAGCCGAATAAGTCGCTCGTCCAGGGCGTGCTATGAAACTGCCGTTGGTTGAGCAAATTTAATTAGATACCATGCAATGAAAAAGATACTGATGATATGGACATACCCAGCGCCGCTACTGATGAGAATAATATGACCAGAGCCCTTCTCACGCATAACTGGCAGACAGGCCCGGACAGCACGAAGGGGCCCATAAAAATTCACTTCCATTTGATCTCGAACTTCAGACTCACTTTGAGAAGAATTTAGCCAGGGAGCTCATAGCGGAATAAAAGTAATAACGCCTTAGAGCCACAGACCTTGTGTCCTCAACACCACCGATGAAAGCGTAGCCTGCATTGTTGACCAGGACGTCCACGTTGTGTTCCTCGGAGCACTTCACGAACCGATCGTACGCATCATTTTGAGCAGGATCTAGACCTATCCAAATACCACCGCTCGCTGAGAAATCTGGATATGAGGCTTCGGCCTTGTCGATGTCACGTGTGGTTCCAATAACCTTGTAGCCAGCCTTGAGAGCTTCCGAAGAAAGTGACTTGCCCAGACCTGACGAGGCGCCAGTAATCAACCAAGTTTGGCTTGTGGCAGTCATGTTGATTTACTTTTGATTGTTTATTCTGATAGAATTGCGAGAGAAAGGTATGTGCTTATATGTCGCAATGGTTGAACGGAGACAGCGGAGTTAAGACATTAACCCCTTCCTTAGTGTTATGACTCCATCAAGGTTATTCAGATCTGCCCAATGATGCTTCGTTATCTATAGAGTACCATAACCCATCCGTTATACCTTAGAAAATCACGGATTTACCATTTGGTTTGCTACATTGTCAATTGCGTGGCTGCTCTTCATATTCTGCAAAATTGCGAGTCCAATAGATCCAAGTCGCCGTCTGTAAAGAATCCTGTACAGCTTGACCAAACTGTGTGTTCAAATATGACCTTATAAAATAAAGGAAATGAAGTCAAACTCAGGGGTATGCGCAGATTCATGTTGTTCTTACAGTCATGTACTTCAAAGTGTGTACATGCGAACAGCGCACGACAGCAGCTTTCGCATATCGCTTCTCGTCGCGGGCAAAATGAGAACATAGTGAGTAACTGGAAGGTAGATGGATGTACAGACCGCTAAGTTTTCTGTAACCGAGCCTAGTTGACCGAATCGCCTAGAGACGTGCTGAGATAACAAACAGTAGATTGGATTCTCCACAGCGTCCACGACGAGACGGACTAGTCAACTAAATGACTGTATACAGAATTTCATGCAAGATGGAAATAAAGCACATCTCAAGGGAGTATGATTGCCGAAGTTGATGGGGTTCCAAGGACTTTTCATGGTCGGGGAGGAAGTAGGCGATTTTCGAGATGAAGTGGGCTCATAACCATAGGATCATGAAAGCAAAGTAGGAAAACCAGTCATCTAAAAAGGTGCTGTGGTTTAATGGCAGAATGCCGCATTGTGGTTTCAGTGGTGTGTTGTACCCACAATTCCCAACCTGCGTCGATCCCGGTTCGATTCCGGGCAGCGCCATTTTTTTTTTTGGGGTTTTCTCTCTCCACCATCCGTATCTTGGGGTGGTTTTTTTTTGGCCACAGCTCTAAGTCTTTGCTGACCCATAGCTATGGTGGTGCAACTGGGCGATTATGTTACTCAGTAAATTGTGGTCACCGTGAATTGACTTGGTTCCGAATCGCGTGAGGCCTTGTTTAAGGGCGATTAGGAAAGCTAAGGGTATTATAGTAAGCGATGATTCCAATGTGCCGATTTGAAACTCCAGTGCTTTTCATAATTACTAGAGTTATTTAGCCATCTAGATGATGGCTGTGGTGGTGTAAGGCAGTGTGCAGGTGAGAAACCTAGGTATATTTTATCTGGTGTGCGGAGTACGTTGGGTGCCAGTGAATGTAGTGTCTTGAAACGAGTGTTGGTTAATAGGATGTAAAGCGAGCCCCACTTTCAATAATAAGGTGCTGTGGTTTAATGGCAGAATGCCGCATTGTGGTTTCAGTGGTGTCTTGTACCCACAACTCCCAATCTGCGTCGATCCCGGTTCGATTCCGGGCAGCGCCATATCTTTTTGTCTCAATTTCTTTTTTATTGTCCATTCACAATCTATAATATCAAAATGTATCACGCTAACAATACAAAGCATTCTTTGCAGTCTAAGAGCCCGAACATTTGGAACCCACTCTGCGGCTTGTGACCTTACTTGCGACGAGGGTTGATATTATGCCAGACATACGATCAATCAAACCACGCTTTAGAAGATTAAAACATATCTCTATTTGAACAGATGACAGTTTTTCGAACCGAAAAGCTCCTCAAAAAGTGTTCCCCGTTTTTGCTGCTTCCTGAATCAGCTTCTCATGATGAGGGCTGCGCACAGTCACCTTCGCGGGGAAGGGCTGTTTATCAAGAGAGAAGTGATTGAGTTTGCGCGTATTGACTGGTCCATTCTAGAGCTTGTTAGTCGCTAGTTTCGCAAGCATCAACGAGGTCTTACCGGTGTCAAGTCAAAACAAAATACGATCCTCGCCATCGCAACGTACAACGCTTGCTGCGCGACTCTGTACCCAACACAAATACGCCGTCCACCTCCAAAAGCCCACAGCCCCTGGGTAATATTCCCCTCGTTCCCGTCCAGCCAGCGCGACGGATCAAACCGATTGGGCTCATCGCACTGTTGACTCAACGCAATCCCGTTGATCACGAAGCACGTTCCTTTCGGGAAATAATAGCCCTCGTACTCGAGATCTTCAGTCAACTGATGCTGCGGTGTGATCGGCGTGGTAGGCCGCCAGCGCAAGACCTCCTTCACCATGGCCGCAAGATAGGGCAGTTGCTCAAAATCAGCCATACCGGGTAAACGCAGTGCTCCATCCTCCTCTACGCACACCGCGTCCATTTCTTCACGAGCCCGTGACAGTATCTCCGGGTGGCTGATCATAGCCATGAGGAAGGTGTTGAGCGTCATTCGCGTGTTGTCGCTGCCAGCAGCAATGACAGAGGTAGCTAAATACATGGCTTCCTCTTCCGAACCCTTATACCGCATGTCTGGGTGGAGGAGCGTGTCTCTAACGAACCCGGGCTTGGCTGTGCCATCTTGAACGGCATTTCGGATCGGATCCCACCAATCCTTGAATACTCGGTGGTGGAAGTCGCCCATCTTCACCCACACAGGTCGCCACCACTGTAGAGCTGTAGGTACCCAGTGGCTAAACTGCGGGAAATAGTCGACGAAACTGCGGAGAAGGCTCCAGGTAAACTCCATGGTGACCTTCTGGTAATCATCTAGCTCGGCTTGGGTCTTATCGAGATTCTCCCCCATGACAAGGCGATACAAGACAGCGATGGAATACCGGTAGTGATGCGCGTACCATCTTGTGGGATCGTCCAGGTAGGCCGAAAGCAATTGTAGGGATTCAATCTCCTGCCAGTTCCCGTAGACACGCAGCACGGATCCGCTGAGGAGATGATGCATCACCCTGCGACCTTCCGTCCAGGATGCGGTGGGACGGATGACAGTCCGCATTCCATGACTGACCAAGTTACCAGCTATGGGCATCTCGGGGCGTTCATTGGTGATTTTCCCATGTTTGTTGATGAGGTCAGCAACAACTTGGGGCTCGTTTAGCACTACCCAAGTCTGGGAGCCCATGCGAAGGGTGGTCATGGGTCCATATTTGCTGAGCGATGCAAGCTGTGTGTGATAAGTCAGCATCCGCCTCCAGGTTGAGTGGCATATGGGGACTTACGAACGGGGCCCATAGTCCTGCATCGCGTGCCTTGGTGAATTGAAACATATTTCCGAAGACTGGAAGCCCCGGGGGTCCAGGTGGCAACTTCCGCCCGTGGCTCAGTATCCGCCATAGGAAATTGTTAGGGATAACATATTTGTATAGAACGCAAAGAGTAGCTAAAGATCCGATGGTCAGAATTTGCTTGATATTCAAATGTTCCATAACGAGTGGCCCCATTGTATTTGGAGATTTTGCAATCTTCCAACCTGATGGCGAATCCTTTTGCTTTGCAGCTGGATCAACAATGCCCTTTGTACCAGTCCAGCAATGCTTTCTCTGGCTTGCCGGCATTCTATGCAAGCCTCGATATATTGCCACTGCTATGATTCGCGGGCTATGGCCGTTGTTGGGGGCCAAGCCTAATCCCGATCTAGTTGGGCTGACGGTATGATTGTTTTGCAAAATTACCGCCTGAAGTATTCTGAAACGCGAACAAAGAAAAGCCCCTCACTAGCATGAAAACGTGTCTAGCTCAACGTAAATAATTGAAACAGGCCAACAGATAGCAGGGTATAGCTGGGGGCCAAAATCCTCCATCGACCCTTGTCAGTCAGCACCCCTCATCTATCACGCACTTATTTCTTTATGTTTCCTCTCCTCCTTGCAGACACGACGGCTATAAAGACCAGATCCTTTGAATGAGCTTGTTTTGTTGTTGTTCCTCGCGCACCCGTACCTCCTCACCCAAAGCACCACCCCCCACTTCCAAAATGGCAGACATTGAGTTTATTGCCCTCACTACCAAGCCTTCGGTGCAGCTTAGCTACAGCTTCCAGCCCTCTCCGGAGGCTACTAAGCCCGTGCTGGTCGTCTTCCTCAACGGTCTGGGGCTTCCCCAGGCCTTCTGGCACCCCGTCATTGCTCAGCTGAAGACCCTCCGCGAAGGTCGCAGCATTTCCAGCTTCTTGACCTACGATCGTTTTGGTCAAGGCCAAACCGCCGATCGCGACCCCCAGGATGCTGATGCAGAGGACCCTACACACGGCCACGACTGCTTAGTCGCCGTGAAGGATGTGCGGCAATTGATCACTCAGATCACGACTGAAAAACTAGGTATCTCAGACGTCAACTCCGTCTCAGTGGTCTTGGTCGGCAACTCCATCGGCTGCGCATTGGCCCGTCTCTACGCCCAAGAATATCCGGGCACCGTGTCGGCTCTGTTGCTGTTGGACAGTGTCCTGGCGAACTCCGACTTCGTTTCCGTATTTCCCGACCCAGACGCTTCTGACTTCGACCCCGCTAGTATCCACCCTATTCCTGCAGAGGCTATCCGCGCGGTGCGGGCCGGTGCCCGTCGCATCTTCCACCCTGACGTTGGTAACAAGGAAGGACTCAGTCGCCGCAACTTGCGCGAGCTGCTTCCTGCCAGTGATGGACCTTTGCTTCAGGGTCCTGATGGTCACGGTCCTTATGTCACTGTGGTCGGCCATGACTTCGATACCTTTGCTGAGGAGTCATCCAAGATGGGCCCGCCTAAGCCGGTGACTAACCGCTTTGTCAACCCTTACTGGCAGCGCTATAATGAAGGATTGGCTAAGATTACAGAGTCGGAGTATAGCAAGGGCCCCATTATTGCACCCAATGCGGGTCACTTTGTGCAGAAGGATAACCCGGGCTTTGTGGCACAGGAGCTTAATGAGTTGCTCGAGAAGGTTCTATAAGATTATGCTTAATGATACGATTATTGGATAAGGATCGTGATGAATCAATCCCTGTATTTGAAATTGTGCCCCATAATGAACATGATCTAGCAATTTTGCGTATATGAATAAAGTGTTAAATTAGCTGGTTCAACGTCACATATCCAACCGTACAGACCAGGGCTAGAATCCCGCCCCCAAATACCGTTTCAGCCTCCGTGTTGCCAGTAATTAATCAGCTGTCTCGTCACTCCAATCGATTCAATCAAAGCATTATCATGCCATGGCCAACCCCCTGCTTACTGCGGGGCCCTGCCCGGGTGCGGCAGGTGTGGAGACTTGAATGAGATACGAAACGGTAATTGTTGCACTGGTAATTTTCAATTCAAAGAAATGGTGCAAATTGAAAAAAGCTCCGGGGAACCTTGGCATTGACTAAAGGATGGGGCGGGTAATCTTGAAATTAACCTACAATCTATACCGTACGACGCAAGAAAAGAAAAAGACTCCGTATCCAAACTTAGTTCAGCCTGCAGGATGCCTAGTTGACTCAGACTAATCATTGAGTGGCTTGAAGCTGAGGGGCTTACTTCTTCAAGAGGCTAGAACCCATCGGTCTGGAATCATGTAGGCTTCTCGCTAACCTTGCGCTAATCCATCCTTCCGCTTAGCCAACAGAAACTGACAATAAGCGCCCCACTCGGGCGAAGATTACGCTCACTTGTAAGATCCTTCTGCTACGGAGTCCTATGCCCTTCACTCCGCTTGACACTGGGGGCGAAATTAGCGTTGTGGCTTCACAGGAGCGATAGGCCTTTAGATATGCACGTGTCTATTGGCCTGATGATATTTTTGTTCGGCCCCCACGGCGCATAAGTGGCGTTTCTGCAGGGGAGCATAAGCCTCCTGGCCCGCATCATGGTTAGGCAATTGGAGTATATTCGGCATGAGGGGTAGTTGAATGCGAAGCTGATGGCATCAGCAAAGGACTCTCAGTCCCTCGATTACTTTTTCCTTCGTCAATTTCAATTTTGCTTCTCATCATTTGTTTTTGTACTATACCGTGCTTGATTGACTTGCTGGCATTGACCCGGCCGTCGCTACAATGACATCCACATCAACACATGTGCCGCCAGATGTGAGCATTGGTTACAGGTTGGAGGTTGGCACAACAGTCACCTTTGTCTGCGCCGTCATTGTCGTCAGCTTGCGCATGGTAGCACGTAGTATATATGCGAAGATGAGCTGGGACGACCTTCTGATGCTTTTAGCTCTGGTAATGCCTCTTACCCAGTTTCTTCCTCTGATCACTACTAACGTTTGAATACATCAAAAAGGTGCTTGCTCTCGTTGCAACAGTATTTGACTACATCTCTGTCAATCACGGACTCGGGCGACACTTAATCTATATCCACAAAAACGATGCAATCTCCGCCTTATACTACGACCTACTATCGCAGGTTTTCTGCATCAACGCCCTCAGCTTCGCAAAGATCTCCATTTGCCTGTCTTACCTGCGAATTCTGAAGGGAACCCGCCACTATGTGCTGCGCGTGGCTTGCTATCTTACTGCATTCCTGGTATTTGCGGTCAATACCGTGGTAATTATCTCGCTTTATGGGCAGTGCGATCCACCCCACAAGTCCTGGAACCCGTTCCTACCCGGGAAGTGCTGGGCATACCGAACTGAGATTGCACTGGTGTTACTCCAAGGAGGTAAAATCTCCATCATCATTTCTCAGCTTCTAGTTACTAATATCCCATACACAGCCTGGTCCGCCGTCACCGACTATTTCCTCTCCATCCTTCCTTTCTTTCTCTTTAAAGACCTCCAAGTCAGCAGAAGCAACAAAATAGTTTTATGTGGATTGATGGGCCTCGGTGTGATGTAAGTTCAACTATCCCAACCCTTTCCTCTTCCGATAACCATGCTAATCATGGTTTGTCATACAGCACCGGGGTCTTCGCTACAATCCGCACCATAGAGTCCGGCCTTGGTCTCAAGAACGGAACTAGCGATGTCTCCTATACAACTGTCATGGGCTTGATGTGGGCAGGAATGGAGCGCAATATTGCTATGATGATCGCTAGCGTACCGGCACTGCGCCCGCTAGCGGGGCCTATAGCAAACTTGACTTCGCAGACGATGTCTTACCTGGGCGTTCGTTCTTCCAAGACTCAACATACATATGAAATGAACAATTCGGGCAATTCATATGAGAATAAGTCTCAGGGAAGCTCCAATTCAGCAAAGAAATCGTTTTCAACGGCGGCTGTGGATAGGTCGACGAGTCTGGAGAGAATTTTACCGGAGATGGCGCCGAGGGATATTGTTTAGGGAGTTTTTAAGGGATTGTTTATAGTGATAGTTTGATGTGACACTTAATGATTTGGTTGATTTTGTTGTGCTATAGACTGTAATCGATATATATGAAGCTAAATACTAAGTATTTGGGGTCATTTCTACAATATTAGAGATTCACGATGTTCCAGATCTGCTATAACACCATAATAGACCTCGGGACTCGTCAGGTAGACCAAATGAATACATGCACTATATTGGCTCGAGGCGATGAACCGCATCGTTCGATAGTTCGTATACCAAGTCCGACTCTACTCCGGCGCCTCATTCTACCCCGCTATTATCAGCTCATGGCTGGTCATAATAGTAAGCCCTAGACTTTAGCTGACGTTGCAATCAAGGCTGATAGTAATCTATAGCTGACGAGGTATTCACGTGGCTATCTTACTAGCGTCCCCACACACTAAATTTAACCTGCATTTGACGGCCATATTGGGACATAATCCCGGTCTCCAAAGAAAACGAGGTGACTTGTCGGTTAACTCCGCCAAAAACTTGTAAGCCGCCCGCCAAGCCCGAAGGATCGTTAGCATCTGTGCCAGCTTCCTTGAAACGCTACCGAGGCACTGTGACTAGGGCTGCCTACCCCAGGTGCATGGATCATTATAGGGCGTTTATTGGCGGGACGACCCGGCCCCCACTACAACCACAGATTATTGTCGGAGCTGGAATGGCTATGGAATATAATTCTATAATTGAACTCTCAAATGCGCCTCATGGGGGCGGGATTCCGTACATATACAGGTATTGTTCATACCGTTACGTGCGGGTAAAACCACCCGAAGGGCTGGGAATTTAGTGTGGGCTCATAGTGATAAGCTAGGAGCTCTGTGAAATACATTCGTTCAGACCGTATATATCAGAGCCATTGGCCATCCTATGATAGATCCTTCAAAAATCAGATCATTGACAATGGTGTTCGAAAACCCCAAGATCGAGGTTCCTCCCAATTGCGGCCGGCGGCTGATGCCTGCCGTGTTGGATGAGGTTGCGGAAAGTGATCCTCAGCGCGTGTTCGTCTCCGTGCCTAAGAGCGCAAACCTCGCCGATGGGTTTGAAGACATCACGTTCAACACCTTTGCCAAAGCTGTCAACAAATGCGCGTGGTGGATCCGCGAGCAATTGGGGGAGAAGTCCATGCCGAAGACCATGCTCTACATGGGCCCATTGGACGTTCGGTACCTGATCATTATCTTAGCTGCTGCCAAAGCAGGCCATATGGTAAGTCAGCTTTGCTCTAGACAAGCTGGAGAGATGCTCATATATCGATCTAGGCATTTTTCAGTTCTCAACGTAACAGTTTGGAAGCCCACCTCTCTCTGCTCGACAATTGTGGATGCGATACAGTCCTAATTCCCAGTCGCTCACCCGCGATTCTCAATTCCATCCTGGCCACTCGACCAATGCAGGAGATCTCGACTCCCGAAGTCGAGTTCTTCTTTGAAAACCTAGACCAGGTCAAGCCGATGCCATTTAATCTCACATGGGAGGAGGCTAAGACCAAACCTTTCTGCGTTTTGCACACTTCCGGGTCGACTGGCATCCCCAAGCCGGTCTTCGTCACATACGGCACCTTTGCCAGCAATGACGCGCACCAACTCATCCCATCCCTGGGAGGGAAACCTACACTGATCAACTACCTATCTGGTCAACGCCTTTTCCTAGCCCTACCCGTCTTCCACGCCGCATGCCTAACTTTCACACTTGTCTTCAACATCTTCGGTGGGGTGACCTGTGTGCTCCCACCTCCGGGCCCACTCACTGCAGACCTAGCCAACGAAGTCTTTCTACATGGTAAACTCGATGGCGCCGTGATGGCCCCCTCCCTCATTGTTGACTGCTACAACAACAACAAATATTGCGTTAACATGGTCCAAAACCTCAAATTTCTCGCCTATGTCGGTGGAGCCTTACCTGAACCCGTCGGCAACGCACTCACTACCCGCATTAAGCTGCTCACAATGATGGGCTCCTGCGAGACTGCGCTGCATCCACTCGAGCTCAATGAAAGCCCCGACGACTGGCAATACCTGACCATTAGTCCCTGGCTCGGGCACAGCTTCCGTGAAGATCGTGATGGGCTCTCGGACCTGGTCTTTGTTCGTGAACCAGATTCAAAATATGAACCATTCCAGGGCGTCTTCCGCACTTTCCCAGATCGATCTGAATTCGCCATGGGCGATCTCTTCGAACAGCATCCCACTCGGCCAGAAGCCTGGGTCTTCCGCGCCCGCACAGACGATATTATCGCCTTTACCACTGCGGAGAAATTGAACCCGATCACCATGGAGAGTGTCATCGCCACAAATCCCAAGGTCAAGGGCGCGGTCGTGGGTGGACAGGGCCAGTTCCAAGCCTCAGTATTGATTGAGCCGTACATCCATCCCACCAACAAAGAAGAGGAGGAGGACTTTATCAGGGATATTTGGCCCAGTATCCTTCAAGCAAATCGCGATTGTCCAGCTCATGGACGCATCATGCGAGGGTTTGTCATGTTGACTAAGCCCGAGAAACCGATGCCGGTGGCTGGAAAGGGGACCGTGCAGCGGCACCAAGTATTGAAGCTGTACGCAGATGAATTCCGGGAACTGTATGAGCGGATGAAGCCTCATGTGAAGAAGGAGGTAGTTGTCGAGAAGGAGCCACAGCCACAGGTCAATGGGGCCAGTGATGACCTGGATCGTAGGGTCCAGGAAGCGTTGGACCGGGTGCTGCCGGGCGCGGTTGAGAAAGCCGTACAGGCTGTGTTGGCTAAGATGCTGGCTGGATTTTCAGCACCGCAACAACAGGTCGTTGCGCCCGTAGAGCGCGCGCCGGAAGCTGCCCCGCCCGTGGTGAACGGACACGCGCCGATGCAGCCGAACGGAGAGGCAGAGGCCGCCCCGTCCGGTCCTCCCGATCTAAAGAAGCTCATTTATGACCAGTTGGCAGAAAACCTGGATGTGCAAGAGGCTAAGGATGATTCGGACTTGTTCGATTTCGGACTGGACTCGCTGCAAGTAACAGAATTGGCTAACGCCTTGAATGCATACATCATCAAGTGGTGTCCCGGAAAGGACTTGTTGGAGCCCAAGGCTGTGTATGACAATCCATCTGTTGAGAAGATTTTAGCTCTCATGGAGGATGGAGTGAAGGCTTGAGTTGATGAGATGCAATTTGGGGGACAAAATGTTCATCTCCACTTTTATTTAACTCCTGTCAACTCTATTTGGGTACGGCCCGCTACAGGATATTTGTATATACCACGTTCTTCAGGTTGAGTGACGGATACAAGTACTCGAATTATTTTTGCTGCTATCAGTTGTAAGTAGCTTGATGCGAGATCCTCGTTAAACATAATCTTAGACCAGATACATCCATACCGCTCTGCAAAAGCCTTTTTGCTCCTTAGTAGGTGTGTTTAACTTCTTATGATCGCCAAAGTTGAAATCTCGCCATCTTTATTTACTCTTTCTTTAAGACATCTTATTCTTTACACAAAAAATAAAAGATAAAAAAAGACTTTGCATTAAATGCGGATAAACAAAAAAGAAACTGCTCACGTCCAGATTTGAACTGAAGACCTCGGCATTACTAGTGCCGCGCTCTACCAACTGAGCTACGCGAGCTGTTATGACACATGAGGCAGTTGATGGCTATAACTCCCTGACGTTAATTGAATCGCAGAGCACACAATAGCTACAGACATGAATGATGTTTGTTCACTTTTCTATCACACTATCGAAGTCTCCAATTGAACAAGACTATCAGCAATTTAGAAGCCATCCCGATCAATAGCCTTATATATACATTGATCATCTTTCAGCACCATGTTCTAAACTCTGAGACAATACTCCCCCGCCAACCCACCGACGACGCAAGCCCCCATCCACCACAACAGCCTCGCAAACCACATTCGGCAATCCTTAGGTTCGTCCAACCGCACCAGTTTAACCATGGTACCCAAAGCCAAGGCCGTGCCCCCGACTGCGCCGAACCAATACGACCATCCCTCGAACCCTAGTGTCCATCCCGTGGCTGCCAACAACCCCACCTCCACAGTTGCCAACCCACTGAGGACGATCTTTGTCCGCCCATGGCACAACACTGCCATACTCAAAATTCCAGCTTTCAGATCATCTTCCAGATCCTGGTGAGCATATACCGTGTCATAGATCATCGTATGTACAACATATGAGACATACAGGCACCCGAGGCCAATTTGTGTGGGAAGATCCATGTCAGTGAAACTAACTCCCAACGAGCCGTAACCAATAGCTTGCGCGAATGCGAGTGAGATACCGAGTACCAATTGTGGGAAGTGTGTGATCCGCTTGCAGAAGGGGTAAATTGCCATCGTGGCAACGAGAAGAGCAGCCGGGGTGGCTACAGTTTCGGGCGATGGCAGAGTCAACAAGATGACGATCCATAGCCCGAAGACAAAGAGTGCAAACATGTGGGCTTGAAGAGGAGTGACTGCTCCACGCGCCACTGGGCGCGATTTGCAACGCGCAACAAGGCGGTCGTATGGTGCATCTATGGCATCGTTGTATGCACAGGCAGCACCGCGGAGAAGGGTGTTGCCCAAAGCATGCGTGATTGTGAGGATAAGGAGGCTGAACGGAGATATGCGTGAAATTGAAAATGGGGTCAAGGTTGGGGATGCGACTGCCAAGAAGAGTCCGATTAATGTGGGCACGAGCGAGGCGTATACTCCTGCGGGCTGGTGCAGCCGCAAGAGCTCAGCATATGGGACTATGGAAGGGGGCAAGGAGGATAGGAGGCCGCCTTTTTTCGCTGTAGTGGGCACCGCGGGGAGAGAAGCAGCTGCATTGAGCTTCAAGGTGGTCTTGTCCGACGTGATGACATGTTGCAGATGGGTTGTAGTGGAAGCCATAATGGGCGAGTCAGAAGAGATTGGTCAATTGCGTTGTGCGCACTACAGAAATTTGCGAGTGTAATGCGTCAAAGGTTATTCGAGTCGGAATTTATATCACCTTTCTTTTCTATCGACAGGGCTATGCTGATGAATCTATGTCGCAGGGCTTTGCCTTAAGGCTGAATCAGCTAGGGCGTGCATGCACTTGCATACATAAATTGTGACCTCACAGCTAGCACCAGTGGTATAGACCACGTATTGGAGGTTTCTTACAGATACGGGACGCAGTGGAGTGGATACAACGGAATAGCCACCAGATACGGGTTAATCAACGGACATATGGGGCTGATGGATGAACACGGGCTACTGACATCAACCGTCAGCCCATATAACTTGCTCGTGCCATGTTGCTTTACTTGGCCCGTATCCAAGAAGAAGAATCAGCTATCATCATCATGTCCGAGTCTAAGCCCCAGGCACTACTGTCAGCCCGTGGTAACCTGAACCTGACACAGATTCTTGGCCGTATCCCGCCTCAATTGCTCAACTCAACAGAGCGCAGCGATGAGATTGATTTGTCGATGGCGGAGAATCGGCTCATCCGGGAAGAAATCCTGCAACTGGCGAGATCGGCAATCGAGAATAGCCTCCGCTCCAAGGTAAGTCATCCTCCAGCGCACATGTACCGCACAGCTGACCTTGGTAGCATTTGGATTGGCCCAAGGGTTTCTTTGGTGACGCAGAACTACTGAAAATAATATCCACTATCTTTCAGAATAGCTTTGGCCCCTATGCACCCGTGGAGTCTGACCATATCGCGGTGACTGCCGGCGCTGCCGCCGGTCTCGACGCTATTCTCTACAACATTTGTAATCCGGGCGACGGGGTACTCGTTCCATGCCCGTACTGGAGTAAGTGGCTGGTCCAGCCCCCAAAGCTTTCATATCTAATTGTTTTAAGGTGGATACGATGCTCTGTTTACACTGCACTCGGAGGTTCGCCCAATTGGAGTGGTCGTTCCTTTGCTCGAAGACTCCTTTGGGCAGGCATTCATTACGGCGCTAGGGGAGTCCTACGAAAGGGCCCCTTGTCCGATCAAGGCACTGGTGTTGGCAAATCCACACAACCCCCTTGGTCGACCGTATTCCCGGTTCATCCTGGAAAGATGCATTACGTTCTGTCAGGAACGCAATCTCCACCTTATTTCCGACGAAGTATTTGCCCTCAGTAGCTTTACCAGTCCAGATATCCAAGATCCCGACCCATTTGTGTCCTGTCTGAGCATTGATCCGACCCAATTTGGATGTGACCCGGAGCGTGTTCATGTTGTCTGGAGCATGAGCAAAGACCTAGCCGCTAGTGGCGTACGCTTAGTATGTTCTACTTTATCTTCAATCCTTCACACAAGTTAAAGTGGATTGCCAAGAAACGGGCTCTAATCTACTTTTAGGGCTGTGTGGTGACACGTAACCGACCCTTGCGCAACGTGGTCGGACTCGTGGCTTCCGTGCATGTCTCGGCACTGTCAACGGTTTTCGCAAAGGAGGTCCTTGCTTCACCGCAACTACCCGCGCTGTTATCGCTTAGTGCGAACCGACTGGGGGTAAACTACACAACTCTGACGACCGCATTCAAGGCAACAGGGATTGAGTACTTCTCCTGTCACGCAACGGTATTTTTGTTAGCTCGGCTGGCCCCACACGCAACTACCTGGGAAGAGGAGATAATGGCCTTCCGGGCTTACATGCAGGCGGGGGTTTTGCTGGTACCGGGTAAAGCCTATCATATGCCGGAGCAGCTGAAAGGCTGGATGCGCGTCACATTTGCCGTGACTGCAGATGATTTAGTGGAAGGAATTGGCAGGATTCAGAAGGTTTATCGGAGTTTGGTGGCATGAGGATTTGGGGGCTATAGTGGTTAGACAAACCAATCATATTTTTAGTCAATTTAGTTTATGCCAGGGAAGTCCCTGCAGATGTTATCGGAAAATTATCATTCTGCATGTAACCTTGTCACAGAAATAATAGCCGTTGGTAATTACCAAGGACCACCTGGGTGGATCGTGCGTTTCGAAAATTACAAGTTGTAAATATGCACATGTGCGCAGGTACAGTACCTTATGTCCGGTATTGGACCCCAACATGGACTTGTCATATGCACGGACTCTATATTATCCCAATGCTCCACTCCGACCGTGCTCTTGGAACCAAGACTTCGCACGTGCGGTTATCAATTTAGCAAAGCCATGGCAGCATACTCTGATGACGAAGTGGGGGGCCGGAATATGGAATTGTATCTTTAGAATCTAATTGATACTACGTTAGAATAGCTTCATGGGGGCGGTGCTCCATGGGTGTGGCATGATGGCGAGTAATTAATGACCTTTATCATCGGCGGCCCGGAAGTCTCGGTGCTACAGGAAACATAGGAGCCCAAACTGTTGCACGAAATGGAGATTACCGACAATGAAATTTCTCTGTCCAATATTTCACCGTTGGCAGATGTCGAGAAAGCATGGTTCAGCCATTCTGCTTCTTCGAGTACCACCTATATCCCGGACGAAAACTGCACCCCGTCACCGACCACGAAGCTATACTTGGAATCTCCTTTCTTTGAAAGAATACCCTCGAGAGAGTACATATTCTGGACTATCTACCGGCAACTCTTTTCCATCGTTTTCGTTGCGAACTTAGCGGTCTTAATCTGGATTCTGGTGTGGGATCTAAGTATTGTTCGTGTAGCCGATGCTGCTGCTGCGAATTTTCTAGCTTGTGGTCTTGCCCGCCAGCCTTTAGTGGTGAACGGCTTCTTCGTCACTCTGTGTTCAATCCGCAAGTCTTTGCCTATTTGGATGCGACGTACTGCTGCCAGAATTTATCAATATGGGGGCGTGCACAGCGGATGCGGAATTGCCTCTTTGTTATGGTACTTAGCGTTGGTGGTGCTGATGACCCACGAGTTCTGCGTTGCGCCAACTCACTCTCTAATTTCCATCATCTCACTCATCCTCTCTCATGTCATCCTTGTGCTCCTTCTCGCTATTATTGGAGTCTCCTACCCAGCTTTCCGCGTTCACTATCACAACACTTTTGAACTAACCCATCGGTACTGCACCTGGGTAGTCGTTGCTCTCTTCCTTGCTCTCCTCGTTGTCTTTGCCAAGACCGTATCCCCTCAGTCTCAAAGTCAATACCTTTTCCACTTTCCCGCATTTTGGTGTGTCTGCGTCTCGGCTCTGGCTATCATCCAACCTTGGACTCGCCTGCGCAAAATCCCTATCCGCGCCGAGGTCCTCTCCTCGCACGCTGTACGTCTGCATCTCCCAGGCTCCACCCGCTTCGGCAAAGTCATCTCGCTGTCGCGAAACCCTCTGCGCGACTGGCACAGTTTTGCTACGTTCTCGGACCCAGAGCCCAGTCAGAATGTCGACTCCTCATTTTCTTTGATTGTTTCACGCGCCGGTGACTGGACATCTTCCATAATTGCCAACCCTCCAACAACCCTATACACTCGTGGGCAGAAGACCTACGGTTTCACCCGTGTGATGCGTCTCTTCCACCGCATTGTCCTCGTTGCTACAGGAAGCGGCATTGGGCCTTGTCTGGCATTCTTGGCAGAGAAGCACAAGCGGCCTTCGATGCGCTTGCTGTGGCAAACTCGGGCCCCCGCCCGGACGTACGGGTCCGAGGTGCTGGAGCTTGTACATCGACTTGATCCTGGTCCAACGATTGTGGATACGGATAAATGTGGCCGGCGAGTTGATTTGGTTCCCATGATTGCAGACATATATCACGAGTCACAGGCAGAGATGGTCTGTATAATAAGTAATCAGCAGTTGACGGAGGAGATACTGTATCGATTGAGAAGTCGGGGAATAGCGGCGATGGGACCTTTGTTTGATTCATGATACTGGGCTTCTAGATCCATTGGCGGGCTTTTAGTTGGCCATTCGGTTAATGTATTATGTGTAGACGACATATCACATTCCATTCTATGATTTGTAAATGGACTTTGTAGTTGACAAGGTCATCTTGCATTCCTCTTCATCTTCACAAAATGATCATTGCAGTTTAAAGGGCGTAGCTCGACCTTACGATTCGTGGAAATCGCGATAAAAGGCTTGTCAGAGGTCAGGTGATTCGACACTGTAGATATCCCAGCGCTTCTCCCTCTTGCTCTTCCTTCTTTTCTCCATGCCACTTTACAGTACCACATTGTTCCGTCGTTGGTTCATTCTCTGTCTCTTCTGGTTCTTGGCCAGCACACCACGCTCTGACAGGTTATAGCCCTCCTTCGTGAGCCTCGACTGAGCCTCACACCTAGTCACCGGACCCCTGCCTTGGCGGAGACCTTGGAGAAGAATCACCATATCTTTAAGGTACCTCATACAATAAAACAAGGACTCACATATAAGCCTTACCTTATACTGAAGGATTCATGTCAGAGCGTTTCCACACTGAATCTCGGGATTCGTGCGTCGACACTACCTCATACAACACCAGATTTTCTACGACTTCGTGCCAAAAGTACGCTACCTTACCTCACTCACACTTGAGAGGTACATTATTTGCCTCTCCATTTTACCTCCGTCTTACCCCACCGAGCGGCTTGATTCCCACGAACCTGCAGCATGTCAATCTCAATCGCTGGGGTCGAGCGCAACAACCCGGCGCTCACAACGACGGCTGACGATGACGATGATATCCCTTTTGACACTACACAAGCCTCTCGGGACTGGGATTCAGTAGTGATTAATCCTCGCTCCTCACAGGCTGATGACCTACCAGCAAACACTTTCGTACTGTCTTGTATGGGCATGACGCTAAACAAAACCGAGCAGTATGACGCATGGAAATACCAGGTCATGGCAATACTGAAGAGCTACGGCATAGATGCTCTCGTTGACTCGAGTATTCCCCGACCCTGATGAATGACCCCAAGGCTAAGAGATGGTATAAGCTGTCGGTCAGCACCTGTATGTGGCTGTTGGGAAGCATCTCAGATGACTTACATGCGAAGCTCACGATAAACGGCACAAAGCTGAAGTTTGGAGATGACGTCTATACCGCAATTCGGAAAGAGATGCGGGGATATGGGATTCATGGGGATATGAAGCTGTGGCAGAAGTACGATGAGATGAAGGTATCAGATTACCCCAATATTGCAACCTACCTGGACGTGTTCGTCGTCATGCATAGAAAAATGGCGGAAAATTTCATGGGATTAACACCTTACACCGCGCTCTTACGAATCATGACCCAGCTCTCCGCATATGCGAGCCTGAGAGACTCGGTCATGGAATCAGTACGTCTCGGCAATGTATCACCAGCCAATTTTACCAATATGCAACTTTACGAGACCATCCACGACATCCGGGAACGTAGTTTCACACAGCGGACCACCATGATGGGATACACAGCGGCACAAACCAATGAAGCTCAGAAGGAGGTCGACCAAAAGGAGATGCTTGTCAGCGAGCAGAAGACATTTTTTGACGGATACTATGTATTTCGCTGAAGGTTGAGGTTTTGCGCTGCCGGGGTATTTCAGAGGTCAGGCGATTGGGCCCTGTAATTAACCAGCGCTTCTCCCTCTTGTCCCTTCTTCTCTACTTCACCCCTCTCTACAATACCACATTTTCATATTCTCTCTTCCTTTAATGTCCCCTCTGATACTTGACCTTGACACCCCGGGCTGACAGGGCTGCATGAAGGGTCTGTATTGTGTTCACTGTAGGTCTCCCTCTTCTTATTCGGTAGACGCTTTATGCAAGGCTCCCACGAGTGCGCATAAAGATGTTGGAAGGTCTGCTGCGGGATGCAAACTTCTCGTCGACAAGATATTCGATCTCAGAACCCTGTGGCACAAATCCCATCTGTCCGTACACATAACGCCCCATAGCTGACGCCTCAGTGATGGCTTCTAGATCTCCACGTCGCTGAGCTTCATCCAAACCCCACTGCACTAATGCTCTCGCAATGCCTTTTCGTTGGTGCGTGGGATCAACGGCACACAGATCTAGGATCATAACCGCCGGTGGGTCTGCGGTGGCCTTAGCTTTGATGACCTCGGCGCGCTTTCTATGCAGAGAGGCAACTGTCTGACAAAGGTAGCGCTGTTCGGCTTTGTTTCCGGGGTAGATCTCTTCAAGATTCATGACATCGCATAGTTCCTCCTCTCTCACCGCCGGATCGCCAAACCCCGCTACACTAGAAGCCTGCACCCAAATGGCGAAGCCAGCAATAATGCGCTTGTTCTCTTGCTGTGGAGAAGGAAGTGTGGCTTTGAGAAAAATTGTGTTCGGTCTGCCGTTCTTGTCTTTGGTGGTATCGCGCCAGCGACCTACCATCCGGGCAGCTCCGAGGCTTCGACCTGCGGATGTTTCCCAGCCTGGAGTCATGGCTATCCAGACACCATCTTGCGCTTGGCGGCCGAATGCCTCGCAAACACAATCAAAGGCCTGAATTATATCTTCGGATTCGCTAATGGGCTCAATGCGCAATCCGCTCGCTTTGGTCATGGAAGACATAATTGTGGCCTGATAGGTGCGGGTGGACGGGTGTATCGTGTATGGCTGTGTGCAAATGAAGTATCAAAAAGGCTTGACGGAGGAACACTTGTCCTTTGTGTTCAGTTGAGAGCCAACGCGCTAACAAGAGCGGGTTTGTATGCTTGGCGCTCTTGCTACGTCACGTCGGATAACTCCGAGGCATGATTTCACCAAGGCTTTGATCAACTCACATTAGGCTAAGATACGGAAAGTAGTGTGATTTGATTTGAAAGAAGGAGTGAGGGAGAATCTCTTGAGATAATGTTGCAGGCCTGGGCCTGCAGGAAAGTACCAAGATATTCATCATGAAAGCCCTGGACCTTATTCAAGCCTTTGCAATGCACCATAAGAGCTTGAGTATTAAAAGCACCGACTGAAGAAGTAAAGAAAAGAAAAAAAAGAAATGGCGCTGCCCGGAATCGAACCGGGATCGACGCAGATTGGGAATTGTGAGTACAAGCCATCACAGAAACCACAATGCGGCATTCTGCCATTAAACCACAGCACCAGATATCTGAAATCTTGGCAATTTTTCACATTCATAAAGCAACACCATATTATCTGACTATGTAATATTTCCAAGTATCAAAAAATTCAAAAATTTAAACCTTCTCCAAGCGGTGGTCGTTACATTACGACAGACGTTACGAACAACCACAGAGATTATAAGCAATAAAAAAGTGGCGCTGCCCGGAATCGAACCGGGATCGACGCAGGTTGGGAGTTATGGGTACAAGACACCAAAGAAACCACAATGCGGCATTCTGCCATTAAACCACAGCACCGGAAATCTGGAGATCGGTCAAGGTTTACGTTTCTTCACTAGTGATCCATATCCAAATCACACTTACACTCACCAGGCACAATTTAGATGAAACCTTGGTAATGATCAAACGTACCACGGAAAAAAATATGAACCATTCATTCTTGGTATTAAGGTGAATGGTATATAGGCAAAAAAAGAAATCTCTCCCTCGGGGAATCGAACCCCGGTCTCCCGCGCTTATCGGTGTTAATGACAAGCGGAAATCATGACCACTAGACCAAGGAAGATGAGATAGTCGATGTTTCCGCTCGACCACTTGGTGTTGGTTGATGTCCATTTAGAAAGTTGCAGTTACATAACCCGCCTCTCATAACCAAGAATATCATTTTATGCTCTGTCATGGTTCTCCGCCATCTGCCATGTACCCCCAGCAAAATATATATCTACGTTGTACTAGTGCACCTCATCATCAAATGTTCAAAACAACGATAGTCAAAAATTTAGTTTACGTAAGTGTAGATGCAGTAAATCTACCGCACAGTCTCCGCTCAACATTTTATATAATGATTCTAAGCTTTTCTCTTTTTTTTTTCTTTTTTCTTTTTTTTCTTTTTTTTTTTTTTCCTTCATTCACCTTTTACAAACATTCTGCCTCCCCTACTTGATGTCAGAATGGTCGGAGAGGCAGTGTGTCATTTCGGTGGTTGGAAGTTGCTTCGGTAGCGTATAAAGATAGATCCTCGACACGTTAATGTTTTTCTCCTTTCAACTTTCTAATGCCCACAGGTGGAATGAGGCTTGTTGTGGATGTTCTGGGTCTAGTGGATACTTAGTGGGGTCCATCAAGCGATCACAGCAGCCATGCTGATCGAGTCACCCCCATCATTCAAAGTCCCCTTGCAGCTACATTAGTAGCAGGGAAACTACCCACTACAATGAAGATCTTAATGCTCCACGGTAAGTCTTCCCGCAAAATTCCCCAGCACCGAAGACAATACTGACCCACACACTAAGATCCCGACAATCGGGCGAACTTTTCAAAGCTAAAATCCAGGCCATAGAAAAGTTAACCAAGCAAGCTCTCAACTCCGACGTTGACTTTGTCTATCCAACAGCTCCATTTGCATTAGAGGCTCTAGGAGAGGTCTCCGAACTACGCGACCGACATGGCACATGGCGCTGGTTCCACTCTGAATCCTTCGAGAGTCTTAATGAAGGACTTGAGAAGAGTCTCGATTTCATCGCATCTGTCCTGGAGACGTCTGGGCCATTCGACGGGATTGTTGGGTTTAGCCAGGGAGCTGCGTTGGCCGCCATGGTCGCCGCCATCCTTGAAATTGACCGGGGAGCGGAATTTCGTCGCTTGGAGGCGGAAGGCGGGATGCCGTACCCCGCTAGCCTTACCAATGGTGGGCATCCGCCGCTCAAGTTTGTGGTGGCTATTTCAGGGTATAAGGCTTCACATCCAGCTTACCAGGCTTTTTATGAGCCGCCTATCTTGACATCAAGCTTGCATTTTATTGGCAGTATGGATACTGTGGTTGATGAGGCTACATCAATGCGCTTGGTGGATTGTTGCCATGGTTCTGCGGATGAGGCGAAGGATTGCGTTATTAGGCATCCTGGGGCGCATGTTGTTCCTAGTGGGAAACGGCAACTTGTTGGAATTGTTCAATTCATCAAATCTTGCATTGAAGCGTGAGTAAAAAGCCATTGAAAGAATACATCTTTTTATAGGCCATGTAGGCACACCTTTCATAAACTCCGAGACCATACACATTCTACGAGCAATGGTCCGCGTTGCCCGAAGGGTTTCCCCACCACGTAGGGAATGGATGCGATGCTCCACTCGCACCCAGAACGGCGAACGACAGAACAAAAATAACAATCTGAGATCCTCCATCCATTGCGGCACCAATAAGGTAATTGTACTTATTGTAGATCTGTGGTAGCCGGCGTCGAAGGTAAAATTGAGAGAACACACCGACTGCGATAGAAGACCAAACCCACGAGGTATTACCATAGTAATTGTATCCAGTATACAACGCGATCATGGGGGTATTGATAGGCCAGTTGCGCAGACGAGGCCAAACTTTGTTCAGACTCCAGTGAATGACTGGTAGGACGAGTCCGATGACAATCCCCATGGGTACAATCCAGTAATCTCCACTCAAACTGTAAATTCTTTTTGCCATGGCCCATGTGATAGCCTGTGAGTTCATGCTCTGGAGAGTCGAGCCACTCCAGATGCTGTTACCCTCGGGATCGAGAAGAATTTCCCTTTGGCTGCTGACAATTGTGCTCATCACGGCGTAATTCAAGCCTGCTCCGAGGAGGGTACCATAAATCTGGGTGCCGAACATGACTCGGTGGGGCACTTTGGTGTACTGACCTACCTTCAACCAGTTCGCTAGGTTGACTGCTAGGAGGATGACCTGGTGCGACCAGCTGGCGAAATAGAGGTTGGCTAAGGGTCGGCCTGGGTGGACAGCACCGGCAACCATCTTGGATAACTGGTTGGTTCCAACGCCGGTTCCGTATAGCCCATAGAGGATGCAGGAAAATGGTGCAATGAATGCGCCCACAAGGAGTGCAATTATGTATCCCCAGACTGGTAGAGTAGTCTCGCCTTTAGCAGTGACGATGATTCCGGCGATGAACGCAAGGCCGAAGAGCACGATATACCACCACTGTGGTACTTCTTTGTATTTCAGCATGCCCTGATAATGTGGATCAGGCTGCTTTCTGGTCCGTGCCTGCTTCCATGCAAGAGCCATGTCCTTGCTGTAGAATATCAGCACATGCGATATCAGTGCTCCGATGGCAAGGTTCTGAGTAAAATAACCCCACACAGTGCTGGAGGTCAAGTACGGCAATCCTGTTGCTTTCAGTTTGGCCTCATCAATGATTCCTTGACTGTTGAGAATAGAAGTCGTCGAGAACGTGCTTCCATTGCTTGAGAAAAGCGACGTCGACATGAATGGGAAATTTTTAGCATTCCAAGTGTTACTGTAGTAAAGGCCAAGCATGGCAGGATACCAGATCACATAGCCAATCCACGTGTTCACCTGTTGTTTGAATGGCAGCGACAAGTATGTGCTCTGAATGTACTGCCAATCGAGGGAGAAGTTCAAAAGTCCCATCCCCTCATTCGACGAGGCACCTCCAAAGATAGTCGCAAAGATTGTGCGGGTCTTCGTCGGCGCTTTCATCGATGCGAGACAAAAAATTGAAAGACCTCCGACCCATGGCACAATGTAAGCAGGGAAGAATTCCCAAGCTGCAGCCAAACCAAGAGCCCAACCAAATTTCTTGAGTCGTTCTTGATTGGCCTTCCGATCAAAATGTAGGTTCTGGAAGAGCACAACTTGCGGTAATGTCGACCAATAAACCATCTCAGCAGGATAGACAATGAGTGACCTCAGCGCACCAGCCAAAACAAACCCGCACAGTGAGATAGAAAAGGTGGCTAAAACAGCAGTCGTGGCGGAAATGCCTTTGTCATAGAACAATCTCTCGATGGCGTACACCTCAACTCCAGATAAGCCGTTGTTGCCAGATGAGGCGATGAGGGATGCGACAACATGCTCCTTGATGCCGAATGGTTGTCCAAAATTAAGAAACTTGAGTGTTTTCCGTAGCCAGCTTGTCTTAAGCCTGTCGGGATTCGGTGTGAAGAACGCCCATGCTTCTCCAAATACAAAGACGAGCACTGTGGGAGGTATTAGAGAACAGGCCCACGAGTGCGCATTGAAGGGGCGTACATTGCAAAAAGACCGCCGAAACTGAGACCTGGACTGGTTTGAAAGTGTAAAGCATGGTGATCACACTAGACAGTGCTGTGAAGACGGTGCCCAAAACGATCGAACGGAAAGTAAGCGACGGGTCGCCGTCATCCCTGGTCGATACAAGGAACTTGGAAACGTCAAGACCTGCTTGTGTCAGTGACTGACTTGTATGCGAAGGGTCCGATTGCGTTCACCATTTCGAATGACCGGATGGCCTTTGATGTATTCCTCATTGTTGTCTCCTTGGAATCCAAGCTCCCCCTGAACTTCTTTTTCTTCAGTGAAATTTTCAATGATGTTATCATTCGAATCCACAGCTTTCTCCGTCACATTGCTTTTCTTACCCTCAACCACGACATCTGCAACCGTTTTGTTAACTGACGCGCCGATATCACCCATCATTACGAGGACGGAGAAACGCACGCAGCTGAGAATCGGCCAAGAGAAGCGGATGACGAGAGAAAAATATCAGAGGAGAGGAGGGAAAGGGTTCTCAGTAAATAACTTCTACCAGCCCAATCAACTCCCCTACTACCTGGCTACTACCTGGAACCAATCGCATCTGATCCCGATACCCATTGCTAACAGGTTCTACTATAGTTAAGGTAATGGTGCAATTTGCAACCCAAATGATGTGTTGATTTCCCTATCACTTATTTTACAGACTAACCACAGACGATAAAGGGTCGGTGGACGCTAAAGCCCGACAAAGGAGGGGCAGAACGTAGTGAATCACCGAGTTACATTGCCTGTGCAATGTCATTGACAAATGAAAATTGCGCAATTATAGCCTGTCATGCCGAAGTAGAGTCGAGATTCGAACTAGCCAGTTACACTGCTTCCCGTTGCCTTCAATGTGGGGCTGTACACTCGTAAACTGATAATTCGCTTCCTGTGAGACAATCTGCAGGTTTGGGTAGCATCGGGATATCCGCGCGTGTTTTGCTGACCAGGTCTGTCTGCGAACCGTAACGACTTTCAAATAACAATGGTGACACCAATCCCAGGGGGTTTCCAGTGCTTGATCTCGTAGCCGTATCCCGGATAGCAAGTCAAGATACACGTATTCTGGGTGAGTCTGTGCTGCGTTGTACGGATCTGTGTCAAAACCAGAAAACCACAAAACCACAGGTTATTTAAACCCAAAGTCGTTAGCTTTTGCAAAAAATGTCGTCGGACAATGTGCCATTCGTGCGCCTTATCATCCACGTGCTAGCCCATTCTTTTAGCGTTGTTTTGACCGTGGGCGTCGGCAAAACAAATCAGAGTTTCGACGTTCAGGGACCGAGCTCGTCTCAAGTTTTCGGTCGGTACACAGGCGCGCGGGGAACAAGAAAATTAGAATGTATTATCCCTTGACTTTCACTCGAGTTGTAACCAGCCGCTTATCTCGCATGGGTCGGGCCTACGCGTAATCTAGACTTGTGATAATTTTACCGTAAATTTTTTCGAATTGACGTGCAGAAATTAGTAGGATAAAAGTTATGTTTCGCATAGCTATGCAGTTCGGCTTTTTGTGGAGCAGAGCGGAATGATTTGGGTGGAGTACAATGGTGGTTTGCCGAGGAATATCGCGCCTTCGCATCCGAAAAGCTTGTCGCGTACCACATCCCTCAACAGTGTTTACAGGCCCTATGAGTAGAGAAACATCTATCAACACGCTCCCACCAACTTCAACTCTTCAATAACATTATCTCGACTCACAGAATACCCCGCAAAATGCTGTGTCTTCAACCCTCTGCACTATAAATGTAAATTATGGGATCTGTAATGGCTGGCAGAGCCAACAGCAAGTGAGTGGTAACTACCAATCATTTGGGGTCACTCATTAGCCATCCCGGAATATTGGGACACAAAAATCATCCCTTGCCGCCATTGGAGTCATGCTTGTTTTCATATGCCCATGATAGTACGGTGGGAAAACATACTTCAAGGGCTCTATTTGTAATACTGCTTTCCCTGGGCTGTTAATGTGTAATGCTTTCCACGGGACGTTGCATTGATGATTTCTTCTTTAAAGGAGCAAGTAACAAGTACTACTGCGGCATACCCTCTGTTACAAGAAATTGGGCAATGCCTTAGTACCAGCGTGGGCGCAATGGCTGTCCAGCATCTCTTCCACACTGAACTCGACTTCGGTTTGCGCGACATCCTTCTGTCCGAGAAAATAAAAGTAATTCTCGTCCTTGGTGTTATTTGTTCGATCTTCACTGACGTATTCATCAGATCATCAGCAAGGCCCTTGAAGACTACAATTTCATCACCAAATCACCAACGCCACTGCAAGCAGCGATATGATCCAGCTACATTGAGGCTTTCAAACTCGTTCCAGCTAAGTTAAGACATCACTTCCGACTAACTCTTACAGCGCTGGCTTTTACGCGTATCGCACTTTGTGGTGTTATTATCGACCTTTCCCAAAAGAAGATCAGAATGGCCGGCGGAATTCAGGCTGAGAAGATTTGCCAAGCTGACCTTTCAAAACTAGCTCATATATTGATAGCTCTAATACAAATGTTCACAACATGTCTGGCTTCGTCTACTTGAGCATGTCAGGTGCATATGGAGGCTGGTAATATCAAGGTCTCGACTCAGAATACCCAAGAGTGGGTGGGTCTTTAAGTGGTCGACCGTGATTTCACGGGACACAGCTATTCATATGGACTTCGCCGCAGGTCTCTTCCTATGATATGGTTCTTCCTAGATACCGAAATAGTACATACGACCACAGGGTGTGGAGAACAGGGCTTCCCGTCCGCTCAGCCGTACTTAAGCCACACGCCGGTTAGTTAGTAGTATGGTGGGTGACCACATGCGAATCCTGACTGTTGTATGTTTTTGTATTTTTGTGTACTTATCGGTTTCAGTTGGGAAGTGATAATAAGATCTGAGCTTTGGAGAGTGGGTGAAGGACGAAGACTTTGCAACAAGCTAAGCGAAGATTCTCCAGTGCATGATGCCCGCGTCCGTCTACCGCTACGCACGAACATCTAATTGGGCCGAATTCGAACTTTGCCTTCTGTTGAGTATCATGGTGGTCAGAGTTTAGGGCGGGGACTTTAGCAGACAACCAGAAAGATCTGAAATAAATGAATTAGAGTATCACAGCATCAAAATATTACGAATTGTGCACAAAAGGCATCAATTGCAAAAACCAAAATTCTTCTCCGCCTTCGTAACATCAAAATCACATCTTTCACCTAGGAAGGACAGTAACCTGGGTACTCGGTGGTAACATCGGTGGTAACATACCAAGGCAACTAGTCAATCTACTGGTAAAGGTAGAATAGGCTAAGAGCATTGGAGCCACCACATATCTCGGTAGAGTCACCAGCACAGGCAGTGCCACAGCCAGAGGCTGGAGCGCCGCCATTATCAATGGTGTTGCCGCAGAAGCACTGGTTTCCATACTCTGTACCAGAATAAACGTAGCCATTGGCCTTACAGGTAGCCTGGCACTTTTCGTTCGTGAGACCAGCAACGTTGAAAGAGGCAGCCAGGGTGCGGGCGAGAGTCGTATCAGAGTAGCAGCCCTTGCTCTGCCACATAGGGAGCGTAACAAACATGTTAATCGCATTTGAGCCGCCGCAATTTTCAGCGCTGTTGGAGGGGCAGGGAATGGTGCAACCAGCCGAGCCGGACTGGGCATTGTTCATAATTGCATTGCCACAGAAGCATTGAGTTCCGTATTCCATGCCGGCAAATGAGAAGCCGGCGCTAGCACAGGTAGCCTGGCAAGCCTCAATGGTATTGCCACTGACCAAGATAGAGGTATTCAGCGCACGAGCGGTGGTACTATCAGTATAGCAGCCCAAGTGTCCCCAGGCGAGAGCCGTGGAAACACCACAGGTCCCGTAGTCGGCCTGACAGCCAGTACCGCAGTGCGCAGTGTCGCTACCACAGTAGCCGAATTGACTGCAGCACGTTCCGAAGCCACTGCTCGCGCATGATGCAGTGCCATTGTATGCGCCGCACACGCCGTCCAAGGATACTAAAGCTCTGGGAACCAACGAGGACTGAAATTCGAATCAGTAAGAATGTTCACTATTTCGGGAGGTGGGTCAACCACATACACCAAGACCAGTGGGGGTTGCAGACACCACTGCAAGGGTGGATATAAGGAAGCTCAAAGCGGCCATGCTTACACCTGGGCAGATATGTGCAAAATAGTAAATAGAGATAGTCAGATGGAAACAACCCTGGAATCGAGAACTATCTCGGGTGAATGCATTTTGGCCTTCCTTTTATATTTGACTAGACAAACAGCGTCTCTCGCGGTTTCGCAGAGTTTTCGTGAGAGACGGGCTGCCCGACGAAGGCCACAACAACTCAACTGGATAACAACCTTGTTTTGGGCGTCAAAATGTGGAAGTCATGAGGCAGAGCAATTTTCTAAACCCTCCAGGTAAGGCAGACTCTGCCATTGAGACGGATCGGATCGGCAAGGTTGACTCTGTGGACTGATGGTTTTGTTCAGCTCATCCACCACAACGATACGGCGGAACGTACAGCAAAGGGACCTATAATCTGGGGGCATTGGCGAGAACTATGAAAGCCTCCAAAGCCACGGCGGACATAGTGTTCCTAGTGTGGACGATTCGTGAGCCGAGGACCAGGAGAGGAGAATGGATACGAGCCCAAATAATAGAATTTCACCGTCGGCAACCCCGAGTCAATGATCAGGGGTCCCCATATTCCCACGTCGTCTATACTTACCCAAAGATGGGAACTTCAGCCTCGAGAATGATTTTGAATCCAAAGAGGTTGGGTCAAAACCTGCCCGGCGAGAGTCGAGTGACTCAGGAAAGTCTATAGACTTGGGAGCAGCATTCTCTAGCCGATGAAGATACGAGCCAAACAATCCCACCCAATCGTCAGGAATGAGTAGTACAGTGACAAACAGCAACGCCATGTGTTGGAAGGTCCATTTCTCGATCTCGACCGGCGTTCGCTTGGCTAGATTCCTCAGAATTCACTAGCAAGAACATGTTCTTCGCTAGTGAACTGCCGCCTGAAATTTCCAAAAATCACCGGACTTCACCTCAGCCGGACTAGACAAGAGCGAAAGTCTGGCGCTCAGATGTCAGTGATCACTAGCTTAATAGTTCGAACTATACGATAAGAGGATAATGATGCGCGGGGTTTAGGGTTGAGAATTATGATTGGTAAGGGTGGGCCCGAGCGGTCTCCCGGAATGAGCCAAAACTATTCCCGATGCATGAATGCCCTGCGCTCGGACAGGGTACAAGCGGGTGAACAGGGCCCAAATTAGGCGAGGCTTCAGAGCTAGTTCACCTTGCTCTTAGTTGCATGCCACTGCCTTTCGCCCACCGCTCCGACACGTCCTGCGCCACCGTCTTGTTACCGCTCGGCAGGTTCTCCCCACTGCTCCATCATACGTTGGTTGACCATAGGATAGGCATTGCGCTCCAGTTATCGTTTATGTCCGAATCTGGATCTTTCATGGAGTTCACACGGTAGGAGGCGAGATCTTGTAGCGCAAGAGATCACATAGCATGTTTAAGAGAACAAATAGTACGCTGTTCGGCTTCCCAACGTTGTTCTTCTATAATGACGTTTTCCCCCTAATTAAAACCTACTTTCGCACTCAATCAATCACTTCCTGATGCACCACATGGAGGCTGCGGGGCACGCTGGTTCTTCCCAGAATCCTTTTGAAACCCCTCCCTTTGCTACTCCCATTCCCTCAATTCGGTCGCGGAGGCCTACTTCCTCTGCCGTTTCAAGTGCTCAGGGTATGCTCACTTTAGCCTGTGAATTATCTACTTCACTAACCCTTCCGATAAGTGCCGGTTGCTCTCCGGCCACGCCGCCGCTTCCAAAGTTCCCGATTGATTGGAGAGCAAGTTGCCTTTCCACGTTTTTGGCGCCCTTTTTCTGTGGCTTATATTTCTTTCTTAGATTTGAGAAGCCCTGGCTTGAAGGAGGCAAGAGAACCCCGAACTGGGACAGTATTATATTTTACACTTGTGTTTCTATCGCCATTGGTAAGAATCAATCCTCATGGAAAAGTAAATGGCCCATCTAACATCTCATAGCTATCTCCGCCTACATTTGCTACGATGCCGTCGCAAAGGTACCGAAACACGACTATTGCCTAGTCTTGGATGAAGACTTTTCAACTTTTGATGAAAAAATTTGGAGTCACGAGGTTCAACTTAGTGGCTATGGGTAAGCGCTTGTTCCATAGCTGATACTGAATACAAACTGACTCGTTCTCGCTAGAACTGGCTCTTTCGATTGGACTACCGATGACCCCAAGAACTCCTATGTCGATTCCCTCGGGCTACACATTGTCCCAACACTCACCACCCAGAGCACCGATATCACGGAGGGCCAGTTGCTGAATGGTTACACAGTGAACTTGACTGCTGCAGGCACTTGCACCTCCAAGGATCAACGGGTCTCTGGCTTGACCTCCAACTCAAAGTGTGCTGTTCACAGTAATGCGACCCTGGGTGATATAATAAATCCTGTCCGATCCGCTCGTCTCACCACCTCCGGCAAGAAGACGATCACGTATGGTCGCGTTGAGGTCGTTGCCAAGTTGCCCAAGGGTGACTGGCTGTGGCCGGCCATTTGGTAAGCTCCCCTGACAACTTAATGAATCACAAATTCCATACTGACTGGTCTAGGATGATGCCCCAGAATGATATTTACGGCGCTTGGCCTGCAAGCGGTGAAATCGACATCGCCGAGAGTAGAGGTAACGATGCCGAGACATATAACCTTGGCGACAATATTGTTACTTCATCTCTACATTGGGGCACAACCTATGACAACGATGCTTATACTCTCAGCTCCGGAGAATGGGGTGCCAAGCGTGAGAAGTACTCTGAAGGATACCACACGTTTGGACTGGAGTGGTCTGAAGACTATTTGTTTACTTGGCTCGATGGCCGTCTTCGAGTATGTATGGCCACAATCTTAACTTTTAAACAAACCACTGAAATGAGCCATTCATCTACAGCAAGTTCTCTTCTTCAACTTCAAGAAGGCTGGCAGTCTGTGGGCCTACGGCGGATTCTCTAGTGATACCGTCAACGGCTCTGCACCGACTAATCCCTGGAGTCAGACTGGCAGAGACAACACGCCGTTTGACCAGCCATTTTACCTTATTCTTAGTGTCGCTGTTGGTGCGACCAACGGGTACTTTCCGTAAGTTTCCATTTTCTCGTATTCCCTCTGGACCCTGCAAGTGGACCCTGCATATGTCAGAGATTTAGCTGATGGCTTATGTAATAGGGACGACCTTGGCAACAAGCCGTGGACCGACGGCAGCAAAACCCCCTCTCGAGACTTTTACCTTGCAAATAGTACCTGGCTGCCGAGTTGGGGAGAGGGCGACAGTCGCGACATGATTGTAAAGTCGGTCAAAATGTGGCAGCAGGGAAAGTGTTAATAAGTGATCTCTTTTATTGCCATACATTCCAACAGGTGTTCAGCCTAAGATGAATAGCGTTGGAAGGCTTCATTTTGAGACATCTTATTTGATTTGGATTTTGAAATAATTTAAATGCTTAATGAATTGGATTTCTCAAATTAGAAAGCCACCACTTGAGGCGTATTTCTCTTCCACTGTGTGCGAATTGTTTGCGCTCGCACAGTTATGCATTCGAAGTAGTGTCATTAGATGGACATCCTAAATTGGCTGTTGACGGGCGGCTGTTGACGGGCGTGGCAGAGAAGGTCCAACCACCGAACAGCCCCTATTTGACCATTCTCGTGTAAATTGTGACAGGGGAAGGGAAAGCCAGGAATTGTTCGCCAACACCGTTCATCCAACCGAGGCGCTAAGCTGTAGCTCGCCCACAAATAGCCGGACACTGTCCGTGCGCACCAACGCCAACAAGGAACCCTCGGCCCATCGCGCAGATTCATCAGCCATTGAGAGGGACTTGCATGGAATAGTGCTTATTTGGCTGAACTGCCTATTCGGGGTGCCCGATGCCCCTGTTGAACGACTAAGCTAGTCGAAAGTCAACAACATGTTTTGAGCTTCATTACCCGACTAGTCTGCACTTAGTCACGCTGTGACTATGTCACTATGGAGCCGCCGAGGCCCACAGTCGGACCCTGAACATGGTATCTGAGACTACTATCTGCAGCTAGAAACTCGTATTCTCGGCATGAACATCTAACTTTTCTCAGTCTCCCATAGGCTCAATCCCAACAAAGCTGGATTATATACCCGAATCGCTTGTAGAATCACCTTGCAGCCTCTCGAGGCGAGAAAGTGATTCTGCTCTTATCTGTAACTCGATGGCTGGACTTATCTGCCACCCCTGCGCCCCCGGCAATTGGACACAGTTCGTCGGGTACCACGAACATCTTCGGAAGCCTTTTGCAGTGCCACATTCGATAGTGCTGCCTCGCAGTCGTGTCGCCTGCCAAATTCCAAATCAGCTCCGGCGATGACCGCTCTTTTAGTGCCTTGATGCTTTTTTGAGGTCTAGACCGCCGTGATGAGCTGTCAAAATACCCTGTAGTAGATGTTTTCGAATTGATATCTTGGGTTCCTGGCGTCCATATATCTCAATCGCTATATTTTGCTTTTTCAATTTATTTTGATAGAAGTGGCAGACAAGCCAGCGAACCTCCTTCTCTTTGTGAAGTCTCGTGCATTTCTCTCTGAAGCAAAGTGACACGCAATGAGTACCCATCCACAGGACGGTGACCTCTCCAATGGCACACCGACGGGGGATGAATGGCCCCTAACAGTGACTGGCGATCAGCCGGACTATGGCAATCATGTGGAGAATGCCAGTGCCCTTTCTCGATCCACGACGCCCCATCTTGATACTGCCCGACTTGCGCGGGTTCTCTCGCCCATTGATCTACAACGTGTCAGAAGCTCCTCGCGATCTCGACGGACTGCTACACCTTCCATTGCTCATTCAATGGGCTCCCCTTCAATATCTGAATCTGGTGAGGAGGAAGACCCAAGGACGGTATGTAGACTGGGAAACCTTCAGCAGTACTCCAAGCTATACTCTAAAAGTTCCCTCTTTGCAGATGTCAAAGTACCTTGCTCGGAGAGCAACGCTGATGGGTTGGTTTGACGAAGTCACTGGCCAACGTGATTCAGTAACTTGTGTCGCTATCAAGATGCCGGAAAATGAATACTCATTCACACCGACAGACGTCACGCCTTCCCTCGTAGATGCAATCACTAGACTCAACGAGACCGCCGCTGTGGCTATGGCGTCTAGGGTCACGTCCGCAGTCATTGACTCCATTGTTCCCGGACAAAAGAGCCTGATCGTCGAGAACACAAGTGCGCGAATCCCGATCGTGGGCACACTAGATGATATCAATCCAATGCTCTCACACTTTTCAAGAGCTTGTATTGTAGTGAAAGAACGCATTGTGTTGGTGTGGTCTCATGATGCCGGCGCCATTCTGAACGTGGCCTTCGATGTTGAGAGACAATTTGGCAAAAGGGTACAATTCTCGAGAACTTCGATCGTGAGGCGATGAAAGCGACTAACGGCTTTGTTCTTTTCACAGGGAGGGGCCCGGGTCTCAAGCAACACGACCCCGTGGATATCTGGACGGTCGTCACCGATGGAATTTCCCAACTCTGATATCGCTAGATCAGGAAATTCTGACACCGTTATAGCACCCTCCGCTCCTGTGCGGGGTGCACTGGATGAAAAGCACGAGATTTACAGTAAGGCCGTGGCATTGGAGGAAGGCGAGGATGAGGATGACACGGACTTGGAGGCGGCTTCCGCCCCGCGGCCTGCTATCAGGATCCACGCTTTCAAGATTAGTTTCGCTATCATGCTGGTCATTCTCACGCAGTCGCTCGGTGTCTCTCGGGTAAGCTATTCTTATCGCTGGTTTCAATTAGTCTTGGACTAACACCTCGATAGTTGCTCAACGAGTTCAGCTGGGATGGTGGGTACACTCGTTTTGCATTGGTAGGCTTCCGATTGTCTAATGTCCTCTACTTCATTCCAATCAACTCCAATTAACATGAGCTCAATAGGTTGTTACAATTCCACCGCTTGCTTTGTTCTCTCTCTTCTTTTTCATCGTTCTCGTTACCAGTGTATTTCAACTTTTTCTGCCTGCAACCTTCTGCCTCAAGAATTCCAAGTTTCACTCTGGTAAGTCTATGTATCCCCAAAAACCAGCTGTTCCATATGCTCATACCTTGTTTCCTCCCGCAGCTATCAAGCCGAACCCTAAAGCCCACCGCGATTACGAACTGCCGCATATCACGATCCAGATGCCGGTTTACAAGGAAGGTCTGAAAGGAGTCATTGTTCCCACAATGATGAGTGTTCTTGCCGCCGTTGAATACTATGAGCAGCAGGGAGGAACCGCATCGGTCTTTATTAACGATGACGGTATGCAGGTCATTCATCCTGAGCTCGCAGAGGCCCGGAGACAATACTACCGTGACAACGGAATCGGATACACTGCTCGCCTGCCTAACAAAAAGGGGACCACGAAAAAAAGTCGAGGATGGTTCAAGAAATCCAAGTCGGTGAATGAGAACACCGAAACTGAGAAAGACGATGAGATTGATGGACCTCAGGCACTGGCAAATAAGCTCGGGTTTGAGCGCAAAGGCAAGTTCAAGAAAGCCAGTAACATGAACTGGGGCTTGGCCTTCTCCAACAAAGTTGAGGATGAGATGGCTCGCCTCACAGTAATGGAGTGCCAGCAACGCGGCTGCGCCCCTGAAACTCTTACCGTTGATGATGACGATCGCCTTTACCGGCTTGCGCTGGATAATATGCTTGCTGCTGATGAGAACCGCACTTGGGCGGAGGGTAATATTCGCATTGGCGAGCTCATTCTCCTGTGAGTCTGATGATTCCGGATTTCCATATTTCATGCTAACCCAGGTACCAGTATTGATTGTGATACCCGTGTCCCGGTTGACTGTCTCCTTTACGGGGCTCTTGAGATGCACGAAAGTCCCGAAGTTGCTATTCTCCAACATGGTTCAGGTGTTATGCAGGTTGTTCACAACATGTTTGAAAATGGCAGTAAGTTTATGCTCTTCCTATACGCATTCCACGGTGAAGTCTCACAACATATTTCAGTCGCTTATTTCACCAACGTTGTCTACACTGCCATCAAGTACGGTGTTGGGTCCGGTGATGTTTCTCCATTTGTTGGTCATAATGCATTCCTACGGTGGAAGGCTCTTCAAAGTATTGAATACGTCGATCCGTCAGATGGTCAGACCAAGTGGTGGTCAGATGCTCACGTGTCTGAGGACTTTGATATCAGTCTTCGGCTTCAGATGCAAGGCAACTTTATTCGACTTGCTACCTACCATAACGGCGGCTTTAAGGAAGGTGTATCGCTAACATTATATGATGAGTTGACTCGGTGGGAGAAGTATGCCTATGGCTGCAACGAGCTTGTGTTTCATCCTTTGTGAGTATTTGCCTCGCCTATACAAGGGATTCTTTCTAATACCACATCAAAGCTACCAATGGCCCTGGAAGGGCCCAGTGACTAGACTGTTCCTTCGCTTTCTTTGGAGCAACATTCCTATCACTTCCAAGGTTACGATCATCGCGTATATTTTCACTTGTATGATTCACCAGCAGATTTTGTTCGATCCTCGAGTTCGATACTCACTCTCTTTTAGATTACGCCATTGCCTCTGGTATGCTTCTCGCAACTGTCAACTACGTCCTTATTGGGCTTTTCAATTCTGAGATCGATCATATCTATCTTCCATCATGGGGGATTTGGTGCTCCCTCGTTGTTGTGTTTAACGGATTTGCTTCTATCGCATTCAGTATGGCCCGCCATCAACTGAAAGAACAAACCTTTTGGAAGGCTCTCCTGAATTCGTGCAAATGGCTCCCATTCCTGATTCTCTACTTTGGTGGCATCAGTCTAAACTGTGCCAAGGCTCTTCTGTGTCACGCTCTCAGCATTAACATCGAGTGGGCCTCCACAGCTAAAGAGCCCGGACCAACGGGTTTCTACATCGGCATGGATAGAATGGTCCGGACATTCAGGTGGACTTGGGCTATCTGCCTTTTAATCTCGGCTGGTACGCTCCCGGGCAACTTTCCATTATTCTTGTCATAGCCTAACAATATATCCTGCAGCCATGATTTACTTTGCGGTTGGTGCTCCTTGGGGCTGGACCATTGCGCCCGGGCCTTACTCAACTGCCACTATCGCTATCGTCCCACTGGCTATCCAGCTCTGTTCTGCATCTTTCCTTCCGTTTTTCTTGGGCCTCAATTAATGTGTGGCTTAGCAACTCACGATTATGAGTAACTTCTATACTTCTTAGGGCTTCTAAAGGTCATTTTCGTTTTCCTTATTTCTGTTTTCATTTAAGCCATTCTCCTTTGTCCGTCCTCCTTTACAATGTGACTAGACCGATAATGACGGATAGAACAACTGAGACATGTGACGTTAAGCTCAAGTGGTCCACTTTAGACATCCGCCAACCAGTCTGCTCCTTCGCCAATGAATTCATGTCAATATGGCAACGCAAGGCGAGAGGGCACATGATACCGTAATCATTGGTCGGTCCCACCTCCCCTTTTGACACACTTCCAAGGTCGCCACAAAGGCAGTGTTAAAGGACACCACAAGCTCTTAATTGAGCATGACGATGCTGCTAGATACCCATTTTTCATGCAATGACCTTGGGGAGTACAGGCTGGGGATACGTTGATGGGTGATTATGTTGGAAAAATGTAACAGAGGCAGGCCGACTCCACAGGTCGCACCAAACCCCACTCCATTGTCTGTGTTTTGAAACGTAGATCAGACATGATATATCCAAAGTTCTATACAAGGACTATACCCTAAATAGGCAATATAGATAGGGTTTTGTCTAAAAGCACGCTTCTACTTACACATGACCAACAATTAGGTGTTAGCCGGTTCCCTATTAGTGCCGTTACGATTCTACCATCTTCAGAGATTCCACGGTCGCATATCCATAATTGTAGGTCTCTTCAATCATTTAAATATATATCCTAATTAATCGGCGCGTTTACGCCATAGTAATAGAACATTCGATACATTGTTGGAATGAATATTTTACGATTATAATCGTAGAGCTATTATGATGAAAGACTTCTTCAGGAGTGTCGAGCTAGTACCCATGGACAATCACCAATTATTAATCAGTACCAAGGCATCATTCCTGTAGAAATATGAGCTAGGGCTTAAAATGATTAGATATATCAGTAAGGCAGGGTTATTTCACTAGGAAAGGAGGTTGTTGCGAGAAACACCAAGCAACCGCGAACGCGTGTTTTCCGAAACAAACCAAACACCAAGCAATGTTATGGTGATGTCCACACCACCACTGGCTAGATCGCCAAATGTAGTTTGTCATTGTTTCCTAGGCCTCAGGATCAAGTTATGCTAGTCTAGATTAGAATTTTCTTTGATGTGCCCCTGCCCCTTGACGTGTATTGGTCCATATATGGACTACCTCATATATCCAAAGGTAGGTTTGCTTCCAAATTAAATACCTCCCACACCTCCATACCCCGCCACCAATTCAAGATCCGCAGAGAAGCTATAGAAGGGAAGTACCACGAGGTGACATAATCGGGCTGAAGGTACGCCGCTCCCTTAAAACACGTTAGTCTCCGTCATTTGTTCGTTCATATTCGTAGGCTACTATTATTTATAATTATTCTTGAGAGCGGAACAAATCGGGTTAGATAGAACAACCAGTCCTCCGTGCGTTGAGTACGTTTTGAATAATTAGAAGATTTCATTGGATATTGCATGGTGGGGGTATCCACATTCCTATCATACGAAACGATTTGATTTGCCGAAGCGTGGAAATTCGATGAACTAAAATATGAGCTAAGATTTAGCTCCTCAAGGGCTCTTCTTATTGGCAGATGCGTGGACTTCTCAATCGCCGGGCTACACGTACACGGTCTCGATTTCATTTTCATCAATATACCTGGGTACAGCAGACTATAAAGATGGCCAAAAGCCTCCCCCTTGGGGATATTTCCTCTTCGTCACTTCTTCGCTGCTCCGAAATATTCAACCCAGTTCTTCTAATCTTCAAAATTTGAACTGCAGCCATGGCAAGTGTTCTCTCGGGTCTGGCTTCTACCCTGACTTCCGCTCTGTCAAACCTCCCGGCTCCAGACACGATCCAAGATGCCGACCGCATGCAGCTTCTAGAGGTCATCAACCAATTACAAGCAGCACTAGAGCCTCCCCAACTGCCTATCCAACGATTTTGCTTCTCGGTATGCCCCTCCGGACTAGATATACCTATGTCGTCTGTCTCACTGAAGAAACTACTAATATGATACCGGGTAGCATTATGGCATCGTCGTCATTAGGATAGCCCAGGGTATGGGGATCTTTGACGCATTCGTGGAATCTGAAGGCAAAGAGATGTCATTGAGAGAGCTGTCCCCTAGAGTCAAAGGAGACGAGAAACTTTTGAGTAAATACTATGTTCTAGGTTGAACTGCAATCTTACTGACTATCTCGTAGGACGTATTATGCGTTTCCTGTCTGCTCATCATATTTTCAAACAAACCATGAGTGATTCATACAAGCCTCTGCCACTGGCAATGGTATTCGGCAACGGTTCAGTGCCCGGGGACATGGTCAAGCACTTGTGGGTATTTCAGGCTGTCTAAGTGGTACTGTTAATGCTTACAAGATTGTTCTAGCCATACCAACATGCAAGTAACTGCGAAGCTCTTTGATTACTTCGAATTGAATGGCTACAAGAACCCGGATGACGCATATGATGCTCCATTCCAGCTCGCCTACAACACCGAGAGCCATTATTTTGAATGGCTGAGCCAAAATCCCACAAAACAAAAGGTTTTTAACTCAGTGATGACCCAGAGCCAACAGTATCGTGGTGCAGACTGGTTCGAAATCTATCCTGTGCAAGAAAAGCTGCAGGTTTCCGCTGATCAGGTCTTGCTGGTTGATATCGGTGGTGGCGTGGGCCACGATATCATGGCGTTCAAAAAGCGTTTTCCAGACCTCCCAGGCAAGCTCATACTGCAAGATCTCCATCAGGTGATTGCCACCATCAAGGAGCCTCTGTCCGAAGGCATTACCGCTATCAGCCACAACATGTTTGAGCCACAACCTATCAGCGGTGCTAGAGCATACTATATGAGAACTGTCTTGCACGATTTTCCGGATAAGCAAGCTCTTGATACACTTGCACGTATTCGAGATGCCATGTCGAAGGACTCTATTTTGTTCGTTCATGAGCACACAATGTCTGAAGATCTCGACATCCCTCCGATCGCCGCGATACTCGATATACATATGATGGAGATATTTTCCTCCCTAGAACGAACCGAGAAGGAATGGATAACTCTTTTGGAAAAGGCTGGATTTAAGGTGGTAAAGGTCTGGAATGAGGAATCTGTCGGACAGTCTACTGCTCTGTTTGAGGCTACTCTACCCTGAGCTTGGGATCATTGAGAAGCGAAAGGTAAAATTAAGTCTGACGTTATATTCATAGCCGTCTACTTGGTTTATCTTCATCGATATGGACTATGACTCAATAAAGGTTCAGTGAAGAATGTTTTCGAAAAAGCTCATTTCCGCGAATGATAGACCAGTTTGTCACCTGCTTCGTCGACATGAATGTCTCGAATAGAAACCTGGACAGCTCCTCTTCCGTGTCAGAATCAATAATTGAGCTGTAGGATTGACCATGGGACTGTGATTCTGCTTTCAGATTCTTTAGAGCCATCGAAACGATGACGTTAGAATTGATGATCCCCTCACAGTGGGGCCATGTTTGCAAGGTGTAGATTGCTTGCAAGCGAATTGAATAGTCTGGACACTGTGAGGCCACCACCCACAAACCTGGGACGATGCCGTAATCCAAAGTGAATGTTGGGCGATCAGTAGACTTGGCTAAAAATGCCTGATGTGCCGAGAACAGGCTAATGTATTCTGGTGTCAAGCTTGCAGGTACTGGTCCTTTGACGAGACAGGTCTTCAGACTGAGGATCTGTCCAAGACTCTGGAGTTGAAGCAGATCAACACCTTGCTGGTCACGACCACGAAGGGTATGGTAGAAGTCGCGATGGAACGCCCTAAAATGGTGTTGAAATTCATAATTCAGGGATAGAATCTGCTGTTGCTTTTGAAACAACTCGTTGTATTCTGCTGCAATTTCAACAGCGGACAACGGCCAGCATCGAGCGAGAAAAGGGATACCAATATTCAAGAGAAGAGTCACGCTTCGGTGTACATCTGACACACTTTGCATTCTATAAAAACAGTCCAGAGTACGCACATCGTCATCAACTCCAAAATGGGTGAATAGGAAAGGGGCACCAGCCCCGAAATGGGCTGATTCGATATCGAGCCGTTGAAAGATGTGGACCAGCGATTCGTCTAGACTGACTATAGAATGATAATCCTGTGTCTCTTTGAGGATACGAAGCCCACTATGTAGGTGTTGAAAGGCATTGTCATACCGTCCCAGTAGTAAGTCGGAAATAACAAAAAGCAGGCAGCATACTAGTACAACTTCCCGGTACTGAGGATCGTTTGAGGTCTGGCGTTGGGAGAGATGACTATAAGCTCGCGAGGCCTGCTGAAGTGCGAAGCGATGACGAGCGCGCTGAAGATTTTCCCCCGACAAGCGCATTTTGTTCGCGCCCGAGTCCTCGTGAAGGGCACCGACCATATTGGCGGCATGATACACAGCAGGGTCAGCATGACTAATCTGTAAGATGATTCTCTGCCAGAGAGGAGACTCGAAGAAAACTCCGAGGCCAGGAATGGAGCATTGTCGAAAATACGAAAAGCATCGTTGTTCGTCCATGGTAGTCACCCACCCCAGGCGAGGACAAATAATCTGAGTTAATGATCGGTCTCGCCCCTTGAAAGGCAAGCGATGCAGATCATAACCATCGCATTTGCGGCTGGTAGATTTGCAGTTATTGCATGTTCCGGGAGTTTCGTCGCACTTAACGTGTCGAGCGCTGCGATCTCACCAGTCATTATGGTACTTGTTGCATTTGACCCCGCAGGAGCCAATCAGACGTTGAAGGGCCAGGAGATATCTACTCACCGGCATGTTCGGCAACCTTTCAGCGACCGATTGCTGCATTTTCTCCGTCGCTTAACACGCATCATCACGAACAGGCTACAAGAAGGATTGAGTGTTGAAGAAACGGGGTCGAAATGAATGGCAGAATAAGGTCTCCAAACTGCGCTCTGGAACGTTTCTCAAGTTCAGCTTCAGCTCCTGGCAATAGAAGGAGGCCAATTAATGCGTAGCGGGGAGTGGGGGCGGAAATGTGGAGCTTGAAGGTTTGGATCTTTTCTGTGTTAGCTCTAGTCACACTTGCTCATATTCCATTATCATTCGCTGAATCACGAAAACCTCCATGAAACCTACTCCATGATTGATGCTGACACTGAGTGGGCTTGGTCAAGGCGTCGTATTGCTATGGATACAGAATCTATGATAATCCGATGGGACTCTAAGATTAGATTGACTAGCCTTGGCATTGGGGATAGCCGGGTCCTCCCAAATTACGAAACTTAATCTGCTGCTGAACATTGACCTCTTCGTATATTTAGATCTGCGCTCCACATCGATGGTGTTGAATGTATTTGGGCCGCGTCCTCTAGAATCGCCTCGGTCACGCTACCATCGAGCAAGGGAAGCGAGCAATAATTGACATCTGATAAACCGTTGATTCTCTTCAAGTCACTCGCGTTGCCCTCGGGCCTTGATAATTTGGCGTGTTTTTGCTAATTTTGTAGGGCAACGTACCCCTGAACGTGGTCTTAATCAACCCGTTCCCGATCTGAACTGTGGTAGATGAATGTCTGCGAACGAATGTTGGGCTTAGGCATACCCCGCGCGAAAAACACACTGTCTCCACGATGAGCTTTCAGCTCCAAAGGCAGGTGTAAAGCACGAAGAGAATAAACCTGTCTTAGCCTGCATCGAATTTGTCATGAAAACTTGATTGAAATGGCTAGAGATTTGAGATTAACTAATCAACATTAAGTAGAAGTAATGGAAATCACCCCTCAGATCTCCATTTTCAAACGTGCGCTAGATGATCTGATTCTTGACTGGATATGGGCTGCACAAATCTCCATCGGTGACCTGGTAATCCCCTTTCCTTCTCCCAAATTCGCCCAGTTGCGTATTATGTCTTCTCCTCCTATACCGGGAGACAATGTCCTGGGTTACCATCCAACACTTCCAGGGGTGACTGATGGCGTATCGCTCAAGGCCACGGCTGCACGCTGCTCGTGATTACTGACTTCGAGCTCTTGGTGTGTCAGGACTGGCGTGCAGCAGGCATCGGTGCCTTCGAAAATAGCCTCCCACTGCACGCGCGTCTTGGTCCAGGATTTCGCGTCCAATAAAATATGTATTATGGGCCACGTTTGCTTGTTTTCGCGACCACCATCCAGTCCTTATCACCAAGTTAAGCCCCTTACACAAAGCCTTGAAGAACAGAACCTCGGCTTAAGTAATGCGATCGCCATATATCGCCCGGCATCCTTGCATTCATACGCCCGGTGATATGGGTAACCACCATCCGCCAAGTTCTCACCGCGGGCTTTGTCCTATTGCCCAGGAATCTTCGTGGAAATGCGCGGCGCAGTCGCAAGGTATGAGACCCCATCACCAGGCGCTACGCACACGCTCGTATGGGACCTTTATGGAGAAGGACATGTATCTATAGAATCAGCGTTGTTGAAGATATTCGATAACACTTCCTCTGACAAATTTTATTTGTTGAAAATAAATTGTTGTTCCCCCGATTAGATCTTCCTCTAAAAGGCTCAAAGTTGTTCCGCACTCAGTTATATTCATCGGAATTTTCCTGGCCCCCGACTATCTATGAAATGCTATCCGTCTCATCATAGGGGTCGTTTGGATCGTAAGGGAACTTTCTCACCACAACATCTCCAATATAGTCCCACAGGCTGAATTCAGTTGGCGTGAAGTCCAACTCACATTTATCATCGTGTTGTCCGAAAGTGTGAACTGCTGAAACGTTGCCGTCGTCATAATCAATCCTGACCATATTCACCGTTTCCCGACTTGGATCGCCCAGCATATAGTTTAGCGGCATGAACTGCACACCCGAGTGAGCGGTAGTGAATACGGTATTTGGCAAGTCACCCGTGTGCGGGACATGGTGCATGCCGAGATTCAGCCAGACAACCAGATCCTTCTGCACGAGATCCTCGCCGTTGAAGAACTCGTTGAAATTGATCGGTGGGTTTTCCACATCTTGGCTGTTCTTAGGGTGAGCGGATCGCGGCTCTGTGTCGTGATGCTGAGTAACTTGAATGTCATGGCCAGCCCACTGCCCGGCATTGCGGAGATTGGTCGAGTTTTCAACCGTCAGGTGAATGGTTCCTGTCGAGGGCAAGATACGATATCCCCGGTACTCGCCATAAGGGTTCGTCTCATCCATGTTGATTACCTTCACTTGCGTGGCAGAGTTGGCAGCCCAGTTGAATCGGCTTTCATCCTCGCTCTTAACATGGGAACGTGTGAGTTTCATGGTATTGCGAGGAGTATTGGACCACGCAAATTTTTGAGTTGTGGGTACTTGATGAACCAGTTCCATCGTATTGTTCACTCCCAAGATGTCAAAATCGGCTTTGAAATTCAGAACGTGGTCATGCATAGACCCAGAAAGAGCCTCGTGTACCTGGTAACCGAAATCTTCGTTATGGGCGTAATAGGCTGACTGAATGTATCCAGAGGCTCTTACTTCAACACCGATGGATCCATCCATATAGAAGGAGTAACTGAAGGACCCCGGTTAGATCCATGAGAACACATTAGATACGGGGAGGAGGTATGTCTCACCTGAACATATAGTCGTAGTTGCCGACAGTGGACACTGAGCGGACGGTAAAGTATATGTTCTTGGTGACCGAAACATAATTGGAGCTGCTATGCCGCTGCATGGGATAATCTGCGTCATATTCAAACAAACAAATGCTGCTGATATGCGTGTGTGTGGTTTCATCGTCGTAAAAGGAGCTGTTGAGATAGGTCGCATATGCTGGGCAGTCATAACCCCGCGCCAATTCAAACGCATATGGCCCAAACCCGTAGTATGTATCGAGATAAGTAGTCATAGATTGAACCGGATCATTACCTGAAAGTTGTTAGGCAAAGGAGAGTATCTCCAAGACAGCTAGCGCAAGAAAGCTTACCCGCATAGTGGGCCATGGCCTCTTGCAAACCAATTTCATACAAAATTCGTTGACCCTTGTATCGGATATCATGAAGGGCCATTCCAGTATCATGGGAAAAGCTGATGTAAAACGAAAAGTCCATCCATTTCACATACTTTTGTTCCACATCTACTCCGAACCGTGACCCCGAGGGTGCAACCGAAATTGGAGGATAAGATTGATCATGTGGCAATACCTTTCCACGCTGGTCAGTCTGTGCCCACTTGCCATCTTTATTCTGCCCAAGTCTCTCAAAGCCGGGGCTATAGAAAGCCTTCCGGAACTCATCAGTTGTTGCGTAAAATATATTGTTGTAAAGCCAACCTAAAATTTTCCATTTCGAGGGGTCTCGGCCAGTCACATCTGATTGCACGTATAGGCCCAAGGGAAGCAAGGTTGAGTCATCAAAGGAACTGGTTGGGTCATTCCAGAACTGATCCCATCGTCTAATCCGCCCGTCTGACTGGTCCAGGGGGTCTATTCCCCATAAGTTGATGGTGTCATTATCAAGCCCCAAGGATGTTGCATTCCAAAGACTGAGAGTGATGTCGGATATTGAAGAAGAGATCTGTACCAGCCAATCATAGTAAATTAAGCTCGAATCTGCATCAATATTCCGGACTCTTCCTTTAGTTTTGCGAGTGTATGGATACTCGAGAGGCTCCCACTTGGTGGTTCCATTCACAATGGGGAATGGGCCAACCAAAATATCGGCAAAGTACGGATCAACGGTGGATCGATGATCAATTACCACGTGGGCATATCGGGGAGGTGCTTTGGCACCATGATCGATAAAATCGAGGGTGTTCGTTTTGTTCGGCTGCATAAGCTCAACAAGTTCACTGTCGATAATTAGCCAGAATCAATTTAACTCTTGGGATATATGCTCTTTGACATACATTGTATTGTCCCAGTCACCTGCTGATGAAGTGGCAGTCAAATTCAGATCCGATTGATCAAATAACCATACCAAAAGACTTGCAGCTTCGGTATCCGTAAGGCCGGCCCAGATATTCTCTCGTGGCGCATGGATTTTGGTGTAGTTTGATTCAATGCAAGACGTAGTCTCAGCAGCGCTGCGTTTATGATTCAAATCGCGATTATTCAGAGTCCTAGCCAGCCCGTTAGAGAGATCGCGTCTGCTGTCATGCTGCTGTTTTGGTGACGGCCGTTTGAGATCACCATGGAATCTACTAGCAGTTGGATTGGCCAACAAGACCAATCCGAGTGCTATGGCATGATACCAAGAACCAAACAACATGCTTGGTATGATACAAGTGAATCCAATGTCTGTCACTCTGGTTAAAGCAATATTGTCCGTCTGTGTCTAAGGCTTTATACTTGCCTGGTTCCAATACCTCCTCTCGGCACAAGGTATTTTGCCATAGTGTAAGATATGAACGTGTATATTTGAGGCTACAACTCCCGATGGCGTCGCGCGATAATTGGTGGAAAGCACAGCCTCGCAAATATCTATTATACAAAGCAAGGATCATTGACAATTAGTTTCGCGTGGACCTTCTGTCTCAAGATGCTGTTGTCGCTCAACACCACATCGTCGGTTTGGCAGTTGACGAATGTTCTATCTACCGATAGCGAGCCTGATACTTCTTTCTCATTGGATACCTCCTTAAGCGATGCCGACCCCTCTCCTGGGCACGCTAACCGTATCACTACCCACTAAGTTCCCGGGGTGTACCGGGACCTTATCAATCAAATCTTTATCTCTCTTGTTTTATCCAGTTAGATTGTCTTCTGCTTCAATATGTAAATATTTGTCTCCGCATTGACTTGCTCGTTTCGGTAACCTCCACTTATCTCAGTCAGGTAGATCATTGTTGTGGCCTTGAAGCCATTGGCTCAAATATAAAAAGCTAATATCTATGCGACGGTCACCTATATGATATCTCTAGTGGTATCCAAACTTAGAAAGTATAGCCGCAATGTCATTAGTATTCACCTTAGTCCAATCGCCGTGGTTTTGACTAGTCGCAGGACTTCCCAAATTGATTCTTGTTCATTTGTTCGGCCCAACTGAGGCAAAACGGTGATTTTCTTATCTTCAAAGTTCGCTTTTCATGCAGAAGCTACAAGCTGTGAAGGCGACTGGGGGAATAGAGGTCAAGGTTTGGACTGAGATTTGCATGCTCTCCGTTATTTGCATAAAGAGTAGATAGAACGAGAGTTGTCTTCATCAACATATTTTACGAGATATTATCCACGGCAAATGTGAGAGAATATTATAATGCGTCGCAACCCTGCATCTTACGTTGTTATCGTAGTCATCTGCCCCAGCCTCCGATTTTCCCTTTCGAATAGCTCTCGTGATTATTCACTCTCCATTTAGCAATAACTCAGAGCTCCGGTATATCCGGTAGACAATAGGATACATATTGCACTGCTTTGGATCTATGATATTTTGACTACCCATCGACGAATAAGACATGATACTAAGAAAAGGATCAGATTTGGAATAGAACATGCAATTCTAGATACCGATTAATGGTGCAGCGTAGTACGATCTAGTACAGTGAGAATGCCTTGTACAGGGAACGTAGCGTTTGGATGCAGAAGAGACCAAAGCTTCAATATTTGGCGATTCTCTAATAGAAACAGTAAGCCTAGGCCTGAAACTATAAGGCACATAAATAACAGCTATTCCAGCAGCACGTACCATATGGGAAGTGGAGATGACACGCATAGGAAGCGCAGTACAATCTAAATTGTCCCTAAATGCCACGACTTTCGCATAAGAGTAGTCCAAGTGGCCCCAGCATTTAAATATGTACCTTTCTGCTCGCCATTTGAGGAGACGGATTTTTTAGGACAGAAGGGAAAGGATATGAAAAATAAATAAGTGAATTGTTCAATTAGCAGTACAGAAATCTAGAGTATGGAGGGATTTCTGTGATCTTGGCCAGTAGAGGCTTGTAGCGTCTAGATCTTCGATTGTGCTCTTAGAGCCTCAGGGACCAATACCGCTAACATATGCATCAAGCTAGATGACGATGTCAGGGCCTCTGAGGTCGCCCATTAGGCCTCGGAAGTCGGGTGGACGAGGGTTTCGGTTTTCAAGCTTTATCCGAGATTGTATTCGCTGCTTCAAAGTTCGCTCTGGGTGCAGTGCATTTATCGTGGTCCTCCCACAATTTCTCGTTTATCATGGAATCACCACATTCTGATTATACGTCATAGCGCAAATGCTGATTTAGGGACACATTCTTTGTAGGAGCACTTATCTATTTCAAACTAAGACCAATAATCTTCGATTCTTTTGATGATCATCAATCTCCACGTGTAGTTCCGATAGCCAATAAAGACTTGATTAAATTCGGGTATGCAGTTTCGCGAACAGTGTTTACAAGCTACGCACGGACGAGCCTGTAGATGAAATGAATATAGCGCGATGCAAATTTCTACTAATCGGCCGCAATCTTCAAAGTACTCCGTAAATACGAGGTGAACTGTTGGATACCCGTACGTTCTAAGCTGAACCCTTCACAACTGGACTCCACCGGCTACCGCGTGGCTGACTGGATGCACTGAGCCGGCTAGTTTTATTTGTGGGCTGGACCCATGGTCCCTAGATCCGCATCGCCCCACCTCAAAATTCTGAATACAGCCTTGGAGCGGCCTACTGCATATCTAGCAGCTCGAAGATAATATCATTAGCACGCTTATACAACTCTCTCATCTGCACATACGGGTGCTGACCACGAATATCTTATACAACCTGCGGTTGCTTGTGTTGTTGTGTTGTGTAGCTAGATTGACCCGCACATCCTCGAGAGTGCTGCGTTCGAGCTTGCCCTTCTTCACTATTTATATGTAGTAAGTATCGCTTATAGGGACTGTATATATATAAGAAGGCTTATTCTGAAGTCTTACCTGTAGCTATACTATTACTAATCAGCCTTACATAGACTTATGTCTATAGAGTAGACTCTTTTAGGCTACACTAGATATTATGTCAAAATTTAAGATAAAGGGTATGGACTAGGCGAGGTCAAAGATATGTGCTCTTGATTCGTAAGGTAGCATGTGGAATAAGACAAAGAGTAATTTTGATATATCGAACAAACACTCAAGTGCATTAGCTATATACATGAGGGTTAAACCCCAGATTAAGCGAGTCACGCAGGTGCTTCTCGGGACAAAATCGGGCATGATTAGGCACCAGATCATCCTCCCTGATATCATGCCCTAGAATCCAGGTCAGGCTGTAACAGATTCATTATTGGTGATAAATTGCGTCCGGGGTTGGTTCTTCTAGTCGCATTCCATATGAAATCGCCAATTTGTTTTTGAAAACAGATTGCCGGTCTGCCTTACTATTGACCCGCTTCATGTTCATAATTGGCCTTGTGCTTAAGAACATCGCACTGCAGAGCCGCCAGTTCAACATTATCGGAGACTTTGTTGGTTTTATTATCCGTATCAGTGTCATCAAAATCAGGCATGCGAGCTTGCGAGTAAGACTCAGTGCCAACTATCAAAAAAGTCAGAGATTGCTATCTGAACATTCAACACATCTTAAAACTCACATAATATTAGGTATGCATATTTGCTGGCCACAGGGAACCAGATAGTTATTGCGACGATCTGGCCAAAACCCCAGCCGGAAAAGTCGATCACCTTGAGGTGCTCAAACTCGGCAAAACACAGACATTCCAGAAAGACAGCCGCGAGAAATAGCGACTCAACACAGAACGTGAGCAGACTGGGTAGCCTATTAATCCATTTGCCCCAAGTTGAAGCGAGCAGTCGCCGAGCATTTGATGGGATATTGGGCAGGCCGAGACGAAAGAAACTTCTCTGACAAACTCCCTCAATATCCACCATTCTGACAACATATGGCCGCGACCATAAGATGACATTCAGTCCAAACACAATCAGACAATAAGGGTTGAGCACCTGCCAGAAAAAAAGGAGCGGGATTCGTAGGTCGATGTCCTCTATCTGATCCGCACAGTAAATCAATGGTGGTGCATACCCACCACAACTTTCCGGCCATCCGTTGTAGTCAAAGGCACTAAGTTGATCAACCGATGGAGATTCATGCGTCCAGTACAATGCGAATTCAGACACGATGATGGTTGCAACAGATAAGAAGAAAATCCAGGGCTCTGTCAGGTGCATCTTCTGGAGACTCCACATACCCATGACAACAGGCAATACACCAGCGCTGGAGACTATCCCTGCAACCCCGTTGTTTGCCCAAAGGGAGGGCATAGTGTTGGACTCAAAAATGGTGGTTGACTTCTTAGCGAGCAGAATTGCGGCTTGCGAGGCCATCATGAAAAAGCATTGCGCCTCTTGAAATTCGACGAGGACTACCTTTGTTATGCGGTCATGCTGGGTAAAGTAATGACGGATTCTGGGGACGATGTTCCCTTTATTGCGGTTTGTGGGGGGTGTTGTTTTGCAAGGCTGCTTTGTTCCGGTGCAGAAGGAGATGAGGAGTGGGAAGAAGCGAAATGAGCGGAGGAGGATCCAGAAATAGAAGATTATTGCTAGTTGCAACAAGTAGGAGACGAAGACCTATTGATGTACCTTAATTAAGATGCTCTGTGTGGGTAGAGTTGGATGACGCACGCCAGGTCCTCCAATGTCCGTATTGACCCCCTGACTGACCCCAGCGCAGGTAGCATTATTCCAGAAGTACTGGTTGCCTTTCGCGGTATTGACAACGAATGGAAGGGATGCCGTGCCTTTCCAATTCCCACATCCACCTAGTTCAGGATATGGGTTCTTGCAGTAATCGTTCAGGCATGTTTCCACGGCAATAGTAAAGTTAGAATCCAATGTGTCCCCAATCAGATTGTAGCAGTTGCCGAGATTATCGAAGGACTGGAAGACATATTTCGGATCGACACAGAGCGAAAGAGTGTAGTTGGTAGCCATCGCAAATACAGCACTAACTGAGTTGAAGACCAACAGAAGTCTCTTTTCATCTTGAACATCGAGAAATTAACCACCTTAAACCCCAAAGGGCGAAGTGGCTTAAGCGCCTTCGTGCAGCCAATCTTTCCCTTATTTACAGGGCTGAATGCGGCCCATGAGCTGAGACCCTGTGCTGTGCTGTTCATTATGATTGGATAATAGCAAGATCTGCCCCCAACAACCTATCTGAGTTGTCCAGTCAGCGAGACGATAGTGGGGCGATTAAATCACACCTCATGCAGTCATCAAACTGTAATAGGCGTAGAGCGGCAAGGTCTAACTACTTCTCGAATGATTAGTGGACCCTGCGTTCGTATGATGGGCAACCAAAAAGTCTCTAATACGCAGGTCCATTTTTTATGTCAAGTATTTTAAGCAGTACATGTGTGGGACAATTATGTTCGACGCGTCTTTATCAAGCTGGGAATCCAACTGTGAAAAACAAAATTAACCATCAGGCTTTAGGTACCAAACCGAAATAAAAGCAATTAAGCTTTGCACCACGCGCACGGACCATACCTAAGCCCACAAAGCCCAAGACCTCGTTAACGCTCGGCTGCAGCAATTCACTATAGACATTGTCAAAGTTCAAATACTATGTTTACCCTCTACTAGGTCTATTCCCATCTCTTTTGACAATCAGTCACCTCTCGGGTTTCAAGATCTCGCTCTCCGTAGGTGGAGGTTCAATGCTTCGCTGATGAAGGGTTATATTTTAGTGCTACTAGAGGAGCCGCTCTATTTCTCATGGGACAAGCTGAAGAAACAAAAGGTCATTGGCCCCAATAACGCTGCGATTAAAGCTGAATCACACCGGTTTAGTCCCGTGAGTCCCAAATACATAGGACTAATATCTTGAGATTTTATGCCAAAAATAGACCTCGACAGGAACCTCGATTCTCCAGGGTCGGTCCGGTTTATGGTTTTGGGTCTTTAGGACTACGATTCTACTCTTGGCTCTTGGGACCGACCCTGCACATTCCTCAAGCACTGCAAACCAGCATAACTTATGCAGTTTTCGTCCGTTATTTCAAATATTCGTGTTACATCTTCATTCATAAAAGTAAAGCAGACTAGGCAGATTTTTCTCCAGATTAGGAGCATTCAAGTAAAATTGTGTCTTTTTAAAGCTTTGATATTCATATCAATCTGCATCTTGTTGTATACGCTTCGGAACCCGCTCAGATTTACGCCTTCGGGTACAGCTATCCTCTGGAAGTGGTATCCCATCTTCATATTCACCATTCCTGCCTCGTTGAGTAAGCGGCGCCTGGATACTACGTAGGCTGTAGCTGTTGGTTTGATTGTTGATATCTTACCAAGGACACTTTCGCCGGCTAGTTAATTCGCCTTATGTGTTGTATCAGGGTAATCCTCTTCCTCCTCATTATATTAATCAGATCGAATACCACTTCTTCCTTTTCTGAGTCCCACTCTCTTCCTGACATGAACATCTTGTGTAGATAGATAACCCATAAATAATGGCCAACTTCTCTGCGTTTATATCAAAGCGATTGTACACATCATCATCATCAACATATGATTATAGATAGGTCTGGGCTTCACAAAGATTCTCGGTTGTAGTGATATATATCACGACTCACGAGCAGAATTAAACAACCGCTCGACACCAGGACCAGATGCAGGAGTGGAAAAACATCTCTTGCGAGACTTGCGAGTAGATCTCATATAATCCATTTAGACGACCGGTATCTCCCGCCCTTCGCTCATAAAAACTACGGGTCCGTGGGCGGGCCTCAGAGGGCGGTCTGCGGGCCGTTATAATACCTACTTGTGAGGATGGAAGTTCATTATGATTGTCTTTCTAGAAAACAACGCAGATTAATCAGACGAGTACTTATAGGGGGCCATTATATATCAAGCATGTGAGAGAACGTACATATACTACTACCTAGATCGCGTAGGCTCATCATCAACGCTCGTCTAAGATTGGCCAGATTAAGCGGTCGGTACCATTGATTCTAGGTTAAAGAACTATACTACGTAGGATACACTACCATGCATAGGCTAGGACTAAACCTTGGCAGGACTCGACCCGTGAGTAGGTATATTACCCTTCACTGCACGGGTATTCAGTAACCCGCAGGTCCTGCTGAGGCCTTAGGTGGCCAGCCTTTGTATATAGATTAGCACTAATTCCTGCTGTTCTCTTCGTCAATCCTCCATCATATCATTACTAGCAGATTAATGTGTTTGTTTCTTCTTCTTGTGGACGCAAGCTGTATGATCTTCCGGTTCCCTTTCTTATCTCTGATCGTCTAATAGCACCAGGTGCTGACAGTATGTACGACAATGTGAGACCCCCGAGGTCCATGGGCAGTCCATGAACAGAGGTCAATGCCCTTACTCAGGGCATATGGTGATGCCTGGTCCACCGGGCGATGTTAGGACTTAGTCGGTGCTGATATGGATTCGATCCAGGGTGCACACGGCGTTACCTCGTAAGGACTCCTCTTCTTCGATCGTGAAGATTAAGAATTCTTTTGCACAGTATGTATGCTACGAGAATTGTTGCTAGAACTGTGCAACTCAATATCGCCATCATCTATAGCTGCAAGCTGCACTCAAAAGGCTGTGGTGGCGGCTTACTAAGACCACGTCACTAAGAGCGCTTCAAACGTGGTCAGATTACCCAGGCCACGATTTTTCCATGAATTGGGCTGGAATTCCAACTCAGAATACCAATGAAGCATCATTATCGTCGTGGTTTAGTCAAGTTGAGCTTACGATTTGGCCGGCGAGATTAAATTTACATCTAAATTTGTCATCATTTCAGCTACTCCCTTAAATAGAAATGGCGCGCGCGGGGTAGAGATCGGATCCTATATCTTGGCCCCCACGCCCTAGCAGGTGGCCTGTGAGGATAGGAGCGAATAGGAAACCTCCGACCAGCATAGATTAAGATACTTGCATCATGGACCCTGGAGTTACTAGGTTGCTTTCGGAAAGTTGAACTTCAAGCATCTTAGCTACAGATTCCATGGGCAGAAGTGGCACGTTGGAGCGAACTAAGGTCTATGCGGCTGACGGCCTCACGCAGCTCTCCAAGCCAGCGCTTGAGCCTCTCTGAGTCCCAGGACAATGTTGATTTGCCCCAGGTGCACCCAGATAGTAAGCAATACGAAAAACCGGAAGGTAAACTAATGGTTCGTTTCTTACCGACTTCGCTGCCCACTTAGTTGGAGGACATAGACATTGCCGACGCATTAAAAGGCAATGTCATATTTCACCCACAAGGACCTCCTGCTGACAAACACTGCATTAGCTTGCGTTGCTTGTTTCCCTTCCCAATTCTCCTGTCTTTCTTATGCATTGATTGATCGACAAGTGAGCCATTTACATCTTTCTATCTCCCTCTGTCGCGATCAATATCTTTGATCATGGCCCCTAACGGAAGTCGCTCCCACGAGTCCAATGCTTGGGCCGACGGTCCTTGGCCCCTGATCGAAACTCCCTCAAAGACACAAGACACTGTAAGGCCTCTTAATCCACCGTCTGTTTTTCTCTCTTATTGCATACCTGCTAAAGAAATGGCAATAGTCCAAGCATGCGTCGATCTACATCGCTAATGAAATGGCTTTTGCACACAATGCAATGCTTCGGGGATTGAATTCACTTTACCTTCAAGCAGATTTATCTGATCCGAAAGACATCTCAGACTTTTTGTTCTTTCTTCGCAGCTGGGCTGGGTGGGTATCCCATCACCATGTCTTGGAGGAAGAGCGCATGTTTCCGCAATTTGAAAAGGCAATTAAACAGCCCAATTTTCTACAAGGGAATGTTGAGGAGCATCATATATTTCAACCGGTTCTGAAAAAGCTGCTTGCGTATGGGGATACTAAGCCAGAGGAATATCAAGCCTCAACTGTACGTAGCTTGATCGAGGAAATGGCCCCTAGCTTTCGTGAGCACCTAGCCCACGAAATCACCAGTCTGTTGTCGATGGCTCCCTACGATGGCCCCGCTCTACTCAAAGTTTACAAGGGTTGCGAGGCTGAGGCTAGCAAACAAGACAAGGTAAGATGTTTCTTTTCTTTTCAAATTTGCTCTTATCTGTTCTGCTTTTCTTCATATTTTGCTCTTTCCCCCTTCAAAAATCTACGAACACCTTTCCCGCATTTGCTAACGAAAACCATATGTAGTTTGTGGTTCCGCCTATGGTTCTTGGACTGCGCGATATCACCTTCGAGGGGGGCAACCAATGGCCAGCATTGCCACCGCTATCTACCCACATAATCCATTATCTACTTGCACGCAAACACGCTGGTTCTTGGAGATTCCTGCCGTCTGATGCATGGGGTAACCCTCGCCAGTTGAAATTCGCGACCTCTTAAAGTAGAGCCAAGCGTCGTGGCACAAGATGGAGAGCACTCAAGGTCCCGATATGATCTTCATCACTTGGAGAAATTCAATCCATGTAACCTTCGGTAGCTGGAAGTCTGCGCACCCACAACCCCCTTCCAAGGTTATTATCTATAGAATTTTCATAATACATGCCATGGCCATGAAAGAACAACCCGATTCAAAATGCCAGAGACATAACCTAGAGTAATGGCCTAGGCTGTGTGGAGCACAAACTCACCATCGCTCAGTCAAGCTTCTTAAGTTGGCGAGCCACGTGCTCCGGAATTATGTCGCTTAACTCCGAATCTCCTTATAACTTGATCTCACACGCACCGTCCGGAACAGCACATCCAGGATATCATGAAGAAAACATTTCTTTTCGTGAATGGAATCTCGAATGATGAGAGATCTAAGAAACTCATGCGTCGGCATGTAATGAGAGGTAAAAATGCTGGAAAGAAAATTCATCGTGGCTCAAGGTTGGATTTACAAGTCACTCAGAGCCAACCAAACGTCTCGGACGGTTCTTCACGTATTTACGCTGAACGTAATCAATCTGGCCACATGAATCACGCAGACTGGAAATACCTGTCTCCCGATAGGCTGTCGATTCAGCTTGGAAATATATTCCTCACTTTTTCCCTTCCTGTGGAAGTCACACCATACTCGCTCGGAGTTATCAACAAATGTGAGATACTCAAACCAAACATCACGCTGAATCTCTTTTGACAATATCCAAGTTTTCACGTATACCTCAGATAGAATATACCCAGTCAAACTTGGAGTCTCGTTGCATGATGCTAAATTCATGTGGTTGCGGTATTTATTTGAAAGCGAGGCTAGTGAGTCCACAAGTGCCCCGGCAGATGTTTTTTCTTTCATAATACTCTTTCTAAGCGGCCGTGTAGCCTACCAGTGCCAGCTCGCGTTGATGCAAGCAAGCAATGAAATATTCCACTGCAATGGCGAAAGCTCTCCAAAGGCGATGTATCACCTGTCTCAAACGTTCGCTCAAGTCAACAAGCGACTTCAAGGTGACGATGCTTTGTCTGATTCGACCATAGCGATTGTTATGTCACTCATCAATCAAGAACAAATAAGACAACAACTTTCTGCGGCTATGGTCCATGTGAAGGGTCTCGAAAGAATGATTGAGCTTCGTGGAGGACTGAGTCAACTTGAAGGGAATGTTCCGCTTGTGTTGAAAATTTGCAAGTAAGTCATATTTCGACCTCTCTTTATCACAAGCATCTAATTTTGTTCCTTCCAAGGACCGATATAATTTTTGCCTTACAGCAAGGAGGGTCGACATCCTTCTTTCGTGACCACATGCATGAAGTTCAGAAAAGCCTGCGGGCGCAAGATTTCCCCTTTGATCGCGATCCAGGTGTCCAACCTACCCCTCTCCAGAATATCGATCCATATCTTCAGGTCATCCTTTCAGACGCTATGGCCATTTGCTCACTGTTCAATGAGACTGGCAGCAAAATCTTCGACTACTTGATCTTTCTAGAGGTTTTGATATCGCTTTGCTGCCGCCTGTTAAAGTTTCGGCCCTTACGTGACGCTAGCACTCTGCTTGACAGGCAGTCTGCACCTCATATTGGGCTTATCACGTTTATGATGACCTTGTTCCTGCAGAATGACTGTTGCCGGTTGATAAACTACAGTTTGGTACCCGTTTGCCTCAAAAGCGCTCTTCGGGACGATCTTCATCAGCAAAACATCGAATTTTCCTTCTGGCTTACAATCGTTGGTGGCATATGGATTGCCGATGAGCCTGAGAAAGAATGGATTGCTCCCAAATTACGATTGGGAGCCCAACGGCTCGGTCTTACTTGCTGGGAGGATGCGCGAGAAATAGTTTGCAAATATCCTTGGGTAAACGGTCTACATGACCAGCCAGGCCGTATACTTTGGGAACTAGCAAATCAAACTCACTAATTTCTAATGCAATGTCAAGTTGGTTTGAATCTTACTGGAGCTGTCCAACATAGCAACAGCGCATGGACAAGAGAGTCACGGCCACTGCAAATAGCAGACTCTGCTCGTTCACCAAGCAAAGCTTTGCCCAACCAACTTCTCAGAAACATCCCATAGCTTCTCCGCCTCTGCGCTCGAAACTGCAAGAGGTGCAGCTCTCCCACTAATCTGGCAATTATCAAGAAAAGCCCCCCAATTCTCGCTGCCATCCTTAGTCTCCCCGACGCTCTCTCCGAGCTTTGGGTCCAATGCCGCAACGAGACTAGTCGAGGCTCCTGCGCCCAGTGTTTTATAAGACCAGAATCCACTTTCAAACATCGTCTTGATAGCCTGGAATGTCTCAGGGGGAAAGTTCCTTGCAAGTTCGGTGGAGATTATGCCTGGATGAACTGCAAGAGACACAATTCCGTAATTTTCATGGAGACGCTTGTTTGCACCAATTCCAAAAAGCACATTTGCAACTTTGCTCCGATTGTAGCCATCCAACGGGATATACGACTTCTCTCCAATGTCCGTGTATCCCCAAGCCTTCATGATGTCTTCCCTGGGTTGCTCTTCCTCTGGAAGCTCGTTGTTCCGCTTGTCGAAGTTTATGTCGCTCCATCGAATGTTTGACACCTGAGGTGACCCGGAGCTTAGATTCACAATTCGCGTGGCACCCTTCGTACTGTGCCTGGAAGCCTCGATGATTTTCGGCATGATCAAACACGTAAAGAGCCAATGTCCGATGTGGTTTGTTGCGAAGTGGATTTCGACTCCGTCTTCCGTCAGGGTACGCTCTTGTACGCCCATGACGCCAGCGCTGTTGATAAGGATATCGATCGTGGAGATATCCTTCCATGCGAGAACCTCGGCAGCGGCGTTGCGGACGGACTTTTGGCTGGAAAGGTCCATCTGCAAAGCGCGGTATTTCACGTCAGGGAACTCAGCCTTGAGAGCATCGATGCATTCTTGAACTTTGGAAGGGGTGCGACCGGCAAAGACCAGGTTTGCGGGAGACTGCGATGCCTGTGGATGGTTAGTTTCATTTCGAACGAAGAGGTAGCGAAATCCTTACCAGAGCTTGGGCGGTCGAGAACCCAATTCCGCTAAGGTTCACACCGGTGATGACAATGGATTTGCCACGGATACTAGAAGAAAATGCCTCTGCAATTTCGCGACCTTCCGTCTTCTCGTTAAATGCAGAATATGTTGTCGTGGCCATGTTGTCTGTAGAAGGTTGGGCGAAGAGTATTGAAACAAGGTTCGAAGCGTATTTGGAGACTGATGATGTGAATGAGGATGTCAAGTTCAATTTTCGTCGGTAGGAAGCTCAGCTTATTTATAATTGTTCTAGGGCCACTGCTCTGGCACCGATGTGCCCCCCCCATGATATTCTCTCTATAGCTCTGGGCCCAATAAGAGATTTGCTACCTAATCAGGGAAGGCGTGATCATCGGTGGAGTCGATTCCCAAGTGCAGCCAATGGGAGATTCACTTCCTGTTTCGGATTGTGGGTCAAGGCCACTGAAAGTCCCATCACATCACCGCGTCCAGTGTTCAACCTTTCCTTACTGAGAGCTTCTTCTGGAAGTTCGGTGCGGAGATAATCTTGTAGTGACCGGAATTTAACACGGAAAGATTCATTAACTCCGGGTCACAAATTTCAGAGACAGCCTACATTGCCAGATTTATCATAAATCCACACACAAATCAATTCCAAGGTTGTCGTGCCCAAGTGAGTCCCTCAAGCCATCCCCACAGTTCGATATGTCCTGCTCTACCTCATTTCTTATGCAAGCAGACCTCAATCCACTCTACTCACCTACTCGGATCCACCATTTCCACCATCTCGTCTGTCTTCTTGTCATGATTACCAGCCTCCAGATCCAAACTCTTCGCCGGAGTCAAGTCCTCTACACCAGCAACAGCAGTCTCAAAGCGACGACCACGCTTCTCGGGTCCGACAGCGGTTGTGAACATGATACCCAAAGCAATAATAGCAGTAGCAATGCCCATAACAGGCCCATAAGCCGAGGCACGAGCACCTGATGCCGTGGTAACCCAAGTCGACTCTGCAATAGCATTGACAATCTGCGCAGACGGAGAGCTAATCATATTACCAAGTTGATATGTGAGGCCAGGGAAAGACGAACGGAATGCCGGGGGAGACAGTTCGTTCAAATGAATTGGGATAACACCCCAAGCTCCCTGTATAAAAAACTGGATGAAGAATCCGGTTGCACTCAGGGTGCGCTCTCCTTCTGGGAGGATCCACGCCGGGATCATAAGTGCAGATAGAAGGGCTGCGACGATGATGGCGCGTCTGCGGCCGACGAATTGCGACAGGTATCCAATGATTGTACCACCCACGCAAGCTCCAGTTTTCATCAAGATCGAGGCCCGTGAGGCACCGGAGTTGTCGAGCTGTTTTTGGGTGAGCATGAAAGTTGTATAGGAGTCTTGAGAGGTATGGGAGTAGAAGTTGAACTATGAGTATCTCGGTTAGCCTTCACTGAGCTAAGGGTATGGAACTGGGTAGGTACTGGGACTGGGTAGGTACTGGTTGTAACTCACCCAAGTCATGAGGATAACACAGTAAACACACATGCGCCACTCCTTGCCGAGCATTGATCGTGTCTCCGTCCAGAATTCAGCGGCGCTTGCTTGTCGTTTACCGGCTTTCTTGGCCTCGAGGAACTGCTTTGACTCTGGGAATGCAATACGCAGAAGACCAATTCCAATAGAGATACCAGCTGCAGATGTCATTTAGTATATGTGCTCTAACATGTTCCCCAGTTTCACTTACCAGCAATCCAGAATACCGTCTTCCAGCTGTCCGTTGACCCACCAACACCAAGATTGGCACAGGCTGCGAAAACATATCCCATGGAATACCCTTGCTGCAGGATTCCAGACATAAGGCCACGCGCATTGACACTAAGTGAACATTAAGCCAGTGTTGCAGTTCTATCGAAAGGCTTGGTACCCACGGGCAGTGCTCCAAAGCCATAGCAATGGCATTTCCATATACACCTCCCATAAATAGACCGAAGAGACTGCGTACCGCCAAGAATTGTTGAAAGGTATGACTGTAGATTGTAGCAATCTGCAAAACCCCCAGCACAAGCATATTCACCACCATCGGCCACTTACGACCATACTTGTCTCCAGCCAGCCCAAACAGAGCAGCACCAACGCTTCGAAGAAGAAGAGTAAGAGTAATCGCAGTAGTGACATCAGTCTTGGATCGGTCGTAGTAGTCAGAGAGCTTCTTCGTCTGGATAGAAAGCGCGTGGAAGTCAAAGGCGTCCGCAGTCCATGCTGCTAGTCCAACCAAAAAGAAGAGCCAATCACGGGCTGAGAGCTGGGCCATGAGACTAAATGGGTTTTTGAGGGGCTCAGGAGACTGCCATTCTGCGTGCGACTCCCCGTGCTCGTTGATGACTTCGACACGCTGCTTCCAGATGAAGAGGTCCTTGAAAGATTGTGCAGCGGTAGGCAGTAGGCCTTTGGCGATGGGGTCAGCTAGCTCGTTTGAAGACATCGAGAAGATGCAGTCAAGATGAATTGAAGACAAGTCTGTATCTTTTACGTCGGATCATGACCCTCACCAACCCATACCTATTTATACGCGCTATAGCATCAGCCAACCCCGCATTATCACTCCGCAAAATCTTCGTAATGGACACCAAGATACCGATATCCCCAGATATGTCCCGCATGACCACGCGGGGGCATGCCGCTCCGCTGGGAAGCCAAGGCAATGCCAAGTACTCGGCCAAGCTTGCCACTCCAACGCCAGGGCACTATACGAGGGGTATCCCGCATAGCCTTCTTCCCAGGCGGCTTAGCGTGGGCAAGGCTAGCACCAAACTCCTTTCGGGCTTGGCTGCTCTGGGAAACTGATAGCCGGTGGGGCGAGACCTTAATCTCGGTCATGAAGGGCCAATGATTCCATGATGCTCAGGCAAGACAAAAATTCAAAAGCAGTCTCTGTCAAGCCACAGGCCCTGTGCGCGCGGAAGTCGTCCGGGAATGTGGCTTGAAGAAGTCGAAGATATTCGAGTGGCATTCCAAAATGGTATCGAGGTCGACCTGTAACTCCAGGGTGGATGAATGTATGGGTGCAATGTGTCCGTATTGCGTGGATTGTAAATTGCCGAAGGTGAAGGACTCACTCTCCAGTGAGGACATCAATTTTTATATGTGTGGAGATGTCATGCTGAGACTAGATTCGCGTTAACCCAAGGCTTATGGACAAAAGGAAAGGAGATCAAGACTTGCCAAGAAGGTCGAAAGGTCAAATCATCCTTGGCGTGGAAGATGGAACCAAGGGATGGCCAGTGAGTTAGGATTCTCACACTGCATGATATCCATCCACAATTGCTCCCATCCTCATGGCGACCAGATATTCACGGCCCACAGATTATGCACCATTCATATCAAAATCAGCTACATGCCGGACCGAGTGTGTCTCTAGGAGCCAGAGATATCATAAATCATTTCACTATCATAGAAAAAAATTGAAGCCACACCCACAATGACGCCCCCAAAGATATCATTTCAGATCTAATCCAAAAACAATTTCCTAGTGTCCTTGCTCATCATATCTAAACATCCCCTGTGATCAAGACTTGGTATCCGCCTTGGTTAAACCATGCCTGGCAGGTCGGCCCGAAGAAACAGTTTGGGCTGAAAAGTGCGGTATTTCAAACAATGAATTACTTGTGGGAGAAGATAAGGCATTAGAGCTAGTTTGAATCGGGATGACAAGCTCCCTTTTCAGTGCCGATGATGAAATTGCAGACACGATGGAATCTTGCGCCGACGGAAAGACGGCTGAGTCGGTGCCAGGATTGTTGAGGGCAGTGACGTTGATAATCTCAGTGTTGGAATTGGTAGCAGAACCTTTGGTAGTGGGTAGTCTAACAGCAGCATCTGAACCTTCGTACGTGTGTTGTGGTGAAGACGAAGCTGTAAGTGGACTCGCGGGCTCGGAAGATGGTGAAGGAGGCAGCGGTATCTCCTCGGGGCTCAGCTCTTTCTTAACCAGCACAATATCCAGTACCGGAGTCCCTTTGCGCATTGATGATCGCCTCAGTGAAACTTTCGACTTGTCCAATTGATCCTCGGTTGGTTTTCCAATTTTGCCCAGGTCTTTATTTTCTGGCCACTTTGGGTGCTTCGCCAAAGGATGATCGCCGGGCATAGTTTCTTCCTTGACTGTCTTGAGAATAGTAGGCATTGGACGAAGTATAGGGATTTCTTCCTTAATCTTTAGCGTGTACAACGAGTCCACAACTTTCTCGGGAGCAGTCTCTTGCTTAACCAGAGTGGCGGTATAGAGAGCCAACAACTTCTCAGCAGTGACCACTTCCAAGCTGTGGTGTATCCTCATTATCACTTCCTTCCACTGAGGCTTGAGGAAACCGCCTTCGTCATATGGCCTGGCCAATTCCATGAAAGTTGCCCAGTCACTTAAGACCTGTTTGGCTCGCTCTCCACTTATTTCAAACCACTCTTTATGGCTTGTCCCACACCCTGGGCCTTTGCACATCCGCTCCCGGCGCCATTCCTTGATGAAATGGTAATGCGTGAGGGTCTCGACTCGCATAGCATTATGGATGAGGCCGGTGCTGAATAATAGATTCGGTGTGTATCCACAATTTGACCAGCTTATCAATCTTTTATCAACAGATTTTGCTGTCCAGCCGATTTTCACATGGCCTGGGGAGGAGATTCGATCAAATATATAGAGTCTGCCTTTCTCGAAATCTCGGTCCACGAGAGGATCAAGCATTTTTCGGTACACGCAATCGTCGGGAGAAGGATCGTTAATATGAGGGCGAAATTCCGATCGCAATTTCTGAGGGGGATAGGATGGTAGTATTTGAGGGTTGTTTTCGAAGCCATTCATCTGGCGATTGCGGAGTTCGTACCGTGAACTGGTTTGAAGGCTGCGAACCGGGGCTGTCAACAACTTCGGCGGTGTCAAAGGAACTTTCGGAAAGTTATGCGAGGCCCCAAGTACCAAGGGCTCTTCAAATATGGGAGATGACGCCGGGATTGGTAATGGGTCGCAAGATGAAATATTAGGGATTGTAGACTGTGCGCCTTTCACCGGAGCACTTGAGGTGCTCGGATTATTGAAACCGTCGTTGCCTTGTTTCACTTGTCGTATACCTGACGGAAGCACTTCACTGTACAGAGGCTTAGACGATCGTAAACGAATCTCCTCAAACCATCGCTGGGCCAGCGGTAATAAAAGTTCCACATCCTCTATACGATCCCGATGTTTAGCACGCGTACAGCAATTGCACAGGGCGTACTCTGTAAGAGCTTCGATATTTAGAAGACTAATTGGAGCTTTCAAAAAGGAATCTCGAAGGGATCTCGCGCGTTGGTTGTCTTTTCCATCGCAATAATTTTTGCATCTTGCACCTTTTTGAGTGAAGAAAATGCACCGGCCTTGTTCTGAGGGTTCAAGCTCGTGAAATGGTATGAAGAAAGCAACACCAGGATTGTAAGACATCACGAAGGACGGTAACAACAAAGAAATATTTAACTGTTCTGTATACAAGAGCAATATAGAGGTATGTTGCTATGATTCAATCTTTCTAAGGTAGAGTTAATTGAGGGGTAAAGTATTTGCGAAACCTGAATCCCCTGACAAGGAATAAGCCATGCGGTCGGTCTGGAAAGGCTGATGCGCTATGTTTAGACAGCGGTTACCTACAATTTTTCTCGATCTCGATTGGTTGTATTTTGGCTACGCGCTAAGAGAAACACGCCTCATTTACTCCGCAACTTTGGTGCATATGTTTTCGACGCCGACTGGCAGTGCTAGAACAAGAGTCTAGCTATTCAGCAAACCTAGTCAGCTCTGGGGATCACAAATTTTGAAGATGAGTTGGAAACAATGAACGACACAGATCGATCTGGGACTCCAAATTCGAAAGGTCTTGCGATATGATCCTGACAGTCAACGTAAGCCACGGTGACGACTTAATTTCCCTTTTTTCATATGAAAAGTCTACGCAAGGTCCTTGAGTTCTGTATGTGCTGCTTGGTTCTTCGGATGATTGCCCTTTGTGGGCTCTGCTCTTCGTCGAGGATATTTGCATGAGATTAGTTTTGCACGGTGCCTCGCACTGGTATTCGCTTGGCTTTTATATTCCTTCATGCTACAGATTCTTACTCTATATTTGAACTGGAGAAGCTCAAGGCCCTTCTGGCTTATGTGCACTTATGATCACTATCGCTTCTTCTCTTGGGTATGGCTGGATTATAAGGATCATCTCTCTGCCCCCCGAGACCGCTGGAGGCTCAAAGTGGGGGTGGCCCGCACCCGCTCTCCCGTATCTTTGGTATTCCGACCCATGGCACCCGCACTTAAAGCAGACAGTTGTCGCTACTCCTGAGGCCAGCTTCGCATAGGAAGCAGGTTTTGAAGTGTACCCCTCCCCATGAAGGATATTTGTGGGTTTCGTGGTCGAGCAAGGGGCGATTGTTGCTTTTACCTGTCAGTGGATTTGTAAGAGACAGGGGGGAGGAAGGATAGTTAGCGGCCGCAGAAACCCCTATCACCTATGGAGCTGGAAAAACCATAGGGATACTAGTGGACTTTAGATACAGCTTCACGTTATGCAACATTCCTACGACCCTCTTCGCTCACCTGATCCGTATCTCATCCTCCGTCTTCGCGCGTTCGCGGCCCACCTGGCATGCCTCACTCATTTACTCCTAATATACGGCCCATTTATCCGACTCTTGCTACAATCTCAAAAGGCCTCTCAACAGAAGACCCTCTATCTCCCGGTGAAAAAAACCAGAGACATCTTTGCACGATTTATCGCCGGTCGGGTATTCGCATTCGGTATCGATGCGTCTTTAACTATCTCACATCTAAATTCCTCTAAGCAATTACACTATATAGTCTAAATCAGCGAATTACGTAGCTGTGCTGAGCATATACCCGTCCACTAATTTCTACAACCAACAGTATGTTGAGTATGAAGCATAATACAATATTTGACGAAAATCCTTCAGAACTAGGCTAGTTTCATATATGTAATGGACCGTATCGTAATTCAGCCCTTCACATTACATCTTTCCTTTCTCTTGCAGTCATTGGTATGAGCCCTATGTGGGTGTTGAGATATCTCTTCATTCCTCCACATAAGCGAACTCATTGTATCCATCCTAGTGTTTGCGCGATTCAGGCAGAGCCCAGGTGTAAGCGACTTTGTCATCACTGTCCTCGCGCTTGCGAGATTCGGGTAAAGCCCAGGTGTAGGCAATCTTGTCATCGCTATCCTCACGCTTGCGAGATTCGGGTAAAGCCCAGGTGTAGGCAACCTTATCGTCACTGTCGGCAACTTCACGTGCGGCTGGATCAAATAGTTAGCACGATGGCATGAAAGGTGCATTTGAAATACTTTTTACTAACCCTTGCCAACAGGCATAGCACTGGTGAGTATGGCACCTGCCAAGCAGGCGAAAATAGCAGTGCAGAACCTCATCTCGATGGAATGATCTATAAAAAAGTCCAATGGCGATTTGTATTCCCGTTGAAGTCGAGAATTGAATCTCAATTATGCAAAGGCAGGTGCGCACATAGATGTCTAAACCTTCCCGGAAAAACTCCAACTTAATAGTGGCAGATCTCTCACCCCTCCCAGCCATCATGACAGTTTACTTTACATTAGCGGGGCAGTATACCTGACCCACTAAGAATCCCGAACAATATCTTGTTCTGAAAAACAATTAGCTCGTATCGGATTATACCTCCGTAGCAGTGAATACGAAGGAAGACGGAGTTGGGAATGATGAGCGCTAAATCATGACTTGCATATCGTACAAACCCCATTGTGTAAGAGGGGTGGTATACTTGACCCAATGAAAGACTCCGGAGTTTTGTTGGTTCTGTGGATCAGCTCGCTTGCATGGATACCTGATAATGCAATCTGCAAGCCACGGAGGGCTCGCTATCGCTAATCTGATTCCCTTTTGGAGTAGTGCTTTCAGCTTAAACCTCAGGTCGCCTAGATGCGGGGGCGAAACTCAACTACAGCCCTAAATGACACTATGCACCGAGCAATTGACCTTTACCGAGACCAAGAATAACCTGCTTACGTTCACCACAAGCGCTGAAATATTATGATACCAGCTATGCTAAGTGCTGAGATGGCGTCTCTATGGGCTACACCGATGCCGTCAACTTGGTTAGCGTCTTGGTGGTATATTTATTAGCTTTGGAGCGGACCCTGTTTGTGTGATGGTGGTTGTCAATCAACGCCCAGCGTGACACATTGATTCGTTTTCACTAGGCACGACTAGTGCCGTGCGATTGCAACATCGCTTAAGCCTAGGGCGTCAACATCACTACACTTGTTCAATTAATATAACACTAGCTCCGCTAGCACGCCACTCATCCCAGGGCTGATCTCCTTTAGCTTCTCAGAGAACATTCGATAAGGTAAGGCGTCTTAATATTCCCCTCGTCGAGATGGGTATTTTTGTCTAGGATTTTCTTGAGGAACAACTTTTTGACAGCAAATCTTGCCCCACATCGTATCGGTGGACCTAGAGCGGGATCTGCATCATAAATGACGAAAGTCAAATCAGATAAATGACGGTACACATAGAGGCTCGGCCGGTAATTATGATGATGACACACACGGCTGATAACCATCTTTGTAAACGACCTGGAAAGTTTACTGCGTAGAAGTTATGCAATATACCGAACATACCGATCTACTTCGGAACAGTGTTCCGCTACTTTCCTATGCGATTATCTCCAAGTTGGTAGATTCCTTCTCAAATTCAACTATCAGCTCACCAGTAGCAATCATGTCTTTTGAGAGCGCTTCGAAGTCCGATGAGCCGCTCATGAGCGGCGAAGACGGGTATCTCAAAAACCACGCAGGCTACAAATCTTTGAAAGCCCAGTCCAAGCGTTCATTTACCTGGAAAGTGATCTCCGGCATCTTTGCAGCCGTGGTGATCTTTGGGTTAGGTGTCGCGACTGGCAATCACTTACCACCCAGGCACCGGGGATTACTAGGTATGACCAACCAAAACTAATAGCCCCACCATTCACTGACATGGCTATGTAGCTCCGGAGGGCAATGTTAAGGTCTTCATGGAATACAACAGCACCTTCTCTCTCCATCCCTCCCCAGAAAGCGATGCCGCTTGGGACTCGCTATTCCCAAAAGGCAAGGGTTTTGTCCGGCATGAAAAAGTTGCACCTGAAACATCGGGACTAGTCGTCTACCACGGTCTTCACTGCCTGAATGCACTGCGTGGGGTTTACTATGCTTCTGTCGACGGCTTACACACACGCGACAAGGACGATCATGCCCAAATGTCCCATATGACTGACCCACATCATGTCCGCCACTGCTTTGACTACCTGCGGCAAAGTTTGATGTGCTCGGCAGATACAAATCTGGAGCCCGTCACGAAGGAGTTGAAGGGTGTGACTGGCTGGGGATTTACAAGGACTTGTCGTGATCTAGACAGTGTCAAGGCATGGGCAGAGGAGAATTGGTCTAATGAGATTTGAAGATATTTGTAGTTCTAAGGGTTTAAAAGCTAGACGGCAATGACGATCCTATGCTATAGTGGGTCGAGCACTGGGTAATTGTTTCAATCATCGTTTATTTCTGGTCATTTTATGTACTCAATCAAATGCGGTTGTCACGTCACTTATTTGGCGCAACCAGAGCACCAGGCTCAAATGGATCAACGGCCTGCTCATTATTCCATGTCCGTAATTTCTCCCAGTTGACACAAGTATGATGCCCGGGCGCATCAACCGTCAGATGCGCCTCATCAGGATTATTCGGATCAATCCACCGAAACCCACTAAGCGTTGGGTCCCCGCGACACAGGATCGTCTCCCGCATAAGCTCAATACAATGATCAATATGCGCCTCCTCTTCAATGAGACGCTCCTCTGTGAAGTTGGCCAGGTAATGCCTCCGGTAAATGTAGTGTCGAATACGTTTCAGGCAGTGCATCTCGTGAAAAAGCCCCATCTGTCCGACGTGATATCCACCGTTCCCATTCAGGTCTGTCATTTGTAAAGATGTCACGTTGTAGTAGTCAAGATCCTCTTTCGTGACCCGGATATTCGTGTGCTCGAACATGTAGTGCCATGCTTCTTCGAGTTCCGGGCGGGGTTTGCCTGCATATGGATTGTTGTGGATGCTCACGGGTAGCGTGCGAGATTCGTATTCGAGAGCGCCGGCGGAGTGGAGGGATGGGAACGGGGTCGCGAGAGACCAGTGTGTGAGTATTCCCGGTTGTTTTGATTTGAAGAAGTGGCTAGGCTTCACAATGAGGAAGACATAAAGCAGGGCGAGGAGTGTGTATGCGGACATGAGAAACGCATAATGGAGCTTTAGCCATCTTTGTTGTCGCGAGCGTAAGGCAGGCAATGCTTCGTCTTGGATTGATTCTTCATCGTCGTTCGAAGGCGCGAGATGGTACCTCTCCTTGTCTTTGGTCATGGTTCCAGGGGGTGAAGCACGATTCAACAAGCCTTGACAAGGGAAAGTACCTTGCCATGCGACTCACATCCGAGGTATTCATGGCATCTGAAGGTATAGGTATATGGCCATAATAATGCTGACGGTATCGTCCGTGTAAAACAAGCGGTCGAAATCTATGACCAGAATGACAGTACAGACAGAATCTTATCCCAAAATATACTTTAGACTAGTGGTCATAGCGAATGTCACCACGGCTTCACGTCTGGGTCCGTGTCGCCCAGATAGGAATTTCGTCAAAGGGTGGACAGCAATAAGCACCCCCGCAGGGTACTTCGAGAATGACAGCGTCGCCAAGCCCGTGAGCTCGCCCCGGTGAAGTTGGCACAGAAGAATTCTGCAACCCTGCAGGGTGTTGGGCTAGCCTGGAGGATGCGCTAACGCCCCTAGGCGTGTTTAATGATTGATTGGTGGCCCCCAATTCGAACTCCGTCACGGGAGTGGCCGAAGCGAATCTGCACTCCTAAATTTACCGCCCCACAGGGTCTCGAAGTATCTCAGCTGACGAAACTTGATCTCTTTGTCTCCCCCCGCACCAGTGTGTGCTGAACATCAATGATCAAGCCTTGCAACTATTGGGATCAATTTAGTCTTTTCTATTCCCACGGCCTAATTCAACACAAATCCCTTTGTGCACTATTTTTCTCTCATTCAGGCCGTGGCCTTGTGTTCCCGGAGTGCATAGCAACGCAGCTTACCGACCTGGCAGCCCACGGGCACATAGTGCAGTGACCATTACTGTTGCCTGCCGTCCGCGGGGCTGGGGCTAGAAGAGGAAAACCTGTTCTAATCAGCATGTACCCCCGATGACAGTCAAATTCCTTCAAAAGCGGATGGCAGAAGATGACAATAGGTTGCTTTTTCTGCAGGATTAACTCCTGCATGCTCACTGCATAATCCACCAATCGCTATGATATCTGCCAAGCAATGCACTGAAATAGGTTGGTCATTCAAAGAAATACAAAAAGACACACTAGCGACGAGTGACTATGACCGCAATATGAAAGTACCATGTTCGCATCGTCCAGAATGAGACCGCAAACCGTAGTAACCGTAAATCTAATTCCTTTCATTCCTTGCACAAACTTCGGCCCCTCACATACCTCTACTTTGGCCCCCATATTTACAAAATTGACCCATGGATTTTCCCAGCCAAATAGCCTGCACATGCAAGTGGCGTTGATCGACTAAGACTATATACACAGCCGCCCGAAGATATCGAATAAGCCTACGGGGGCTGGAGTTGACTGTTTATGACTTACCCGCAGGCCCTCCATCCTTCATCTGCCAAATCTCAAACATCACATCCACTTTCACCCCGTATTCGCGATCCGCGATCGGTCGGTTGAGATATGGGATATACACAGGGTGAGATGATAGCCTTAGGCTTCATCTTTGTTGTCCTGCCAACAATATTCGTCGGCCTGCGCATTTGGGCACGTTTTATCCGTCGCGCTGGGCTGGGCGCGGATGATTATACTATTTTAGTTGGATGGGTAAGTTGTGCGATCGCAAGTGCTTAGTTCACAGAGCTGATTTATCGCAGGCTTTTACTCTCGCTGTCTGCACCGTACATTTGATCGCAGCCATTCATGGTCAATTGGGACAGCACCAAGCGGTCTATCCTGATGGAGAGCCAATTTTGGATGATCCGCGGTTTATTATTTATGAAAAGGTTCGTCGGCGATCATCGACAGCAAGGGATAAGTTTAGAACGTGGAACTAACTCGACGCCGCGGTCGCATCTAGTGTAAATTCTCCTTGCATATGTTATCAGTGCTGGGATTGGGATTCACCAAGATTTCTGTGATTCTACTCTATCGGCGCATTTTTCGAATGCCAGTTTTTCAGCGCATCTGTCTCGGCTACATCGTCATCATTATCGCGTGGACTATTGCATTCTTCTTCGCCTGTTTGTTCCAGTGCACGCCGGTCACCCCTTTTGTCGAGGGCTTTTACGGAAACAAATGCACTAATGTTCTGGTTCTATACAACACGGTCAGTGGAACGGACGTTGCTCTCGATATCTTGATCATTATCCTACCGATCCAGCCTGTCTTGTCTATTAAGATGAGTCTCCGACACCGGCTGGCAGTACTGGGAATGTTCCTCTTAGGTTTGCTGGCGGTCGCATCTAGTATCGCACGGCTCGTTTCTTTCGTGCAGTGCGATACCGTCTTGATCGAGCACTATAACGACGAGACATACTACACCTCCGGCGTATTTGTCTGGTCCGTGGTCGAGCTGGTCATGGCGGTTATTAGTGCTTGTCTACCCACATTGCGCCCTCTGTTCATGCGCAATAAGAAGAACAATACTCCTGACTACCCCGAGTATCCTGGTCAATATGGGTCCAGTTATGGATCCAGTAAATCCGGTCGCCGGTCAGGGTACTTGCGTAGTGTGGATACACGCCAGGACGACTTCAACATGCCCGCGATGGCTTCACAGGATGCGCCAGGAGTGCAGATTCAGATCCAGCGATCTTCATCGTTTGATGACAGGGAGGAACCGACTGATGGCGTTATTCATGTACAACATAGTACGACATGGTCGGATCAGGATTTTCCTGCGCAGCCGAAACAGTCCGTTTAGATTCTTGTGTATACTTTCTCCCATAAATTGGCTATACGTTTAATGAATTTTCGACATTTCTTTATTCATGTCGCAATGACTTTCTGTACGAGATAAAGTTTGGTTCTCTTTGAAGAATTTATCCATGGTTGCGTCTACATCGACTGTGGGGCGTATACTTCCTTGAAAGCCCCGCTCGCTTGAAAGGTCCAACTCAAAACAGTGTTAATCTAAGACGATCCTTCCCTCATTGTGCTTTGGCACAACTCGCTTAACTTCCCCTTCTCGAAGCAAAACCGGGAAACGAAATCGGGGATTGGACCTTCGGGGTAATATAGAGTTTAATCTACCCTTGCGTGCCACGCGAGATTGCAAGGGGCGCACGACACGGAGGAATCCGATTGCCTGAATCCTCCAGAATACGAAGTAAAGGTACGCCCTCTCGCGTGGCTTTTCATGCACACGGATTCGGATAGATTGACCTCATGGCCTCGTGGCTTTCAAGATTTGTTTTGCGTCCCCTGATTATGGATTTCAAATCCGAACGCCCTAAGGTGTTGCGACGCGATCCAAGAAATATATATTGCACTCGTTCGAGTGAGAAGTGCACTTTTCTTGTCAGGGGCTGCCTACTATCTGTGACTGATACTTGTAGAGCTTCATTTCCTCATTCCCTTTTCTCTCTTTCCGCCATGCCTTTCTTGGTTTCCATTGTCGGGCTGGCCCTGGCTATAGTCCCGGTGTTTGCCTCCCCCGCCAGGACCAGCTTCGAAAGCTGCTTGCGACCAAAGCTTTCAAAGTCAGCAAAGCTAATATCTGCTCAATCGGATGTCGTGGTTCCTCGATGGACCGAATATAAAGAGTTCAATACTGGCCACATTGTGAATGTATCCACTGAGGCAGACGTTCAAGCATCGGTAGGTGCCGTCACCCACTTATACGCGTTAATTCCGATGCACTTACTAAATATGCGAACCTGCAGGTGAAATGCGCCAATGAAGCAGGCGTCCAGTTCTTCGCACAGTCTGGCGGCAATGCCTGGGCGACGACCTGGAGCCTTGGAGAAGATGACGTGGTGATCAATCTTCGAAATATGAACAGTGTCGAGTTCAATATGGAGCGTACTCTTGTGAGAGTGGGAGGTGGTGCGACAGTCGCCGAATTGACGGATGCCGCATACGCCAATAACACACAAGTGGTGACTGCCAATTGCAATTGCGTAGGCGCAATGGGCGCCACGCTGGGTGCAGGATACAGTCGTATGATGGGTGAGCGTGGGTTCATGATCGACAACATCGTGTCTTTTCGTGTGGTTCTGGCATCCGGGGAGATTGTTGATGTGTCGTCAACATCCAATGCCGATCTGTGGTGGGCTATGCGTGGCGCCGGTGGGAACTTCGGGATTGTGGTTTCGTCTGTCATGAAGGCTTATCCCACACCCGGGGCTCAAAATGGTGCCTGGGTCGGCAACCTAATCTTCAGTGAAGACAAGATTGAGAGTGTCGTCTCCGCTGTCAATAATTTGACTCTGACCTCTAAAATGGCCATCTTCTTTTACTTCGCTAATGGGGGTGCGCCCGACTATACTCCGATATTCATGGTTACCCCCTTTTACCTCAGCGGCGGGAACACGACTGCTGCTACTGCTGAAGCCCACGAAGCTTTTGCGTCGATTTTTGACTTAGAACCTGAGGCAGATACCACAACATGGACACCTTATAATGAGGTGAACGCTGGCAGTGAGACCTTCTGCGTTACGGGTGGTCGCAAAGTCAGCTACGGCGCGGCGCAAGGTCAACTAGACCCGACAACCTGGCGGACAATCTACACCGATTACACGGATTTCCTCACAGCAAATGGCGGAGACAACGTGGGTAGCTCGCTTATTCTCATGGAGGCCTACAGCCTGCAATTCGCCGAGCAGAAGGACGACTACAGCTCGGCTTACGCTTGGCGGTCTACAAATCGTTTCAATACGGTCGCCATTGCTTGGTACACAGACGAACGTTTAGATGAGACAGCTAATGCATGGGCGAGTCAGGTTCGTGATGACTGGCGGGCAACCAGTGGATTGAAGTCAAACTCCACGTAAGTATCCACTTTCTTTGTCCTTTCTTGGCGCGGGCCGTATTTCTTACATACTTCCACCTTGCAGATACATTAACTTTGCTTTTGGCGACGAGTCACTCGAGGATATTTACGGTGATAATGTGCTCGTTCTCCAGGCTCTAAAGTCATATTATGACCCACAGAACAAATTTAATCAGTTCTTTCCCCTGGTTTAACCGTGCAAAAACGGTGCTGGGCATGTTCCGGTGGGTAAGCTGAGACCGAGCCTTTCAAAAATGGCGTGCCCAGGAGAACATCCTTGTATAATATTGACCAGGTATCTTGACAACCGGATCTCCGGTGCTCGGGGTTATCGGGAATAGAACACGGCATGTACATACATCAATCTTACTGTTGCATTTTCCCTTTTGGTTTTCGCCCCATTGTCGATTATCTTTGCGTGGCGAGAAGATTACAAGACCCCGCACAAAGTCTTTGAAATCAAAGAATGTTGGCCCCCAAAAGAGGGGTCGAGGGCACATGTGACAGTGGCACCGGGATGTGCCCTGATCCGTGATTCCTTCAGAATTCCCCGGTTTTTGTCCTTCGTTCAATCCACCCACGCAGTGGACACTTGGGTAGGTGGCTAGCAGACTATATTTTCCTTTGTTGCAGGTGGTGGAGATGCATCACGTGTTATGGTAAACTTGATACAGCAGATCAGCCGTATAGTACTAGCTCTGTAGATCGCTGTCACTGTATGTGTGGGTCCGACCCTGGAAGTGGATATGCTGCCATCGTTCCACCTGGAATGAGCATGTAGGCAAAACTGCAAACCCTGGCCATTTCCACTGCCCCTCATTCCCGAGCAAGGCCGCCCATCAATTGTAAGCTCCGTCAGACTCCAAACTTCCCCTCTTGCCCGCGACGCGTTCCCTTCCACATGCTGTCCATGTTTAAAAAGTTGGTTTATCCTCCACATAGGCACTCTAGACCTTGAACCCGAAGTTACATCGACTTGTGTCATTCTTAATAAAGTATTGGATAAATTGATTCCTTCTTGATACCAGCATGACAGACACGGCTGCCCACCTGGCAGCTGTCGAGAGCTTTTTCCAAGACCACCCCGCCATTAAATACATATCACCCTCCTCCGCAGAGTTCAGCGCCGCGCGTGAAGTATGGAACGGCTCGCGCCGCGATCACCCACTTGCCATTGTCCAACCGCAATCGCCAGCTGACGTCACAGCTGTGATCAAGTTCGCAAAGTCTAATGGTATTCCATTTACACTTCGCTCCGGTGGCCATAACCTGGAGGGTCTTTCTGTGGTGCAGGATGCCTTGCTTATCGATCTACGCGCTTTGAACTCGGTCGCCGTATCGGAGGATCGGAAATCAGCGACTGTCGGAGGTGGTATCTTGCAGGGCGAATTGGTCAATGAGCTCTGGGATCAGGGGCTCGCTACTCCGACTGGAACCATTCCGACCGTGGGATACATTGGCTGGGCCTCCTATGGCGGCTACGGGCCTTTTTCATCGCATTGGGGTCTGGGGGTGGACCAGATTATTGGTGCGACAGTTGTTAATCCCGACGGGGACATTATCAAAGCCGATGAGGCCCTTCTCGAGGGCATCCGTGGCGCGGGCGGCCTTTTTGGCGTGATCATTGATCTCACTATCAAGGTCTACCCTCTTACCGCTGTAAGTATTCCCACAGATTGACTAAAAGATTGGTGACCCATACTGACCAGCTCTAGATCCTCTCCGGTCCCATCATCTTCGACTCAAGCGATATCGTCAAATCCTACACAGACTTCAACACAGCCTACCACAACCTCCTAGATACAGAAGGTCTCCCCCCACAACTGACCCTCCAACGGGTCACCTTCCAATCACCTCGCGGCCTCGCCTTTGCCGCCCTGTTCTGCTGGAGCGGCACAGACCTCGAAGAAGGCAAACAATGGAGCGAAAAGATCGCCGCCCTAGGCCCAGCAAAGATGAACATGGTCAAACCAACCACAATCCCAGAATGGCTGGGCGGCGCAGGCGTACACGTTCCTAGCAAGGTATACGGATCCAGCTGGTCGATGAATCTATCCACGATCACAACCGCAGTCGCGGAAGCGATCGCTCGTAATCTCAGCATTCTACCCAATGATCCGGGTGCCATGTTCTCTCTACACCAGCTTCGTGGACCGTCTGCCGCACCACAGGAACATGGTTCTGTCTTCGGGTCAAGAGAGCCGCATTACATGCTTGAGATTCTTGCGTACGGGGGCACGCCCGAGAAGCAGGCTGAGTCTGAGGCTTGGGGGAAGCAGATGGCGGATGAGGTGGAAAAGGCTGCTGCTGAGAGTTATTTGCCTACAGCGTATGTGTCGCTTTACGGGTCGACTCACGCTGGGTCTGCGGCGAAGTGGGTTGATAGGGTCTATGGGAAGAAGGCCGGTGTGCTACGTGATATAAAGGCGAAGTTTGACCCGGATAACGTTTTCAAATTGACTGTGCCGTCGTTGGAGTAGAAGGAAGACTGAAAGTTATATACTCATTCAGTTGCCGAGCTCGAAGCTATAATGACTTCGAAATACTGAATGTCATTCGGTTATGATCCATTCGCTTCATGCATCGTATTAGCTTTAAAGTCTCCAAGTCTTCAGCAAAAGGTAACAGTGAGAGCCAAGTCAAAATATACCAACATTTTCTTCTAATGTCGGTAGATAGAGACCACGGAAACTTCTTTCAACTCGTCAGGATCTTCCCTAGCGCGAAAGTACAGACCGAAACCCCTCGTACCAGTATTGAAATCCAAAAGACCCCGAATACCACACATATCTTCTAAATAATTATATACTTTCAAGCGTGCCGCATGCATGCACGAGCGGGGTGAAGAAAGATACCCTGCCCCGTATTATAACCACTGATACCGTCGGGCGCAACGTCCCGCCCTACTTAGGCGACTGAGGGCCTCAATGTATTATCCCACCGGAGCAAAACGTGGCACTGATCTGAGATTATATCTGAGACTCGTTCTACACACTGCCTATGCTGTCATCTACCCCACATCGGGATGTTCTCGTCCAAAAAAGAGGATGCTCGCTATTCACTACTAGCAGACGCTGAAAGTTACGATGAGTCCAGAGAAGAAACTGACAAAGTAGATGAACCGCCGTGGAGAAACAAGCGATTATGTCTTTCATATTTAAAACGACCTATATTGATCCCGTTGGTTCTTCTTATCATCTCTGCGCTGTCGCTGACTGCGGTCATTCTGTCTGTTGCGACGCCGAAAGGATGCCGACACCCCCGGATTCGACGAGAGTGGAGGACATACAGCAAGACTGAGAGACAAGCATATGTGGATGCGGCAGTCTGTCTGACGCGGACGCAGTCACCAATTGATTCTCGGGTCTCGATTCATGATGACTTTTCATATCTGCATAGCCGCATTGGCAACTATTGTAAGTCGAGGTCTAGATTTTCATGCAGCAGGAGATCAAGCTTACAATGGAACTCCTCTGTCCTCCACTTAGCACACGACGCTGCCCCATTTCTCCCATGGCACCGCTATTTTATCCACGCGTACGAAAAGGCATTGAAAGATCACTGCGGCTACAAAGGGACTCTGCCGTGAGCAAAATTCGTCTCTTAGGAAAATAATCGCCCATGTTAACATTTACAGCTATTGGGACTGGTCAAAGGACTATATAAACGTCCTGGAATCGCCAATCTGGGACACCGATGCTGGATTTGGGCCTAACGGCGACCCGACAGGCCCGGAAGGTGTCTCGAAAGGACATTGCGTGAGAAATGGTTCATTCGCCGGCTGGACACCAGCATGGTATCAAGGCGAGTACCACCCGCATTGCCTATCTCGTGGCTTCCTAGACATGGCAACCGCGGAAAAGGTGAGCGCACGCACAGTTAAGCCAGAGATTTTGGAGGCGGTGGTCGTCGACGAGACAAGTTTCTTCAATTTTACCGTGCACGTCGAGGATGTTTCTCATCTCACTGTTCCTTTCCTTGTTCATGGTGATTTCAGGAGAATCACGGCACCTAATGGTAAGTTATTGCGTTCCTACATTCTTTCAAAATGAAACCTCTAATAGTCGGTAGATCCTGTTTTCTTTTTACATCATTCACAGATTGATCGTCTTTGGTGGAGCTGGCAAAGGTACTCTGGAGATAGATTCTTGCAATACAATGGCCCTGCGCAGCTTGATGGAGATGTAGAGGGCATGCTCTCTGATTTACTTGAGTATGGTGGTTTCCTGCCCTTTGATCCTAGTGTTGGTGATCTTATGGATACGGAAGGCGATCTGCTATGTTATCGTTATGATGTGGGCGTAGTAGGCCCACACTGAATAACAAGCATACTTGGAAAGCACGAAGGCCAACTTCGTTGACATTTCCCCTTTATAGCTCCTGCATAGTAACATTGAAGACGCATTCTACAGCCATGGAATTACCCAACTCCTGGCGAAAAAAATTTCAGTTGATGTACCTATAAGAATTGAAACACAATTCAGCTTATGCGAGATAATGCGACACGCATCAAGGCACCTGAGCACGCGAATGTACCTAGTCCCCGTAGGGTGTTCTCCATGATGTGAGTAATATATATAACCGTCCTGTCCACAAAGGATCGGAGTATTGAGATTCTTCTCAATACGTCGACAGGTAGTTCTTCTATTGTGTCAGCCAACTTTAGGATATCGCAATACCGATGATGCCATGATGAATTCGATCTTATGGTGGCGGTCATTTAGAGCATTCCGTCGTTCCAAGTCTGGTAGGCTTGCGTTTTTGCCCTTCCTGCTTCCACAGCGTTCAGAAGGTTGCTTAGTACCATTCAATAATTCATCAAGGCCGGCTGGCCCAATGGCAAGGCGCTTGACTACGAATCAAGAGATTGCAGGTTCGACCCCTGCGTCGGTCAATTTTTTCCTTCTTGGAAAGACTGGTTTGGGTCCATTGCAGTGGATCCGAATTTTCTTTTTTTCTTTTTTTTTTCTTTTTCGCTTGCTGCGGTTGGTGGACGGGAACTTCGGAACCCACCCGAAATCCTAGCCCAACTAGAAGCCTCATTAAAATGAGCGGCTAGTTCATTGTCCTTGAAGTAACCTTGGAATTTGAACCGAAAGTCGTGGGTGTAGGCAATAGAGTCGATCCTGAATACAATTCGTTTCCCATGCACGGTGTACCTTAGGTGCAATGTAGTACGCAGGAAATATCGAATAATGCTGAAAGAGATGGCTCGGTTATGAGCAAGCCCCGCGAAGGTCAATCTCTTGTATAATCGTGGCCTTCATTATTTTGCCAAATACTCGCATGCTGGACAGGAACTTTCGAGCCCAATGGTTCTTAGTGCATTAGCTGGCTGTTAAAAGTAGTCTATAACGTCATGAGATTAGGCAAAAAGGAATATGGAAGAGAACTATTCAGTCATGAGGGCTTCCGAGAGATAACGAATCCAGGAAACCAGATAGCTGTGTTGCTTGACGGTGATCGAGTGCTAAAGCATGAGCGCTTTGATGGAGAGATGATAACTGACCGTAGCTCTCAGGTCAGTAATCGGAGATGTCAGAGCCGCTCCATTGTTATTATTCGTCCAAGGCAAAGTCGCCGAGACAAAAAAAGCTTTCAGTGCTTACTTGCAGCCGCTGGTAGAACATTGATGCAATCAAACCTTCCATGTCAGTTTGAAGTCGACGCAATATCATACCACCTTAAACCCACCGATATGTTCTGCATAGGTGGGCTTGAGTACCAGTTCGTACGGTCGGACATTATCCGCTCAAAATGCAGCGTTCAATAGCCAAAATGGAGCTACAACAACCTTGACAGTACTAGTATGTGGCCACAACGCCTCCACCTACGTAGCCGGTGAATTGGGTAGATGATCTACCACGTGGGAAACGCACTACGTACTCCGATCCCCATGATCATACGATAGTGGATCTATGGATGAAATTTGGATTTCAACATTGTAATGACGATGCGATGAGACATTGGGAGAGGCAAGAGATGACGATCCTTAACATGTACCGAAAATATCTCGATAACTTGACTTTTGACTCGTATAAGTCATGCTCGGGTGTATCTTGGCGGATCATTATGTAGTCAGACAGCGATATTATTTGCCAAGCATTACTACGGGGCCGGCATAAAGCTATTCACTAGTTCCCCCCGGATTTTCTCCGCCTCTCCATTGCTACTTCACTTCTCTAAGTATACCCCTTTGCTCGGATTCTGCTTAATGAGCGAATCAGTGTGAATTCAGTGAAAGGATCCACAATATATGGACGCTAGGACGAAAGAGGAGCGCCAAGACGTGGTGGAGGAGACCATATTCAGGAATCATCACACTCTCTCCTTGAGATGCGATACAATCCATTTGTGCGTTGGATCAGATGTCGTTACCCACAATTTAGGGGACATGGAAATATACAGTAATTCGACAATTGGAATTTTTCTATGTACACATTATACTCTCCTATGCTTTACAAGCCCGCACCATCTGTAAGTGGATACGGGTGGTCGAATAGATCCTTCAAGTCAATTCCAAGCAGCTGCAGCCCATCTATGTGGTAACTCGGATCATCAATCAGAGGAAGGAATAACTCATCGGCTTCCTGAAGCGTAGCTGGGGTCCACAGTGGTGTAGTGCTGGGACCGGGGACCAGTGGCTCCTGAGGCAAGGTTGGGAGCGAAACAGCCATCTGGCTGAAATTATCCGTCTCAGCACTGGAAAAGATGGCAGCAGGTTGCGCGGCTTCCACCGTCTCCGAAATTGCCTGAGTTTGCACGCTGTGAGCCGGCTCAATGGGCCTCGGGCCTGAAGTTTTGTGTTTGGTTTTTTTCTGTCGTTTCTCAGTCACGTACTGTCGCGCCAGGTGCGCAAACTCCGCGATCAATGAGCCAGGTAAAGTTCCCTTGCTTGCGAATTCCAATCGACTGAAGTGTCCGCCGGCGATATCCAGGAGTGCAAGGCTTATGCCTGTTTCGGGATGTTCGGGGTTGTGGACCACCAAGTCGAATAAAATTAGGAGACATGAGAGTGGCATCACACCTAAGATCCTATTATCAGAGTATCAGTAACTCTATACCATAACTGAGTACCTCCCAGGACATGAAGTTGAGCTTTCCACTACTCTGGGCTGTGGTGAACTTACCAGATTGGCGTCGAAGGAGCCACGTCGATATATTTTGTCAACTCCAAAACGGATCTGGCTGTACGCATCAACTCTCGCTTCAGTTCCAACTGTTGAGTGGCTCGCAATCGGGCGGCACTGAAATGTAAAAGTGTCCACGAAAGGGTGAGCAATGCGTTCAGATACAGATAATGTGTCATTAGCGCAATTGTCTGTGCAAGTGGTTCGTGTAGCAAACGTGGCTTCAGTTGTTCTCCAGCACGAAACCTCATTGGACTGGACAAACGCCAAGCTTCCAGCTCCTGGAGAAGAACCTGCACTTTTGTATTGTAGTCTGCAACCGGTTGGTTAGTCGAGCTTATTGTGAAAAGCTCACTATGGATTTTTGACACCAGGCGACCATATTGGAGAAAGCTGAAAAACCAATCATAGTCGTGGTAAGTTGACTCTTTCACGTCTGGGATGGCACAGCTGATATTTGAGTCTTGTAAAACCTAGATATGTTGTCAATCAAAGTCTAGCAGGACTGTGCAAGGAGATGAGTACCGAAACTTTTCCTGTTATGAAGCAGGAGACTTTCTCCATGAAATAAAGTACCCAGAAGGTGCGCCGGTGTGACTCTTCGCCGAGGCTATTAGACTTGTTATAACCTAGTCCCTGCGCCATGATTGAAGCCTCTGATAGCATAAGAGGTTCGAATTGGAAGGCGGACGCCGTAGATGAAAAGATCGACTGCAGAATCAGCATAATGCATTCGCCCCAAGAGATAAGCTTGGAATTACCATTGCCATGAGCGCCTAAGAACTCAGAAAAGCTGTTAATCTTTCTTTGCGGTCATGGGAATGGATTTAAACATACCTGCACCGCTGTGAGCGATCCACGACAGAGGAGAATGTCCTGAAAGTGCGACAGCGAGAGTTCAAAGTATGTCCACGCCTCACCTATACCAGCTTCAAAACTGCCACCATCATTGTATTGGCAACCGATTGCCACCACAGCATAGTAAAGCGCGGCCCAGGCTCTGTCTGCGGCCAGTAGGTTTAGCAAGTTTTGGGATGACGCCTGTTGTTGAAAAGTCTCGGCACAGAGGAAGGGGTAAATTGGGTGAACCATCTCAAAATACGCTGAAATAAAGCCGATGAGTAACCTAGTTTATGAAAGTCGGGAGTTGATATACAAACCAAGAATATGTGCCTTGAGCGACTCGTGAGGTAGATCATGCAAATTCGACTCGAATAGACGCCCTTTAAACGCCTTAGATCTGGGAATAGAAGTAGCAAGCTTCGTCTTAGATGCTACAAGCTTTCGAATCTCTTCAAGGAGATGCTCGAGTCGATCATGGCCAAGCCTTTCACTGATCAAACGAACTCTTTTTTCCGGAAAGAAGGATATGTTTGGGTTCGGGCCAAACAAAGCCATCAACTAGGTAGATGGGTCAGTTTTGTCAGCCAGAGACAAGTGCTCCAAAGGATAATCTTCATACTTGATCAGGGTGATTGACACCCCTTCGAATGCGTGAGGCCTGCCTATCGGCAAGCAAGGAATCGATGTACAATGTAGACAGCGCATTGTTGCGATCGAGTGGTGGGGCATCAAAAACGTCATTGCTATCGATGACAGACCTAGATCTCACTGGCAAGTCCCCTAGTCTTGATAAGCGTTGTCTTGCGATATTGATGGGTGGCAACTTACCTGGTTGGCTCAGCTTGCGCTTTCTGGGCTGTTTGATGTAGCTAAAGCTACACGGGCTGTTGCGCGACTGTACGTCATGCTCGTCATTCTCCACGATCTCAGAAAACTGTAGGGTTGTTGATTAACTCACGAGACAGAATTCGCAAGCATCGGCGCCACTCGTCTCTGGTCTCCGTTAGCGGGTCTCTCAGATTAGACCGCACGGCCGGGGCAGCCACTTACTGCACCGGACCTTTCGGGCCCGACACGTATCGCAGGCCTTGTGCAGTGACAGCTCCATTGTGAATAAGATCAAGAATCACAAAAGTCGGAGACGGAGGCGAGCGGATGGTGTTCGTCTTAAGGCGTTCCCACCTTCGGCGCCGAAAGAAGCATCCAATCACGTCAGCCTATCTAACCGTTGTAGGCCCCCACCATCTTCGGCTCCGAGATACACTAGATATACAGGATAAATCTTATACACATGCTTTTTGGCTTGAGAATACTCGTCATGATCGGCCCCTTTAATATATTCTAATGCAGAATGACGCTAGCTTGGTAGATGCCGATACTTACCGGAGGTGTAAGAAAGGAGTATATATTAGATTGGTGTTCCGCTTGAGCCCATTTGAATGCTCCACTGAATATTTCTTCTGATATTCAACAACACATCTATCTATCTTGCGCTTCACTCTAGCAAGTCCGAGATGTCTTCCGCTTCCTCCGGAGACGGGTCCACCCTGGCCCCCGACGATAATACAGAGAAGCCTACTGATATCTCGCCGGAAAATCGACAAAGAATTGCGACGCTTGCTAGGCACCTAACGGAAACTTCTATCCACCACGCGGGATCTCATTCAACGGCATCTAATCCTTTCAATGGCTCCGATGACCCTAGGCTTGATCCTAGCTCCAAGAGCTTCAATGCCAAATACTGGGCAGAAACCGTGATTGGGCTGATGTCCGACGATGCCGGACGGTACTTGCCGCGAAAGGCCGGTGTCTCGTTTCGAAATCTGAGTGTGCATGGCTTTGGCAGTCCACTTAGCTACCAGAAAGATTTCTTGAATGTTGTACTACAAGTCAGCGACATCGTCACGGGTTTGTTTAATCGCAAGGACCAGAAAATCCAGATCTTGAGAGATCACAACGGCTTGTTGCGAAGTGGGGAGATGCTACTTGTCTTAGGAAGACCGGGCAGGTAGGCAATCTTGCCCCCTCGAAATTTTTACAAATCTAATTGCCGTACAGTGGAGTTTCAACGTTCCTGAAAACGGTTGCGGGAGAGACCAAAGGACTCTATTTGGATTCTGCCACGGAGTTCAATTATGAAGGTAAACAAAGCTCAACCCATGACTCCTTTCAATCCCCACGCTCACAGTATCCTTTTCTCAGGTATCCCTCGCAAAGCAATGCGAGGACAGTTTCGTGGCGATGTAGTCTACCAAGCCGAGACAGACGTGCATTTTCCTCACTTGACAGTTGGACAGACGCTCCTGTATGCGGCTCTAGCAAAAACTCCTAGCAATCGACTACCTGGTGTTTCTCGCGAACAATATGCACAGCATGTTCGTGACGTTATCATGGCTACTTTTGGTCTTTCTCATACGCTTCACACCAAAGTGGGCAATGAATTTGTTCGTGGTGTCAGTGGTGGTGAACGCAAGCGAGTCAGTATTGCGGAGGTCGCGCTTGCACGAAGCCCAATCCAATGCTGGGACAACAGTACCAGGGGATTAGACAGTGCTACAGCACTGAGGTTTGTTCAAACTTTACGTTTGGCTGCCGACATTAATAACACAGCTACGATGGTGGCTCTGTACCAAGCTTCTCAGGAGTCATACGAGGTAAAAAGCAGCTTTCCTTGCGTTTTTTTCCAAATCTACTAGCTCATATGGAAGTACTGTTTCGAGATGCTAATTCATTATGGGCAGATTTTTGACAAAGTTGCCGTCTTGTACGAGGGTCGCCAGATTTACTTCGGACCGGTCCATCAGGCCAAGGAATACTTCATTGAATTAGGCTACCATTGCCCGGATCGACAAACCACTGCGGACTTTCTTACATCTCTTACAATGCCTATCGAGCGAGTAGTTCGAGAAGGGTTTGAGGACCGCGTACCTCGAACTCCCGACGAATTTGCGAAGGCATGGAAAGATAGTGCCCTGAGTAAAGAATTGATGCAAGAGATCTCTGAATTTGACAAAGAACATCCGGTTGGGGGGCCTGCAGTCACTCACTTCCAGGCTTCCAGAAAGGCCGAGAAAACTTCCTTCATGTGAGGAGATATTCTGCTCGTGAGAAGTCCGCCTTAGACTGACGATTATTTACAGGACGCCTCGTTCACCTTATACAATCTCTGTTCCACTGCAGGTTCTCTTATGCATTCGTCGGGGATTTCGTCGGATTCAGGGTGATATGAGTTTCTTCATCGTTACCGTCGGTGGTAACTTTGTCATCTCTCTCATTCTTGGAAGCGTCTTCTTTGATCTCGCGGATACCAGTGCAAGCCTTAGCAACCGTTGCATTCTTCTGTTCTTTGCTCTGCTTTTCAACGCTCTCAACAGTTCTCTGGAGGTATGCGATCTGGAAACCACATAGACCCAGATTATCGATTGACAAACAGCTAATAATTCATGATAGATTCTATCGCTATACGCCCAGCGGCTCATCGTTGAAAAGCATGCAACCTATGCTTTTTACCACCCACTATCTGAAGCTCTGGCATCCATGATTTGTGATCTTCCTTCCAAGATTCTGTCAACCATTGCCTTCAACATTCCTCTATACTACATGGCTCACCTGCGAACCGATTCCGGGAATGTGGTCATTTACTTGCTATTTGCTTTCTGCTCGACCCTGACCATGTCAATGATATTCCGCACAATTGGCCAATTGACCCGGACCATTGCAGAAGCTCTGACACCGACTGCTCTCTTAGTTATCGGCCTGGTGATATACACTGGCTTTATCATTCCCATTCGAAACATGCAGGGCTGGTTGCGCTGGATCAACTACATCAATCCCCTTGCTTATTCCTACGAGGCCTTGGTCGCGAATGAGTTCCACAACCGGGATTTCGAATGCGTTAGCTTCGTGCCCGAGGGATCCAGTTACGCGAACATCACAAGTGCCGAGCGGACATGTTCTGTGGCTGGGGCGTCCTCTGGGTCATCTGTGGTCAATGGGGATCTGTATGTTCAGGAAAGCTATGGGTACTATTATTCACATGTCTGGCGGTATGTCTTACACTTCATCTTCGTCACCCGGGTCATTCAAGCTGACTTGAAACCATGCAGGAACTTTGGCATTCTGATCGGATATATCATCTTCTTCATGCTCATGTACGTCTTGGCAGCTGAATACATTACGGCCGACCGCGGTAAAGGCGAGATCCTCCTCTTTAGGCGCAAACATATCTCGGCTTTGGAGAAAAAGAAGCAGAGTGATGAAGAGTCTGCCTCGGAAATGGGTCCTGCGGTCATTGACCCTGGCGCTGATACTGAGAAAGGCAGTGTTGGGGAGGAAAGGTCGGTTGCTATTCAGGAACAGACAAATGTTCTCCATTGGCGAAACCTCACCTATGACGTTCCTGTCAAAGGCGGCATAAGGAGGATTACGGATCATGTTGACGGCTGGGTCAAGCCCGGAGCGTTAACGGCCCTGATGGTAAGTCTGGTGTTCCTATCTAGCCTCTTACTTTTGGCTCCAAGGCTAAATAACAGTGCAGGGAGCCTCGGGTGCAGGAAAGACAACACTTCTCGATGTTCTAGCCAACCGAGTACGAACTGGCGTCGTAGGTGGTGATATTTTGACGAACGGCCTTCCACGAGACACCTCGTTCCAACGCCGAATTGGCTACGTCCAACAACAAGATCTTCATCTCGAGACTGCCACAGTGAGAGAAGCATTGACTTTCAGTGCTCTGCTCCGACAGCCCAAAACGGTCAGCAAAGAGGAAAAGCTCCGAACAGTCCAGGAGGTCATTGATCTGCTCGAAATGAAACCTTATGCAGAAGCTGTCGTCGGTGTGCCGGGAGAAGGTCTCAATGTCGAACAGCGAAAACGGTTGACAATCGGCGTGGAGTTGGCAGCAAAGCCAGATCTCCTATTCTTCCTGGATGAGCCAACATCAGGACTGGATAGTCAAACTGCCTGGTCCATTTTAATGCTGCTCCGAAAGTTGACCAACCACGGTCAAGCCATTCTCTGTACCATTCACCAACCTTCAGCAATGCTTTTCCAGCAATTTGATCGGCTTCTTTTGCTGGCAGCTGGTGGTCGCACGGTGTACTTTGGAGATATCGGCGAGAATTCTCACACACTGACCCATTATTTTGAGCAATATGGAGCAGAGCATTGTGCGGTAGATGAAAATCCGGCAGAGTGGATGCTCCGGGTTATTGGCGCGGCGCCAGGAAGCATCGCAACTCGTGACTGGCCAGACACCTGGCGCAAAAGCCCAGAGTACACAGAAGTCCAGAAGCATCTGACAATGTTGGAAGAGAAAGCAAAGGGCGAGCAGACTCACGCTGGCTTGAACCAAGAGTTTGCCAGTCCATTCCACATGCAGCTGCTGCTTTGCACCAAGCGGGTGTTTGAGCAGTATTGGCGAACACCTTCTTATCTCTATTCTAAACTGCTTATGTGCTTCGTCACTGTAAGTTTGGGCCAAGCTTTCTTCAAAAATAGATTTCAATGCTAACAACTTATTTCACCAGGCTTTGTTCATCGGACTTTCCTTTTTACTTACCAAAGTTACGGTGCTCGGCTTGGAACATCAGATGTTTGCCATATTCATGCTTCTCATCGTATTTCCCTTCCTTGCTTACCAGACTATGCCAAACTACATCCTCCAGCGTGATCTCTACGAAGTGCGCGAATGCCCGTCCAAGACATATTCTTGGGCTGCCTTCATTTTGGCCCAGATCATCGTTGAACTGCCTTGGAATACGGTAGCTGCCGTGATCACTTTCTTCCCTTTCTATTATCTCATCGGTATGAATCAAAATGCGGTCCCAACAGGTGCAGTTGCTGAAAGAGGAGGTCTGATGTTTCTGCTTGTGTGGTCCTTCTTGATGCACTGTAGCACTTTTACCACGATGGTCGTGGCCGCTGCCGCCACAGCCGAGATCGGTGCAATTCTAGCCTTGCTACTGTTCACCTTCTGCATAATTTTCTGCGGGTAAGCTGATTCACTGCAACTTCGATGATTTTGACTAACCATTTCATTAGGGTCATGGCGTCCCCTACTCTACTTCCAGGTTTTTGGATTTTCATGTATCGTGTCTCACCCCTGACCTATCTCATCAGTGGCATGCTTTCCACTGGGCTAGCAAACATCGAAATTACATGCTCTGATCTGGAGCTAGTCGCTGTCCAGCCTCCTTCTGGCGTGACCTGTGGAGCATATCTGGCGGATTACATTGCGGCAGCTGGCGGTGCAGTGTACAACCCCAACGCCACCGCTAGCTGTGAATTCTGTACTATGACGGAGTCGAACGTGTTTCTGGAGTCGGTCTCGGCATACTACAGCGATCGCTGGAGGAACTTTGGTTTGATGTGGGTTTATATTGCCTTCAACGTATTCGCTACCCTGGGTTTGTACTGGTACATTCGGGTTCGTGGTTGCCCTGGATTTTCGCGGCTCGGGGCCTGTATTAGTCGAGCTTGGAAGTCTTTGCCAGGAAAGAAGGGCAAGTCGACTGAGTGATGTATCAGTCGGTAGAAGGATGATTGACTTGTAATATAGATCGCAAGGTAGACCATTATGGGATATTTTGCCATTAATAAACTATTCAGAGCACTTGGAATAAATTGCTCAGATTAGATTACGTCCGTGACTTGTGCCTTTCATAATATATTATAAGTTTTTGTTCGGGTGTACATTCATAGACTCGAGGACGGTAAATCAGAGCCTCCAGTCCAGTGGTGGACAGGCGAAAAACCACTCTGTAGCTTTCGGCAGGTTTATCGTCATGCTCCCATAGCAGGCTCCTCCAGCATACTTATGCAATTCCGTTCGCGTTACTGTACAATTCAATGTTTATATACAGGCAAAACGACTTATCCAAAAAGCCATATATTCGCATTAGATTAGGCCAGCATTGGTGAGATTTTGGGTCACCTGTTCCTCATGCTGGGCTTGCTCCATTGTTTGCAAAGGCTTCTCCTTCCTACAGTAAATATAAATCACTTCAAGTACCATTGCGCCAAGTGTTGAGAAACTATTCGATATCAATTTAGCATTCGCTTTAAAAACAACATAGGTGCAAGAGGGAGGGGAAAATGGTTTAGCATAAGACTTACAATGCAATGAAGCTAAATGCCTCTGCGGCATACTTTCGGCTGCAAACTGCCTCTCCGTTCCAACGAAGGATACGGCAGTTGATCTGATTAAAGTCGAGAGCCAAGAAAATGAAAGAAGTGATCCATCTACCCAGATTCGTCAGTGTCAATTTAGGCGAGTGGAGCTTTTGATCAATCAGTCCCAGGGTTACTCACAGATAGGAGAGCACAGTATCTGTCGCAAGTAACAGGAAGATATGCCAGGGGGCACGTCTTATAATGAAGCTAGTAGCGATTGACAGAGGTAGAATAACCACAGCCAAAGCAGCCTAATCCTTTGTCAGTCGCGCGAAGGTCTATTTAAGTGGTTTTCAACGCACAATAACCAAAGAGTAGATGACCGTGACGGTTTTCGTGTCTCGCACTGCCCATGCCGTTATGCCAAGAACGACGACTGCGCTGACAAACTGTAGCAAGCGAGCGATATAGGCCACAATGCCCATAGGGTGATGGTAGAAACTCTCCATTGCAGATGCTTTTCCAAGGTTGTCTGATGTACTAGGCAATTGCTTGGTTCCTGAAACGGGGAATGGGTGATGGGATATATAGTATTACTAAATTTTGGATTTTCAGACCTGCCGTTTCTTCAAAAATATCGATGATCTCACCACTTATGGTTGATTTCCAGGGACCCTGCTTTATTAGAAGTCACCCAATCACGACTCGCAGAGCTTTTTTCGAAACCAGGACTATTCCTTTGAGCAGTGAGGTGCAACTTCCTATTCTGGTTCAGATAAATTCGATGAGGCAAAAATTTACACACTCTTTTAGATACCGTGCGGCTTGAATGCGTTGCCCTGAGAGCGTAGTCAAGGTGTTACCTCACTTTATGAGGCGAACTTTCTGTGAGATACGCTTGATCTGCTCCATTGCTCCTAAGGGCAGAGAATTGCTCTCACCGCCATATTTTGATGCGATTATTACCACCTTGTCGGCTGTCCAGATTTACCCGTCAAAGTAAATATCATGTCGCATCTAAGCTATTGATAGAATACCATGTGAGTAAGTCTCGTTACTAACCAACGTGGCCGCAAAACTTACAAATTGGTCATACTGACCAACTGAGCAATTATGGTGTGAGGTGAAAGCGAGGGTTCGATGAACGACTTTGATCATGAGATGCGCGCAATATAGGAGGGAAAGCGGTCCCAATCGCGTCTAGTGGCAATTCAAGTTCTGATCTAAAACTGTCCTGTCTACTGCCCCAATAATGTCAATGACGGGCTAAAGACGTGAGCCTTGATAGCTATCTCAGTCCCGCAAAATCAACGATCGTGCGACAGCGGGTGGAGGGCAGATGGCAGATCAATGTCCTGGGAACAAGCTACCGCAATGTATGGTAGTCGTAAAGCAGAAGAACGTGTTGGGCACATGGCTCGAGCCAGAGTCAATGCTCCCGACAGGAACGGGTTTGAGGTCTTCTGCAGCCCATAATCGCGAGCCAAGTTCGTCGCGCCAGTGTGGCAAAAGTAGTTCTAGGCAAACTGTCAAGTCACGCAACCAGGAAACGGTTGTTCAATAGTAGTGACGGACAAAACACGAGAGCAAACTATGACAAGGCGCACAGACAGTCTGCCACGGATCAGATGATCATACTATCAAAATCATGAATGGTAAAAGGTATGCAGTTCGCAACCTGCAGTGAAGCCAAGCCGCTAATTTATTTTGAGATATGTTAGCGCATACATTAAGAAGAACAATGTTTTCCAGAACATGATGTTGATCAGATTGATTTACATTATAATTAATTCTCGAAGTGACGGCGTAATAGTCGTCCAAAAACGGAAGTACGACCATAACAAAATCAACGTCCGTGCTTTTTGTATGACGTCGTCTGACAATTAATTCCATAGCTTATCTAAGTTGACAAGACGGGCGTAAGGAATTGCCTGAGAAACAAATATTCCAAGCCTTAAAAGTCAAGGGAAACCATGCGTCTTAGATATTCGACATTTTGTTAATGTCCATTTTTATCGTCTCACCATGGATCTTTTCTAGTATCGACCACTTGCGGTTCCGAACAAGAGTCGGACGGATTATTAGAGTTAGTTATGTCTAGCCATGAGAATGTATGCTCATCCACCTGTCTTCTTCTAATCGTGATGCAACAAACATGCCTAATAATTTGCAGGGGCCTCCTGGTCGAGGGCTAGCCCTTATACTAGTGACTTCTATACTCACATTCTTAACTGTGATAGTGGTCGCATTGAGACTATTTGCACGGATCGTCATTTTGCGCATTCCTGGACTGGACGATTGGTGTGCTCTGGCCGCAACAATAGTTGCCATTGGGGCAGTTGTCTCGATGTGTTTAGGTTAGTATCATATGCTTCTTGTCAACCAGTACCGCTAACGTGAAGATTCTTAGGCGTCAAATACGGAACAGGAAAGGTCGAGTCGAGCCAAGATGTCAATCTAAACATTTTGGGAAAGGTAATTGTCAATCGATAACTGGCATAAGACAGGGACTGAGACAACTCATAGGTCCAATTAGCGACTCAGGTACTATACATACTGTCAAGCGGGTTAATCAAGCTTTCGATATTGTTTCTATACCGCCGCATCTTCCAGCATCTTCGAATTCTGATCTTACTCAGTATTGCGCTTGTTGTACTGATCAGTATCGCCTTCATTTTTGCCGCAATCTTCCAGTGTAGGCCAACTGGAGTCCTTTGGGCCAATCATGATGGGAGCAAAAATTCTTGCATCTCTATTCTCGTTTTCTGGTGTGATGTGGCTGTCATATTCTTGGTCAGCAACGTATGGATCGTGGTGCTGCCTATCAAGCCTATAATTGGTATGCCAGACTTCTAATGTGAGAATACGATCGAATCACTTACTTTGATCGCTTCCTACACAGGCCTTCACCTTGCCCTGAGAAAAAGGATGGCTATCTTGGGGCTTTTGTGTTCAGCTGGGCTACTGTGAGTCTATAAAGTTCTGACTCTTGGAGATGTGGACTCAAGCTCATAAAATAGGGCCTGTGCTGCTGCTGCGGTGCGACTAGGATTCGTGGTGCATCTCTATCGAGGCCATGATCCAACATTGGATATTATACCGATATATTTATGCTCGGTAGTGGAGATATCAACTGCATTAATAGCTTGTAGTATCCCTGCACTAAGGCAGGCCCTTCCTAAGTGCAGAGGATATCTTCAAAGTGCTAAGGATAGGTTCAGTGACATCCAAACATCGGCCTCTTCAGCGTGACATCTAACGCCCTGGTACCATTCCTTTCCTCTGCGCCTGAAATATATAGAAGGATATGGTCCTCTTATAGCTGACCAAAGTCCTCAGCAATTTGCCTCCAGCCCTATACCAACTCAAAAATTCTCCATTCTGTAGACACTGTACGATGGTTCTTCATATGGATGAGCACTGGAAACAGGGCCGATTAGCAAAATGAACAAAGGTCAATCAATATATATACAATCTGCCGTGGAGACTTACCTTTTCAAAGCTTCGACTGCTTTCTTGGCAATATCTTCTCCCACACAGATTGTCTCAACCCTGATCTCTGGGACCTCCTCTAATTGTCCAATTTTGCCTATATGAGGATCTGCTGTGCTGCCCGGTCGGAACTGTCCGGTTCCCATGCTAGTCCAGCAGCATTCTGAATAGTTACCTGGCCCAGGATACCTTCCTGCGCCGGCAGCGAAGATAGCGTCTTTGCAAGCTGCAAGGGCTGAGGGAGGCACGAAGAAGACGAGCCTAAATTTCAAAGGGAGGCGAGATACATTTGCCATTTTGGGATGCGTTTCAAAGAATCAAGTTTTGGTGAGAGGAAGCGAAAACAGGGACAGGAAGTTGGGTGGTGTGGTGAGGTGGGGAAAGAGGGGAACCTGACATACAGCACAGTACAGTACAGTATAGCATATCCAGCTTCACTATTTTACACCATCCCAAATTCTGAGTCTCACAGCCAAATCGCTAGCCCAGGTATGCAAGGTAGATCAATGCGGACCTCGTTCTGGACTGACCATAGTGACATCGGCTGCTAACACCTAGAAATATATTTCTCATACGATGATGACCGGCAAGAAATGATCGCTATCCGCGCTATCAGATCAGTTGTACGGATCCTAATGATGGCGCTGCTCGGACGCTGTTTGGGTTTAGGCGTGGATCCCGAGGTCCCTAGCATTAATTACACAACCTCTCTTCAGTCATATATTCTTCCGGTTCATCCTCGGTCCAAGCAGTCGAATGCGAGTCAATAATTATCGGCCTTTTACCAGTCGCTTCAAGACCACGGGCGCCCTCTTCAAGGAGCCAAGTATACGTGGCTTCAGTAGCAGGAATACTATTGAGGTACCCATAGCTTGGCTCAATTGAATCTTGTACCGCAGCCACCACCGTCCTCGAAATAATCATCATGCACTGCTCAAGGCACTCGTCGATACCATCGAAGTCACAGACCCGATTATCTGGCGGGAACACAATGATAGCGCCATCCTCGACGTACAACCGGTATGTGACGTCGCTGGCGTTGAGGCAGGATAAGAATATACGTGCAGCATCCGGACGCAACTCCTCCTCCGCCAAAAGTGTGATATTCCCTGATAAAACTGCTGCATTAGCTACTTGACACCAACAGCCACAGCAGCGAGGAATACTGGCAACAGTTGAAAGTGCATAGCGACTCTATGAAAAGGCTTCAAAACCTCAATTTTGACCACAGTCCTGCTTCGCCAAGTCAAAATCAGGTCGAATCGATTTGGAATTCGCTGCACTGGTGGTTTTTCTTGGTAATTCCGCAAATATCCCTGCTTTGGATCGTGAAATTTCCATACTTATGGCCTTGGGACTCAACAGTAAAATGAGGAAGTGTCACAGGAACAATATTACGGTGCAAGTAGACACGATATTGGCGATACTGGTACTTTTACAATGACTCCTTTTCCGCGGCAATGGGGCCCTTGGAGTCGTACACTCTACTTCTAAGTAGAACAAGCCGCGTGTCATTAGAGATTCAATTGGTGAGTCTAGCGGTCGCTTTTAGCCACTTCTTTCTAGTGTCTTGACGCTAGCGTCAGTGGGGCTTGGCTACAGATGCGATGAAAATCGGATAGCAGGAAAGGCTAGGCAATTGTAGCCTATGTTCATGACAACAGGCAAGCTAGCCCATATTCGAACTAGTCACTAGGAGCGCACTAAAAAAGCTAGGCTGAACGGGCCCCCGACCTCGGGAAATGAAAGGATTTTGATCCCGCGAGAAAGCAAAAGGCGTGAGCTAAGCCTTTAGCCGGGGCCCCACTGAGAATATCTTGCCCGCAACTCAATCCATGATCTCGAACTTGTACCTATTCCTTAGTGTTTGTGATAATTTGAATGCATCCTAGTACCAATGACCTCCAAAGTAGCTGAATGGGTAACCGCCACGGAATCCATCTTGTCACTTTTGACTTTCTACTGTTACATTGAGCAAGTGGGTATAGTACGTGATTGTTTGATGCTTCAAAAGAAGATCTTTTTGAAAGGCAAGAGAAAAGTGAAGGTAACAAAAACAATCAATCAAAAAGACAAAAGTGGTCGGGAGTAGGTCATAATGTTGCATACTGGAGAGAATCCACCAGTCTTATTACAAGATCAATCAGACCAAGGATCATAACCTTCAGGCCATCCAAGCTCTTCCGCCAAATCTGACCATCGGAAATCCTCGGTGTCATTGTCACGGCCAGAGTTGTATTCGCAGTTGTAAGTGGACTGAGTTGCTGGTGACTTACCCTTGCCACCCTTCTTGCCATGTTTCTGTCCTTTTCGTGCCACCTTGCGTTCTTCCTCCTGGCGTCGAGCATGTTCTGCCCATAATTTCAGCTCTTCCGGGTTCATGATGCACCAGATGACGACATCTCGTGCTGCGTATGTGTCTTCTAAAGCACTATGACCACAATTGCCAGTCTGTATATCCAAACTCAAGAGGTCCTTCGCAAGTCTTTTCAATCCCCAATGGCGGGGTAATGGCCTTGTAGATATAACGGAGGGGTAGACAGCCTCAGAGGTTAAGATGGCAGAATCAACAACTTTGGCATGGGACATGCCTAGTACTTCGAGGTCATAGTTGAGAGATTGACCAACCAGCACAGTTGAGTCGTCCATGAATTCCCATAGTTTATCACGCGCCTCTCGCCAGCTTCCAAACGCTTCACCCGAGGCAACTGCGCTGGCCATGATCTTCGGTGTCACGCCACTGAATTTGGACCTCCAGTCAATCACGTCTTCGGTTGGACTGACATAGCGATTTATGAGTACTTCACCAGTCAAGAAGTTGATGGCGGTGAGAAAAGCGAGTGTTTGTCGACCATTTCTAACTCCCACCATCTCGCAGTCGATAGCGATGGCGCTAACCTTGCCCGCTGCTGGCAGTACCATACGAGGTGTGTCTCGAAAATCACACATTTTAATGGAGGTCTTGTGCGCACGTTTCTTGTTGTTTATGGGGTCAGGTATATAGCCAGGACCTAGTACATAGCCTTCCGTCTGAAGACGATTCCATGAATGGCATCTTGAGCGCAGATACCGCAGGATGAGGTTTTGCTCCAGAGCGTTGAGAACAATTGGCAAGACCGGGGTTTCAGATGCAGCAATTGAAAGAGCTTCTGTTGGAATAGATGTAAGACTCAGATTAGGTACAATACGATATGAGGCTCTTTACCTTGTACATGAAGCGCTTGGAGGTTTGTTACTGGCATATAAGCCAGCAGATTATGAAACAAAGGATCATATAGAGTTTCGATCCCCTGTTCAGTGACTTTCAAGGTATCTTCGGGATTGTCTGTTTGTACACCTCTCGACCGCAGTACTGGTTTGACCACTGCACTTCTTGATGGTATGCTTGTTGGTGGTACACTTGTTGGTGGTACGCTTGCTGATGGTACACTTGTTGGTGGCACATTTGTTGGTGGCACACTTATTGATGATATATTCGGTGAAGTGACTTTGGCTTTATTACGCTTTCTGTAATGCTTTTGGTAATGCTGTATAATCCCCAATGCATCCTTGAATTCTTTTTGGCAAACAGAACAACGAAGAGGGTGACGCGCGTTTATGAAGTGATTTTTCGCGGTAACGTGGCTCCGAAGGTTATTTATCTCACACCCAGGACAAGAAATTCGAATAGATATATCTGAGGCCATTTCAAGAATTGGCGCCGATCAGACTTCAAGCTGTGAAACTCATGTGGAAGAAATCTTGGAAAGCATTTGGAGAATCGTATGGTAGTATTTATTCCTCTCTCTAAGACTGGGACAGGCTTCGAAAGCGCACACGTGTTCGAGTTCATGCAAGTCGTGGCGCGAAGCTATTGGTAAGTACAGGGGTGTTTGCACCATAGTCCCTGGCCACGAAACGCATGTAAGGCGTTAGCTTCACTAGGACTTATTCAGTGTATTCAAGTGTTCTATACTGTATACGACAGGCTATGAACCCCAATAGTTACAACTATGATGGCCTTTAGTTATGTCAATGCGTGTAGTTGCGCTTTACGACAGGCCTCATAAACGTACAGGTTCCTACATCTAATGGCAAGGCACTTCGACACGTTGCTTCGCCATGATCCCCGGGTGGCGCAGCCACGCGATCTTATATTGGTTGGCTCTAAGGAGAAGAAATCTAATTCCGCCTTGTTGGTCTAGTCAGAAATGGTTTCACCATGGGGCTATCTGCGAGGCTCGTTATCCTTCATATAGTCTGGCGACTTCCGTCTACTGTTCTTCCCAGTAGCTAGGAGAGCCAGTGTGAGGATCGCGCCGGTCTGCAAATCACCCCCTCTTTTGGCACTATATTTGGATTGCCCCCTCTTTACACCTCGGTCGCACGATTTAGAACCACTATGCACACGGAAGACTAGCACTAATCGCAAAACCTATGACTAGATCTCACGGGTATAATCGCTACCAAAGCTGTGGCCCATCTATGGTACATACGAAGCTGGTTACTACTGATAATGGCCTAGAACGCCATACTCAGAATGAAGTAATTAGTCTGCTAGATAGAAAAAAGCCTGTGAAACTAGGAGTATCGATCAAAACTACAGTTCAATACACGTTAGATTTGCTCAGTGAATTGTTCCACTAATGTTTCAATGAAGGTTAAGCTTTCCGAACCATTTTGGCTTTGCCATCCATGCGGCGGGTATGCTGGGCATGGATAATACATCTAGAACGTTGAGGTAGGAAGTTCTGCCGCTGTATATCTTAGATTCCTCTATATTATGCTCGTCTGAGATAACATGAATAGTTCTAAAATTCCTTGAACTCGCTCTCGCGGGTTATTCCTTGAACTCGCTCTCGCGGGTTATTGACCCGGAGGTTCACACCCAATCGCTTGCGTGTTCGTTAAAATGTTTGATCTGAAGTTGGTAGCCCCTTATCTTCGAGTATGATAAGTATGTGCCTAAATTTGAGGCGTGGGAGCAGCTCATGGACTCGCTCTTGTATGATTGCTGTTATGACTTCCTTGCTTGTCGTGCTATCTGGACCTGGGAGGCCCTGTTCCTCTACATATGATTCGAAAGCAATTTGACCAGTATCATGAAACATGCAAGTGTCAAGTGACAATCTTGAAATTGCTGAATCTCTTTGCTACGTGCTCCCAATTCACATTTAGAACGTGCGACCGTGTGATAATCGAAATGCGATGACGCGAATGTTGAACGAACTTCGCAAGATAAACCCACGTGTATTTCCCTAATTCTGTATCCACGGTCCGGGGCTTGCGGGGTAACTGCGTTAAATCGAGAGTTCAACCTGGATCAAGTCTGGTTCTGGTAGTACTACCTATCTTGGCCATGTGGGGTAAGCAGACGGGTATAGTTGGCGCATAGCCCTCAGTGACAACTGCGGCCAAACTCAGACTTATGACCAATTTTGGCTGATAGTGCACCTGCCAAGGGCCGCCTATCGAGACCGGGAAACCCCAGAGCTAAGATCGACAACAATCCATGGATCTGCGACCTCGATTAACGGAACGTGACCCACCACATCATATTCTGATTCGCCCCGTCTATCTCGTCTAAAGTGTTGACATCATCTCCATTGCACTCATTTTCACCCAAAATATAAATTCCTCACACGTTCATTGCAAATAATTTGTTTTCATTTTACCAATCCTAGCCATAGATATCAGATCCCCCATTGCCCAATACTTCCTTCAAAGAACAGCATGTCGCCGCCTCATACTCCGTCTCAAAGTTTGTGTTAAGCTCCTTGCTGCCATTGGTCCTTCATATTGATGAAATGCAGAATCCCAACCCCCGCATCACGAAAATTTTGTGGAGAGGATCTTTGATCATCACGGTCATCATCACCAGAATGATGAAGACGATAAGGACCATCCCGAATCGCAGCCCAAGGCACCGCCCCACGAGAGTGAGAAGGACAAGTACAAGGATTGGTATCACAAGGAGGAGGATGAAGAAGCAGAAGGCGAGACATATGGTGGCCTAATGTGAGGTTTTTATTATGTGACTAAATCGATGATTTGCTCGATTTTACTCTCATTGTGATCAATAAGAAACGGCTCTCAGGGCCTTCAAGGTTTCTTTTGAGAACTGTTCAATATACAATGTTCGTTCATCGGCGGATAGGAAGGCGCTCCGTGGGTTTCCTCCTACTTGATAAGAATCAAATGAAATTATCTTACCTTATTTCCCCTTGGCTTAGCGAATGAAGTTAAAATGTTTTTCACGCAAACAGATTCAGAGATGATTGCCAAATAGATATCCATCAGCTACAAGGGTTGAGCGGGTTATAAAAGAAGAGTGTTGTTGCAAAGCCACTGCTGCAGAGGGATGATGCGATTCGAGCAACAACCCTGGTGAAATCTCCATTCTCTTGTAATATGTTGCATGCAATACTTTGGTCTTCGAAGGCGCCATATGTTTGTTCTCTCGCAAGAGTCTGACATGAAAACCTCCCTCCGTTGTTCACTCATCACTTGTTAAGTGCCATGTCAATTCAGCAAAGAGAGGAGTCAATCTCAAAATGCAATTCGCATGTTACCGTATCCTAGTACCCCGCCCCTTTACTGGCTGTTTTGTGTTATTTCTTAGGGACTGTACGGCAGATGACAACTGTCAGCGATCGTTAGTGAAACCCGTCTCTTCAAGCAGCTGATAAAGCTCGGCACTTATCCCCAAAACATGACTTCTCCGAGCTATAACAAACAGCAACGAATGAGTGATGGCTCACATTGCCAGGTTACAAAATCTCCAGATTGATACTGGTTGATACTGGTAAATACTGGGGATACTTGTTGGCAGATATTACGGCCAGCTCTCCGTGATAATTATCAACAATCTTCAAAGAAAGACCCGATAGTGCCGGGAAAACCGGCCCCCATTGACAAAGTACTTTCTGTATCGGAAAGAGAGGGCAGACAACGGACCACTTCGAGGGATTCTTGTCACTAGTGTTCGTCAATTTACTTTTCTGACGTAATTACTTACATTCATGACTGCATGATCTAATGACCGTGCATTGATGACAAAAGTGAATCTGGCGTCCATCCGTCATCCACTAATAGCGAATTATAGCGTTTGTTGTTGTTCCCAAGGCAGTAAAGCAGATTAATGAGGCATTTCTCGACTCCTTGGCGCGCTTCCAAACTCAACGTGCCCAGGACCTGCACCAGATCCATAACATAATTCACCTTGTACTCTCCTTCATGGAAGAGTCTTCTCAGGCATTCATATAACATAGAGCGCAGGTTGTGGACTGAATGCCCCCAAAAGTGTCTGGAGTCCCTTAAGAATATCTCCAATTCATCAAGTGGGTTTGCTCCAGTGGGCATTGTCGAATCACTGTCGGACAGGAAAGAAATTGACTCCTGTACTAGGACACTTATGGAGAACAAGCACGCTAGCATTTCGGCTTCCCACTCCGTGATGTAAGCGTCACAAGAAGAAGATTGGATAGAGAGCTGGTACTGTTGACGCAAAAGTCCGATTGCATCATGAGTAGAGGGGAACGAAGAAAGCCCTCTAGTGTAGAAAGAACCCATGAAGGTTCTCATGTCTTGAATGAATGATATCAACCAAAGGCAGCGGACCTTCTGGATATCGAAAGAGGGAGAATTTTGCATAACGGGGGGTGAGAACAGAGGACGAGATATTCGTTCGAGGTTGTTTGCGGACTCGAGCCATGACGGCCGCGACATTAACGAAACACTGGAAGTTTTCAGTATCGCAACCATTCATACTTGTCGCAATATGCACTTACAGGTAAACCACAAGTTCCAACCGCCAGTTTTCGTGGAGCGCTTGGACACCACCTTTGGCATCGATCATTCTCTGTAAGCCATCACGGTGAATTTTCCAGTCTTCCACTGTACCCCAGTATCGCTAAATAAAATGTAGTCAGCCAGTTTTCTTCTCCACAGGGATACTCGTACTCGGCCCGGCCAGTACCTCAAACGTGAGCATACGGACAACAGCAGCAAAAGAGTCATCGCTTAGCTCCTTCTCAGGATCGCTAAGCCAAAGACGTAGTATTCTGACAGCCTCGATCTTATATTTCAAGGCATCAGAAGAATTCGTTCCTCGTCCCGGGGGAGTGCCGGCGTAGAGGTGAGACAAATGTGCAGCTGAATGCGCCATGATACAATTGAAAGAAGAAGGATTTGAAAGGTCCAGTGGGAACCAAACATCCTTCATTGGATTAAATTCAGTGACATCCAGGTTTTCGAACATCATAGCGGCATGAGTCCCAATCCCTGTAAGTTCATCAGCAAAAATCCCCACAGGCAACCCTGCGTTGACTCCCCATACGTACAGTGATGCAATAATTTCTGATGTTGACTCGTCAAGTGAACAGGACACGTCTGGAATGGGTCAGGCCTCGAGCTCGACAGCGCACAACTCGTACCACACAACAGTTGAGCTGGAATGCCGGGATGTTCTTCTGGAGTCTCGATCACGTCGGAATCCTCGTCCTGTTGCAAACCTGAAGAGCTACTCGTTGAGCGCGGAAGCAAAGTTCGAGATGATCTTTTCCGGTTGTGTTTATTCGCCTCCTTGTGCTGATTTCGCCGCTTCCAGTGCTCCTTCATAGCATGGCTCCGAGCTTCCGATTGTATACCACCCATCACAAATTTGAAATGGGATGTCCCACTCGAGGAGCTAGAGACCGGCGGAGACATTATTTTTTTTCTGGCCATGAGCAGTTGCTGTTAGGACAGCGAAGTTGACGGATCGAAATGTGGGGTGGGAGATAAAGATCACATGATAGACTCGCTCTACAGAAAAAATTTGGACAAGAGTAAGGGATATTCGGACACGGGCTCAGCTGAAACCTTGCCCCACAAGTATAGGGTCAAAGTATGGCGATACCATAAGGTCTTTGTCCGGTAGAAGTCTGCCTTACGCACCAAGCGCGGTCTAGTCGGTCTCATTCGTCATAAGTTGTGTGGCTTTCTAAGCCACATCCATGGACCCGACCGCCGCCACACGCTTCGGTCTGTGGTCCATCACCGGTGTAGTCGATTCCACAACAATGGTTCGGTGCCGAGGTGGAGTTATTAGAAACTAATACGAATTTTACACGGCTAGTACCAATGACTATCATATGGTGCTGTTATTTTATCATTTATCAATAAAAAACACGGACTAAATCAAGTGGCACTGCCTTCCCAAGATACAGCCAAGTCTAGTAAGCGCCACAGAAGTACCCAAGCACAGATGGATTTCACGCAGCCTTAATCGCTGCTTCGGTACGACTTTGCAGTTTCAACCCGAGATCCTTGTTCACACGACTGAAAAGGCCTAAGTCCAATGTTAGTCTTGCACTGCAAAGGAAGAATCTTCGGTGTTTTAAGTAGAGCACGTACTATAGACACCTTTGCGCAGTTCAGGGTACTTGACACCCTTCAAACTGGAGACTAGGTTGTCAATAAGCCTGTCCTGGTGGCCAGGCTCCCGGCCAATGACCTCCCACAACGCTGCGGGCTGGACAAAGTCTGCATCGGTGATCTCGCTGGTATAGGCCGAAACCTCTCCCGCCCACTTTTCATGCTGAGTGTGTAGGAGCAATGCTGCGGGATCTGTTCCTTTCACTTCCGGATAGAACTTGGTGGGCTTGATCGAGGAACCAACATAGTTAGGGTCCCCACCATAGTTATCGCCGAATTGCATCTTTCCATCTCTCTGGAAAGGACAGTAGACTTGGGACTTGGCTGCGTTGGTAGGGAGCTGCTGGTAGTTCACCCCGAGTCGGTATCGGGCCGCATCAGGGTAGGCAAAAAGCCGTGCTTGTAGCACTGAGAATAAGTCAGTATCGGGGATTAGGAAAAACAATCAATGGGCTCTGCCGACTTGCCTGGATCAGCGGACGCAGCGAATCCCGGAACCATTGTCGATGGCGAAAATGCCGCTTGCTCAATATCTGCGAAATAGTTTTGCGGCTATTCGAGGTCAGCCACTACAACTGAATATTAGAAAATGGCTATGGAGACTCACATTGCGGTTCATAGTAAGACGACCAATTTGCTGCAGAGGGAAATCCTTATGCGACCAGACCTTGGTCATATCAAAGATATTCCATTTATAATTCTCGGCCTCTTCGGGGCTCATCAGCTGAACGTAGACATTCCAAGTAGGATAGTCGCCTCTCTCAATGGCCTCAAACATGTCCTGGATCATGTAGTCAGGGTTCTCTCCAGCGATCTTCGTAGCCTCCGCGCTGCTGAAATTTTGGACCCCTTGTTGCGTTTTGACGTGGATTTTGGCATATTTGAACGAGCCATCCTAAACGTGATCTTAGTGAAAGGAACTTTAACATGTAGCAACCATAGCTCACCGCTTTGGTGAACTTATATGTATGTCCACTGTACGCGTTCATGTAACGAACGGATTTGGGAGTGCCACGGTCGCTGAATAGGACTAGAAGTTGATGTATGCCTTCTGGGTTGCCGACGTGGAAACTGAAATGAATTAGAGTCCGATTCACGAGATGGAGCCCGAGGAAGAAACATACTCCCAAAACTGCAATCCTAATTAGCCCTGTTTATCATCGGCTAAAAGCAGGAGGACTTACCATGTTTGCGTCAGGAAGATGGGTTTGAGGGTGCCTCTTGTGGGATCGATTCATCGATGGGAACTTGATCGGGTCGCGAATGAAAAAGACAGGCTAAGGTAGCAATAGAAGTTAGGCCAAAGCACCATAGTAATAAGTGATTAGCGACCGAGCATACCGTGTTGTTGAAAACCCAATCGAGGTTTCCCTCGTCCGTGTAAAGCTTCATTGACCACCCGTGCACATCGCGAGAAGTATCAGCAGATCCTGACTCGGGCCCGACCGTCGACACGCGCTGAAGCACTGGTGTTTTCTTTCCGGCCTTGAGGAAGCTGGCGCAGGTGAAGTCGGAGCAATCGCGGGTGGCTTCGAACTCGCCATAACATCTGCACAGGGTCAGCTTGAGAAAGTTTCAGGGGGGATCTTAACGGCTTACCCAACAGCTTTAGCATGAACCACTCTATTCGAAATCTCAATATCAGTCTATTGCAGGGACCTCAAAATTAACCGATTGGATGGACAAAATACTTACCGCTCCGGAATTCTCTCGCGAGAGAAATGAGCCAAGGTCTCAATAAGCTGAGTATCCTGAAGCAACCCAAGCCCGCCACCCTGTCTGCCCCGCATCAGAACGGCCGTACTGTTGCTTGCAAAAGGGCATCCTGTACACAGTCAGATTTCAGGATATCTTCAAGATTGGAACATTCTTGTACCTTCAGCCAAGGTGTAGTATTTGTCGTCGCCCATGCTGAGTGGTAATATGGGTAATATGGCAATTGGATGGTGTTGATTGGAAAGATAAAAGAGACGTGTAAGTCGTGACTACTGACTCGGACTCGCCGAGGGGTACAGCTTATATAGTCGTAGTCTCAAGCTTGGGGAAAGCTCACCTCGCAGTCCTTGGTTTTAGGTGCATCTGCATTGGCTGTTAGTATTACCCTTACAGTCATTGGAACATTGTCTTCGACAAACAGAAAGGATCCACCGTCGATGACCCCTCGTCAATAACCCCTCGTCAATGACCCCTCGTCGATGACCCGTCGTCGATGACCCGTCGCTGACCTACCGTATACCACTATCTTTCCGCAGAGGTGACGCACATCTGCAGTGCTGGTCTTCAATGGCCAAGACCTAAAGCTGATGTAAGAAACAGACCCACTACTATCTACCCGAAATGTTCGGTACTCCGAGGGCGGGCGCCTGATTGGCTGATTACCACTACCAAATATGGTTAGAGCCAAAAAGCGCCTGATTCAGACCCACATTCTCGAGGTCCCCAAACCTTCTGGGAGCTCAACTGCTACAGCTATGGAGTACCTTATGTGGCTTCAACCGACCGAATCGGAGCCGGGGCAAGGATTGGTGCCAGCTGGCAGGACTGGTATGTGGGCCTTGACGCAAGTAGTTGGAAGCTGAGAATAGCTGCAGCTTGTGCAGGGAATTCATCTCAAGTGCAGGATCCACTGGGATTAATCAGACTAAGACAATCGGACAAGAAAAGTGCCTCGCAATATCTCTGCTCGGCGTTCAGATCGTGCAATTGAACTACCTGTACTGGTAATAATTCGTTGACCAGTTGAGGTCTGAAGAATATACTACGTTCATCATACGGTCACTAAGTTCTGAGGGAGTCTTGACGTCTTGAGGGGCGTAGCACGGGTGAGAGTGCCAATTGTCGGACTCACAATCATATGCATGCTCCCTGATATGGAAAGAAGATGAGACCAATGGGAAAGTATTAGACGGTTTTACTGTGATCCCTAGATCCGTTTGAGTTACTGCTCTGCTGCCTGCATCCAAGTCAATGACGTCCACCGGGGGGCCAGAAAGTGGATTGTGAGTTCTACATACTGCACGGAGGATAATCGCTTTCAGAAAGCTCACCCCCTCACTTAAGACGGGCTTGTATAACTCGTATTAGTGAATTAAGCACGCCCCACTTACTGCCGGCCATCACAAATAACCTGCGGCACGGCCCTCATGAAGGCCCAAGATCTGGTACCTCTACCCCTTCCTTGGCCTGCGTTGTGCTTAAGGGCCACTGCAGAAACTTATTTAGAGATAACATTGAGCTTTGTACATACTGAGAAGGCGGGGCCACGAAACGAAAATCTTTGCCGGTGTTTCCGGGCGATTCTGCGCAGCTGGACGTTTCACCTCCCAGCCGCTGTGGAGAGTGGATATGCAATATGCTTTGTGCTTCCACAGTCGCTTTCCAGCAGTTTACTGCTGTTAGTATGTAAAGTTATAAAGTTCACGCCACTCATCGCCATTGTCTGAATCCAATAGAAGACAAGCGATAATGCTCGTGGTATCTAGCCTCGGAAACATAACAAGTCTTGCTTATCACAAAATAGACCAGACATGATGATCTAGTCCACCGGAAGAATTTTAAAATTCCCGCGGACACTAGTGCCTAAACTGGTGATATAATTGGCAAGTTAGTGTTTCCCCATTGGTGTTAGTATGCACCCACGTTGTGTTGACGTGGAGCGATTTACCCCCACCAGCATACAAGACGCGGGGCTTTCACCCCAACTGATCGGTGTTCTGATATCAGATTCATCTGATGGAGCTTAAAAACATTCGAAGATGAGAAATGGGCTTTGTTGACTACCCTAATTAGTCCGATTGCGTCCCCTCTAGGTGGGGTTCGCGCTAAACAACCCACAAAGCTAGCATGAAGGACCCAATAACGATGCTTAGCTACTGAGCATCATTACGTACCAGATCTTATTGGTTTAATACTTATCCCCAATCAGCTTCACAAGACGCAATATCGCATATGTCATTTCGTGTCTCAGCGGCCGATCGGGCTCATGAAACCCACCAAGAACTTTATAGACCGGCATGAGGAGTAAACGGATGATACCCTAGAGCAACAGGCAACAGCTCCAGCATAAAGGGTGGGATATTCCACCTACACCAAGCCATCACATTTCCTTCTCATTTCTTTCAATCACAACTTCCATCAATCTACATCATGACAGTCCAGGACGGTGCTCGTTTCGATTTCATTGTCGTTGGAGGTGGCACGGCAGGCAACATTGTTGCTTGCCGTCTCGCAGAAAACCCCAATGCCAGAATTCTGGTCCTTGAAGCTGGTATTGGCAGCTCTAAGGATAACGAAGATATCCGAACACCCGCAATGGCAATGGAAATCCGAGGTAGCCAGTATGATTGGGCCTACAAGACGACCATGGTTAAGCGCCCTGACTACGAGCGTGTTGAGAAGCCCAACACCCGCGGAAAGGCCCTCGGCGGTAGTTCATCCCTGAACTACTTCTCCTGGGTGCCTGGTTCTAAGGGTACTTTCGACATGTGGGAGGAATACGGCGGTAAAGAATGGACCTGGGATCCTCTTGTCCACTACCTTCGCAAAAGTGTGACCTACCACGACGACGCTGGCTTGTACTCGCCGGAACTCAAGAAAATCGGAGGCGGTGGTCCCATCCCAATCGCCCATGCCGAGCTTCTCCCGGAGACAAAGGGTTTCCGTGAGCTCCTTACTAAAGCCTGGAAATCTACCGGTGAACCTGTCACTGAGAACATCTTCGATGGAACTATGCGTGGCCTGGTACACAGTGTCAACACTATCTACAAGGGTCGGCGCTCGGGTAGTTTCCTTGCAGTTGTGGATAAGCCGAACATCACAATTCTACCTGAAGTTCACTCCAAGCGCCTTATTATCGATGAGGCCGATCGCTCGGCTAAGGGTGTGACAGTGATCACGGGATCTGGACAGGAGCTTAGCTTCTATGCCACACGTGAAGTCATTGTCTCTCAAGGCGTTTTCGAAACCCCTAAGCTCCTGATGCTTAGCGGTATCGGACCGGCCCCCGAGCTAAACAAGCATGGAATTCCCGTGATTGTCGACTCACGCCACGTTGGCCAGCACCTTTTGGATCACCCAGGTGTGCCCTTTGTCCTTCGCCTTAAGGATGAATTTTCAATGGATAGCCACGTCTTACGGAAAGGTGCTCTCCATGACCAGGCTTTGTCGACTTACGCCAAGACTCATGGTGGTCCCATGGCATCGCCTTTCCTCGAGATGATCGGTTTCCCTCGTATCGACAAATACTTAGAGACATCTCCAGAGTACCGCAAAGCAAAGGCTGCTAACGGTGGCCTGGATCCCTTCTGCCCATACGGTCAACCTCATTTCGAGCTTGATTTCATCCCTCTATTTGGTAGTGCCTTCCAGTGGCACTTCCCCCACCCTAACAAGGGTAGCTATATGACGGTTATGGTTGATCTCGTTCGTCCCGTCTCCGAGGACGGTGAGGTCACGCTTAATAGCGCGGATCCCCTAGAGCAAGCCAACATCAACTTGAACTACTTCAACAATGACCTTGATATCATTGCTGTCCGTGAAGGTATCAGGTTCGCTTACGATGTTCTCAAGAACGGCGAAGGCTTCAAGGATATTGTTGAGGACGAATACCCTTGGGATATGCCGCTGGACGATGACGTAGCGATGAAGCGAACCGTGTTGGATCGTTCGCAGACTTCTTTCCACCCCTGTGGTACCGCCCGTCTGTCCAAGGATATCCAGCAGGGTGTTGTTGATCCTAGCCTTAAGGTGCACGGTATCAAGAACCTCCGTGTTATCGACGCATCTGTCATCCCTGTTATTCCTGACTGCCGCATCCAGAACTCGGTCTACATGGTGGCCGAGAAGGGTGCTGATGCTATCAAGCGTGATCACCCAGACTACTACAAATAGGTTGGAGTTGTTTGTGGCCCAAACACTCAACTGAGGGGGCGCTTGAATCCGCTAGGGAAGAACAGCTGTTTACGGCAGCTATTTTGGTTCCTGAATGGTTGATGCGTTTTTTTGGCTTGTTTGTATGCCGTGCACTAAGATGAGCGGGCTTTTATTCCTCACCCTTCAAGAAATCCATCTGATGGGCGCTCAATTTCTTTTTCCCTCCATCAGTAAGCCCAATAAAGTTTTAGTGCTAAGCACGAAGATGTAGAAGTTATCGAGATTCAGGTGGGCGTGGACTTTGGTTATTCATCATTATACGATAAAAGAAAGCCTTTGAACTTACATTGAATACTCGTATCTTCTATCTTACGGGGTTAGAGAACATTAGAAGTGTCTAAATCGAGACGTATTAGAGATTCATACAACTATTTTTATAGCGATGACGCACATACCAAGCAAATACAAAACCCACATGGATGCTCAAGTTGGTATAAAGCAAGAAAAATACCGATATATAGTGATTTTATTGATGTTTATAACTATTAAGACTAGGATTCCATATTCCGCTTTATCATGAAGCCCGGGCTAGATGTTTGAAAATCCTTTTCCAAAGGCTCCTGAATGGTTTGCGGAGCATCTTTAGCTCTCTCAAGTTCCTCAGCTAGCTCATGTTGTAACTGCTTGTTTGGGACCCGCTTGAAAGAATCATAGGTGCGATTGAACTCACTGACAGCGAGTCTTGACATAGCGGTATAGAGCTGGGTGTTTTGAATAGTGTGCTTTAAGTAATATTTGCCAACTCTGTAGTTATCCAAGACCCCTCCATGGGGAATCCAGATAAGTCTAGAAATAACTTCGAAGATAGAACATGATTGCCGTTGGCTGACCTTGGGGTATTCTTTTCGACATTTTCCATCTTTCTATTCAGATCATCAAAGCCCGTGGTATACGACCCGATAGGTATGCTCGTTCTCAATCACACTGGTGAGTAGGTCTTGGCTTGACTGGCATGAGTCATATTGTGGAGGACGGTCGTGATGATAGGAGACTGTTTTCGATATTTGGCCTTTAAATAACAGTTTGCACATTCTCCTGGATAATTAGGCAATCCGTGTCAGTTATAAGATGCCAAACGTTGTACTTGGTTCCAAGGGAAGAATGTTGAAATTCTTCTTAACAATGGAAGTATCTATGTCGAAACCTCAAAATGACTGGGAGCCAGAAGAATATGTATGATCTTGAGGCCGGGCTTCCGATGCTATGGTAGTCTATGCCACTAAGCTTACTGGAGCTCCGTTACCTAACATATTACACCGAAAGGTCGTGTAATGAGGACTACCCGTTGTGCCCTATAGCCAAATGAATGGCGGTCCGAAGGTCTGACTAACATGGCATCTGATCTGATTTTGAAGCTGGTAAAAATACAAGAAGCCCGAGTTTACTAAGGCAGAGATTTCAGAATCATTTAGGCCATCGCTTCTGTAGGTAAGAACCCCATTCTGACTGCCATTGTGAAACTGCAAGGCGAATTGGCGATTTTGAAGGTTCAAATCATTTAAATAAGGACATTTCAACTTACGTTTCAATCTTGCTTTTCTATAGTCGTCCAGACTGGCCCGTACAGTATCGCATATGTAAGTCAAATTTTTGAATCAAGCAAATTGCGTACACACTGAAGTTCTGATCCGGATTAAATTAGGAGGGGAATAGCTTAAATCTATAAGCATCTTGGACGGTTATGGTTAGTTCATAACGATCCGGGTTAGGTTGTCACGGGACTACTACCAAAATGATCACGAAAGCCTGAGAATTCAGAAAGATTGGGTCGAACCTGTTACACATAGCATGCATAGCATACATCGCTAGTTAACGTATTTCGCAAGCGAGCGTGCCAATCCGGAATATGAAGTAAATTCGATGTTGTATCTCAGCAACTATATACTTAAACTATACCAATCTCTCAATACTTATCCCTTAGGATATATTCAGTTTGACTTTTTGAGGTTTGGCGTAGGTTAAAGCAGGATTTCACAACGATGCCGCAAACTACACAGACCTTTATCTGGCCATTTGACCTACAACCCTGAAAATATACCTTTATCAACCAACCACTTATAGGAACTGATTAAACCCTGGGGTATTGTTCAGATAGTACAAACATCATCTGTATATACGGAAATATGGGAGAGGCTGTGGTTGTTGGAATATCAAGTTGTAATTATCAAATTTACTATTTGTTTTGCGGTGGCCCGGTGGCTTGTGAGATACTTGAGGCTGGCTGACGTTGATCTCAAGGTCTAGGTTTTTTTTGAGAGATACAGTCCGATGTAGGATTGTGGGGTTCACCAATATCCATATGAACGGTGAATCTAGTATGTTGAGTGTGGATCGATATTATGTATTTACTGTACGTTACATAGAACGTTACATTGTACTTGCACGGTTCGTCGTGAGGTGGATCTCTTACATACAAGTATTGTTGAGAGATACAGTTTGATGTAGGATTGTGAGGTTCATCAAGATCCATATAAGCGATGAATTTAGTATGGTTAGTGTCGATCGATACGGTGTATGTACGATACGGGTCCACGGTTCGTCGTATGTGAGGTGGGCACCATACCCTTCAGCTACAGTATGGGCATGCTCCCAGTCTAGTTAAGGAATGGTCTGAAATTGCCCGATCAGCTAGAATGTCTGCCCTAGATTACTCGTCATTATTACTCGGCAGTAGATCTTTCGACCTTAGCTTTTCTTCTTGGAGCACTTGCCACTCATTCTCAACATAATTGCCAGAGCGTCATGCATCACGAAGAAGTCACAATGACCGAGACAACGAACAAGCGTATAGTTCCCCAATGACCCAATATTCAATCAACTGGCCTCTCTTGCGGCACAAGTCAAGCGACCGATTATTCACGACCCTACTGGCCTTGAGGTCAATTACAATCAACTCTTGAACGATGTTTCACGCTGCGCACTACCTTGAGAGTCTGCCACCCTCTTCCTTTGACAAGCACGGAATCTTCGACCAACAGCGCCCATACGTATGCATTCTAGCTGATGCCGATTACAATTTCATCGTTTCCTTTATTACCATTCTGGCCCTTGGAGGAATTGTTGTGCCTTTGGGTAAGTTGACTCATGAGACATGCAATTTGATCGTCATAATACTAATGCGACCGTCTTTGTTTTAAGCGTCCGGTGTCCTTCCCGAAGAGGCCAAGTATTTCTTTCAGAAGACAAAGTCCAGCATCTTGCTCACGTCGGAAAACCGCATCACGGAAGCAGTTGCCATCAAAGAATACATCTATGAACAAGCAGGCCCCGATATAGAAGTTGTTCAGGTTCCTCAGACCGAGGGAAATTCTCGAACTTTGGAGATGGCACTCGATGATCACTTGACATTCACTCCCGCGCAGCCAGCGGTTGTCATCTTCACTTCTGGAACAACTGGCCGGCCCAAGGGTGTTGTGTTTCCTCGTCGAAGGTACCAATATCCGTCCAGTGCCGATCACAAGATTGTGATATCATATCGCCCGCCGCATTGGGTTGGCGGTTTAAGGTCATTGATTCAGCCTGTCCTTCAAGGTCATACAGTACATATCCTTCCAAACCGGCCCGGACCGGACGTCTTCTGGGAGTACTTTCGCAAGGTCCCGTTCACTCACATGTCTTTGAATCCCACAAGCCTCACCGATTATCCTGGGCGTGGTAGAGAGTCGTCTGGCGGGTCGAAAAGTCTTTACGCCAATGTAGAGAGTTCAGAGGAAGACTAAGAGAGCTGATTAGGGCGTTCATGGAGTTGAAGTTGAGAGAGAAAGAGAGAGAGAGAGATCTAGACGTCCACAATAGCCTCATATTGTAAGTACCAACAACATAGACCGCCTAGCGTCGAGCTGCGAAGCTGGATTTTGGGCAACTCGGCAGGTCGGGCCTGTCCGAATAAGCATATAACAAGTATGAGAATGTGGACAGCCAATTAGCGTACCCCAAGGCCTGTCTAGTGCTATTCGTAGCCTATACAAATGATCAGCCCAAATTTGCAACTGACAATGAATTGCCTTTTCAACGCCACGTTGGCTCTAGTATTGGCAAAAAGAACCACAGTCGAGTCAGTGACAAACTCACCATGTGAGGATCCCTGATAGTTCTTATTGGGTGTGCTGAAGTCCTGGCGCTAGCACGATATCAGGGGGCGGAGCAGGGGCCAACTAGAGACTACACGATATATACCCGGGGCAGTGTCTTTTTCCCGTGACGGACATCTTTCTATATAATATTGGGTTGTCAAAGGTATCAAATTGGGGTAGTGATGCATGGCTTTCACAAGAGCCTGATTGACCCCATAGAATGATATTTGTGAGCCAAGGAATCCACCTTGCTACGTGGTGTGTTGACTGTCAGATCATGACTAGAAAGCTGATTGGCAAAAGAGACGGGAACGCGAGGTCAAGGAGCCGGAGGTGGGCCATCTCGGCCCGCTGTGCTGGTATTGGTTATGTATGATCGTTGTGAGAGAGGTTGCATTGTTGCATGGCTGCTAAGTGGCAGTCTTTGAATATTATTTGGTGGTTTCCACTTGACGAACAGATGATTAAGGAAATGGATCGGCGTAATATGATAGAGCGAGTGTAAAAAGGATCTCGTTATACTTGTCGTTTGATGTACAGCTCGACAGTAAACAACGTTGACAGACCGCTCGGTTCGACGAAGAGCGCTGTTGGGTTAGCCTAAAGTGGAAGTGATCATCGACAAAAAACGAGGGCATACTGCATATGAAGAGAATGGTGGCGCTTTGGAATAGAGTGGTCCTGTTTCATTGGACATTGGAGACTCCGCAGTCCAGCCTCGTCCGCGGAGAAAGATATCAACATCGCAGTCTGCCATTATGACCCGATTAGGAAATACCTACGAATCATAAGACCAAATGAACAGAAAATCTTTGAAGGCAAGTTCTACGAATGAATGATATTTTCGACGTTGATTGTATAGTCATTTTGATCAATTTGAAACCCCCCCAGCCAGTCTCGTTGCCAAAAGGGGCACCGAGTTAGATAATGGCGAACATTTCAAAATCCTCTTGCTTTGTGCCCCTTCCATGGTCACGCTCCGCTTGCAGAAATTCTCCGTCCATAATACCATGAACATAGCTGTAATGCACCTGGTTAGAACATGTATTTTTGAGATTATTAAGATAGAACGAACCTTTGACCAATGAGAAGATGGCCCTCTTCATACTCTCGCAGTACAAGTGGAACCGGGGCACCCAAAAGAATAGTTACCTTATCACCAGGCTGCATATTCGGGTGGCCGACTCCAATATATCCCTTTGCAGTTCTGAACAGACTAAGATCGGCGCAGTGAAGATTGACATTGGCGAAGGCCCACATCTCAGTAACCTCATGGCGCAAGAAGTATACAAGCCCAAGCTCATCATCGGCAGTCTGAGGAGGGAAGTCACATATTATCCCCCCGGGGCTAAACATATCGATGGCCTCATTTTCTTTCACCTGAGCTGGGATCCGGCAGATGTGGTAGAGGCGGTCGTGAGTATGGGTAGAACGGTATCGGTCCAGGAACATTGTCCGCCAAAAGGCTTCATTTCGGGATTGTCCGGTGAAGGTGTAATCTGTTTCAGTATCGAGTCGAGCGATAGACTTCCATTGTTCAATGATGGCTACCTGGGCATCATGTGCATTCTGTTTTGATTCTTTGGAATTGGCAGGATTGTAGGCCTTCAGAGCTGCTAACCCAAGACTCCAGGGCTGACCGACTTCCTCGACCGTGTCAACAGTCAAGCCACGAATTTGTAGTATCTCTCCATGCTCTGAGAACTCGAATGGAAATGGCGATATATCATGCAGACTGGCATTGAAAACCTGCAGACTCTCCATAGGAATCGTTTCGGGACCAGTAGACTCATGCCCTGGCCTTTGCTTCAGCAAGCGGGTCCTTGCATACCAATTGAGAGTCTTGAATGGTGAGAAATCGCTGATCCATATTGAATTCACCTGCCATATTTGGAGAGATTTCCAATTTGGAACCCACGAGGGGCCATCGAACCCAAAATGGCCGGGCTCCCGTCCGAGGACCGGAACCAAAAAATCAGGGAGAGAGGATCTTGCTGTCAAGACATCCAGTCTCTGGCTTGTCACAAGAAACGTTTTGGCAACATGGAGGAAGAGCTGCTTTACATTGACGGTGTAATCGGGTTTGAACAACACCCGCTCAGGGCAATTTTCTGGAAGAAGACCGATCAAAGCAAATATTTTATCTCGGGGATCCGTTGCATCGAAGTTCCAGGTCAGAGAGAGCAGATCCGCCATGGAAAGGCCTTGGAGCTGATCTGTGGGTATCGATGAACTCTGTAAGAAGAAAAACGCGAAAGTACTGTTGACTGCGGCAAGCAAATGACTGTGGGCACGAGCCCTTCGCGCTTCTGTGACCAGTCCACCGATATGGTGAATCCTTGAGCGCTTCCCTTGGCGGACATAGGTGTAAAGAATGCTCTGTAATAGTGGCCAATCGATAGATTTCGAGCCGCAGTAAAGAGTGATGCTCTTAGCCAATATGGCTTCTTGTAATACCCAAACTCTTTTCCACCATGGACGTGAGAGCAATGTAAGGAAAGCGTCAATATCTTCAACCTGCACATTCTTCCACTCCTGTTCTGTAATTGTAGTGTCTCTGGCAGCCTTTGTATAGCGATCGGCAGCCCTCTCAGTAACAAAGGGTCTAACGAGCTGAGAAGCTACATCACGAGGAACCCCATCGCAGTGAGGGCAGTACTTTTCTGGCTGAAATGGAAAGTCAAGGAAATGACCTGACTGCCGCATCAAATCTTGCAGCTGTTTAGAATCCTTGAGCGTGACATTGATTCTGTCGAACAGGCGAGCGGTTGTGTTGGATTCTCGTCCAATCCAGACCACAACTCCGGTAGCGTTTCGATAGGTCCTGTCCATTTGCTGAACTTGTTCTGTTCGTTCTTGAACGTTGGACTGATCGATGCAAATACCATCAACCCACATGGTACGTGGGCGGTCCCGTCGTCGCAGCTGCCTCAACGCCGCCTCAAGGTTCTCCCGAATGGGAATCAACCTGTCATTGAGCAAGATGTTCCGTGTCGATCCGGGGGCACCCCAGGCATATGAAAGGCGCCTCATATTCAGGCTTGGACGTGCGGTCTACCTCGAAAAGCGTGCATTCGATGCGTGTGTTGTAGTCGTCGCTTGGACGTATCGTGATGAGTCGGATGTTGTTTGGATCAGCGAGGGCTGAGTAGATGTCGAGCTTTATGAACCACGGTATCAGTGGAATATGCTCCCTATAGCTGTGCAAATCGGCCAGAATTATCAAAGAACGCCACTGACTGGGTAATTTCTTGACAAACTGATTGATGAACTTTCGTCGTTGGACCTGGAACGGATCTTTGCAGTCCTTCGGCCGCTTGTTAAGAAACATCCGGTGCACTACCTTGGAGAATATGATCGCTTCGTATGAGAAAACCACTTGACGGCACGTTTCGCCCTCCTGAATCATTACCTGGCATTCCGACATGTGGTGCGGTTGAGGCTCAACACGGCAATGAGCACCCGAGGGCGCGATGAAAATGCCATTAGGGTCAGGAACTGCCCACCAATTACTGGAAAAGTCGTCCGTAAAAACCAAAGGAAAAGCACGATTCCGCCATATTTGCTCGACGTCGTTGTTACTGAATCGCTGTGGGAGATCGCTCAAAAAGGGCAGCGTATAGTCATTCGCCATCGTCAGGGGCGGACCGTGCGCGAATTCCGTTCTCCGATGAAATGAGGTAGCGGAAGGGAACGTTGAAGAAAAGACCCTGGGGAGCGGCGAGGTGAGGTTCTGCTGTAGTTTGATCTACTTCGTTGGCTCCTTCCTGTCCTCCGGTGCCTGCCACCACCAAGCTTCGCATAGGCCCCCAACAGGGTTGCCTAACCCGGGCAAGGCCACTAAGAAGCCAGCCAAGTGCAGATGATTCTTTGTGGGCCCCTGCGTCTGCTCTTTCACAGCCCGTCCTAATCAGCCTTTCCCCACTTTCGGGCGCTGCAACCCAGCACGCGGGCGATTCATGCATCCTCACCCCAATCCAGGCAAGCACAGCCTACAGAAATTGTCAAGGGGGCAGGGTTTCATGCCACACCCGGGTGAGCACTAGAGATTACTATTTGTCGATCACTGGCGCGATTATTATAAGAAAGGACGGAGAGCTTCGTCTAGTCGCCCGCTTTTCACAGATCAAGCTTGATTTCGGTTGTAGAACTTTTGAATTCAAACATGCCCGACGCTACTGTTGATAGTGCCATGAACGACCTCGGAATTCCTGCTGATCCAGGCTCGTCATCTTTGTCGTCCACTTTGGACAGCTTACAGCCTACGGAAAATGATGCCTCGGAGCCTATGCCCCCTCGACCTGCACAACAGCAGCCGTCTGAAGGTTCGGAATGCGCCGTACAGATACTGTACGAGGGTCCTCCCAAATGCCAGTGCTGTAAGAACTGGGTCGAGGAATACCCGGATGACTTGCGTCAACAAGTCGAAGATCAAGCGGAGATCAAACAGAAAGCCTTGATCAAACGGATGCGAAAAAATCACGAGGAAGGTAAACCGTTGGTTCTCGACTCCATCGTCGTACAGAGCTCCTCTCTGAAACGGACCTTGGGTGAGGTATTTGACGGGTACAGGGGCATTACTCCATCCCTGAAAAAGGTGGTTTTCAAGTGGCCTTTCCATCCTTTCTACCATCGCTGGGGACTCTTTACAGAGATTGTGGAGCGCCAAAAACGTGAAGATCCAGATACTGCAGCCTACTCAGTATTGCTTTACGATGAGCTGCAGAAAGAGCTAGGTGATGTGAGGTCCGAAATCAGTGATCATGTTCATCACGGTGTCATCACGTATCGGTTGCTTTGGGCCATTTTTGAACCTGGGGCCCTCATTGTCACGTCCAAGGATGGACATGAACGGTATTATGTTGTTCAAGATTGTGCATACAACAACAAGGAAGGTTATCTCGCAATAAGTGCCAAATTCATTGATTGGGACGGACAACACTTCGGGTTCGCTACAGAAACTGTTCGAATTTGTGAGTATTCTGGGACGCAAGATGTGACCACTTTGAGTGCATACCCGGCAGATCTTCATCCTTCTAAGGAAGAAGCACGAACAAAAGCCATAAAGAGAGGAGAAAGGTTCAGGGATCTCCGCGGCTTCCAAAACAAGACATACTCGGGCTTAGTTTGGTTTCAATATTGCGGAAGGGAGTTCGAGCGCAATGTATGAGTACCATGGCCACGCATCTCAAGGAGAATTCGCTAACTCAAGTGTAATTAAGATCGATGGGAGAGTCATCTTAGACGCTTCGGCCTATTTCCACGACAATCCAGATGAGAATGAACCTCTCAGCAAGCTTGACTCTGATTCAATGGCGCCGAAAATTAATGTCGCGGATGAAAAGCATTCGGACTACTCAAGCGATGATGATGAGCGTCGATGGGTCTGTGGCACTGGTCGCATGCGAAGTCGTCAACGCCAGGGAAGGCAGCTTAGGCGAAGGAGAATTCGAGAGGGAGAAGTTTTCCAAGAGCGCGAGCAAGAGCCTGGTAAGTAATGGGAACCTATCCCATTTTACGCTTTTGGATCCACCTTCAAATTAGCTAAACTTTAGGCTTTAGGACATGATCTCACGGAAGATCAGCTCTTACTATGCAGCACGCGCCTGCGAGGTTACTCGCTGAAGATGAAGCAGTGGCTTACGTTCGATGTGGACAGAATCGGTGATATCGCTTGGAATGATGACGCCTTTCCCAAACTCATGCTCCCCGAAGGCTACCAGAACTTGGTCTTATCATTTGTTGAGGCTCAGAATGAGAAGAAATTCGCATTTGACGATATTATTGAAGGAAAGGGAATGGGAATAATCATGTTGCTGGTGGGTCCTCCGGGCACAGGCAAAACATTGACGGCCGAGGCCGTCGCGGACAAGGTCCGGAAGCCACTCTACGTGCTGAGTGCGGGAGAATTGGGTCAAGACGCCCAAAGTGTCGAAAATCGTCTGAACTCCATACTGGAGCTTACCGAAAAATGGGATGCGGTTTTGCTTTTCGATGAGTGCGACGTTTTTCTCCAGGAGCGGTCAGTGACCAATATGGCACACAACGAGATAGTCGCTGTTTTCCTGAGGTTTGTCAAATATTTTCCCTGAAGTCACTCATTAAACCTAACCTAACTGGGTGAACTTAGATTACTCGAGTACTACCGCGGTATAATGCTCATGACAACCAACCGCGCAAGCACAATTGACCGTGCCTTCCAAAGCAGAATCCATCTCACGCTACATTATCCAGAGCTTGAATCAGCTGCCAAAGAGCATATTTGGCGGCGGTTTACCTCTCAGCTTGAGCTAGATAACACATTTACGGACGATATGTACAGTCAGCTTGCTCAATTGTCCATGAACGGTCGCCAAATCAAGAATACGGTGAGGATCTCAGGACTGTTGGCTCACAACGAAAAGGCCAAACTTGGTATTCAGCATCTTCGAACTGTGCTAGGTGCAACACGCAACGCTCATGGCGAGAATATTTAGACTGGATGCCTGGAGCCTGCATGCTTTGAAGTGAAACCTACGGTTCATTAACGGATGCGGCCATAGTTTTGTTGAGCAGTCCAACATGCGTCGGTTGAAAAGCCCCCTGTCCCCTTGAATAGTCAAATTGCGCAATTACTAGTTAAGAAATACAATTGTTTTCTTTAAACACGCGCCAAGCAGTCACCTTTTCGATATCACTGCTAGTGCAGGCATCATCCACCATAATGGCTTTCAGCAGCCTACATCTTGTAAGTAGGGTTTCCCAGGGCGGTATACTGACCAGCAGCTCCACATTAGGCTCATTCGCCCGCCTTGGTGATTCAAACTTGCGAGAACTACATCCTTATTGAGCTATAGATTGATTGTACGAAATTGGCTCCCTGCTCATCAAAGCACAAAATGCGGTCATGTTCCAGAAGTCACAGTAGCGGCAATCGCCGAACAGTGGGCAAGTACTGCGATTTAGAGGTGGTTAAATTACAGGGGGGACGGCCAGGGCACGTAGATATTACGGACCCTGTCACACGGAGGACGGCAGCCAACAGATGGGCTATCGACACCCAACCATTCCCAGATATCATGCACGATCACGGATCAACGGTGAAGCACGCAGGAATCGGCGTCACTTCTGCTACGCCACCATTACGGAAATTGCCGCGCCACAATTTAGTAAGCGCCATAAACGAACATCATACCGCTCACCGTGGCCATTCATCAACGCGCAATACGCGGCTTGAATCAGCAAGGCGGAATTTGGAGAAAAAGAAGCGAGGCGCTCGATGTCGATGAGGGTGGTGAAGCTTGTAGTGGGAGGCTATTTAATAGCAAAAATGCCTCGACTGCAAAGAGCAGGGAATAGGAGGCAAAGAAGGCAACGGGTGTTGGGGGCTATGGGCTGGGGAGGGGAAGAGGGCGCGAAGTAATACAAGCACGCGCGGGGATGAATAGGGAGACATGGCGCTAAACTAAGTCTGTATAAGCTAAACCCGACTAGGCTCCACCATAGTGGTCCGATATGGTGTAATCCAGGGGGACAGCGGAAAGGCCATGGTTGTGCGTGGTGCTGTGGGGGATAAATCGTGGTCTTTCCGTATAGTCAGTTTTATAGATCTTATCAGGGCTAGTGCGATATGTCTAACTGGGTTTAGCGCGAGATTGTCCCGATCGTTTGTGCGTAACTAATTAAAGCTCGGCGGCTCTATCATCATGGGCCATGGTTTTTTGATTGCTAATTTTAGGCAAAATTTCACTGAAGATTCATTGTCATTTGGTGCTTAAGTATGTTGAACTCCCTTGCCCTCCATGCTTGCTCCCTCACCTTGAAGCCCACCATATTTACAATGCCCCCCAAAAAGCCACAGAAGCGGGACTGGAATGCGTTCATCAGCCAGCCAGACCCCAAAGTCACCACCAATAAAGTTGGAGCGACAAAAGAACGAATCAAGGGCATCCATTATAATTTCCAGAAGTATGCTTACCGGTGTCTTTTGTATATTTTGACTAACCGAACAATTTGCAGATGGGTACAAGAACTTGAAAACAAAAACTATCAATATTGGCTCGAAAACATCACGTTGAGGATAATTCAAGGTTTCTTTGAATGGTATCTGGAAGAGCACAACATAAACTACAGGTCCAGCTTCATGACAATTGTGCGTTTTTTCAGAATGTACTGGATGGATGAAAGGGGCCTTTGCCTTCCTTACCAACTTGGGAAAGACATTAGTTCGGTAAGATGTTCTACCATCCAACCACTAATCATTTACTAACACGAGAAGCTGGCACAATCCATGGCCATAGAATACGAACTTGACAAGACCGCTAAGGAACAGCCGCCCTTCAGTATCAACGAGGTATTCGTTATCACGCATCACTTAATGGCTACTTGCGATATAGCCTTCCCCACGGTGCGGGTTATGTTTCAACTGAATGCCCTACGAAAAATGATGGTATCGACTTCAGCCAGACCTGGAACCCTTGTGCTGTCTTCCTGTTATGAGCAGGAGAATGATGCGCTCAAATGGAAGGATATTGACTTATACATGGTCAAGCATCCTGACTATCCCGATACCCAAGTCCTCCTTATGAAGGTCAGGCATAGACTCAATAAAGGAAAAAGAAACCAGGGTGCTCCGTAAGTTCCAGCCTCGTGCTATCATTATGTGGTTAGTCTGACCATCACTAGACCTGTATTCGTTTACACTGAAAGAAATGATAATCTCGGACTATGCGTCATTCAAGATATCCTTATGTTTGCTTTTCTTGATGATGCCTTCGCAAGTCCGCATATTAAATATCCTCGGGATGTCTGGCGCCTCACAGACGTCCCGGACCATCGCCTCAGCACCCCTATTCATTTCAAGGAAAGCGTCAAAAATGTTCCCATCTTCAGGCGCGCTGTGAAATCAGAACACGGGGCTTGTGTTACTGACCCGAAAGTCGGTTTTTCATATAAGCAAGCGCAGGAATACGAGAAAAAAGCAAGTGCACGTGCTGGATTCGCAGACGAGGGATCGCTTTATAAATACCGCAAGGGCGCAGCTGAAAATTTGAGTATGGTTGGGATAGCCAAACGAACGACTTCATGTACTGATAGATATAGGGCACCTCGATGAGCACTCGCGTAATCTAATCATGGGTCATCGGAAAAGTGCAACTTTTTCGAATTACATATCCGTGTTCGATGACACTCAATCCATCTTCATGAAAACACCAACAAGAGATTCCTTGATGAATCTCGCATGCCACGGTAACTTGACACGAGACCCATCAGCGCCACAGCACCTGAACGCCGAGCAAAAGGAAGCTATCGAAATGGATGCCGAACTGCAAGATTTGAAAAAGGCGGCCCAGTCGACCAGAGACGAACTCATATCGGAATTTCATAAGTTAAAAAAAGCGGAGGGAGCGTCTGACCCGCGATTCAATGAACTGAAACAACTACAAAAATATATCAGGATGAGACGAAAAAAACTAGAACGTCGCGCTCAAAAGACAGCTCGGAAGGAATTCTTCCAGAATATTGGTAACCAGATAATTGAACAGAACCACCGAGGTACTCCGATCGCCTTCACGCCAGACGTTACTCATATACAACCAGAGAGAAGAGCCCTTGCCGAACTTGAGTTTAAAAACAGGGATGTCGATACTGTTGATGATGAGGAATTGCTTGAAGACCGCATTCGATCCCTCGAGCTAAGACTAAAACTGAACAGCCTCCATATGCCCAAAGCCTTGAAAAAGCGAGTCGTTTTCAATCATGCATCGAAGGGAGCTTCGAAACAAGCAGCAATCTGCATGGAAAGCTCGTCTGGGCTTGAATGTCCTGTGTGCCTGGGGAGCACTCACTTGGATCCTAATGCCAGGCACTATAAGTACGCACGAAAGGATGTACTTCAAGTTCATTTTAGGACTCATTGCCTCCCATTCATATTTGGGAATGATGGTCGCAAGTGCGATTGGCCCGGTTGCCCTGAAACCTTGTTCACTCTTGCACGATACAAGCGTCATCTTGCAAACATACACAAAATTCCTTTATGATTAATTCTCTACAGGCGTACGTGTGGAAGTGTACAGAACGTATGTGGTGATAACATGTGGTATGAAGAAGGAAGAAGTCTAAGCTACTGAAAGTGAAGGGATATGGTAGATACAGGTCAAGTGACCCAACAAATTCGAACCCCATTATCCTCGGCTACCCTGCTGCTTTGGATCCTCTGCGTAGGCTTTAGACAATCTTCAAAAATCATATTGTTGACTGGCTAGCTTCGCCGATATTCTCTTAAGGGCCTGTCAGGTGTAAAGCCCGTCAAGGTGAAATAAGAAATTCAGTCTAACACTCAAGAAGCCAATTCCTAACACTTAGTAGTATGAACTAATATACTCGGATTTTGACGAACCAGCTATCACTGAAGATTGCGTACCTCTGTCAAAGCTACTCGCAACAGATGCGGGCCAATCGCATCTTTGCTCCATCGTTATGAATCCTCCGGAAAGGAGCAAGGGTCAAAGCATATGGGTGGGAGTCCTTATTCAAGGACTCTCCGAGGAGGATGACTTTGGCCTTCTTTGTCTTGAAAGTTGGGTTATCAAAAGGATCACAGTCCTTGCTGTAACTTGTGTTGTGGGCTCTGGGGTAATTGGAATTCTGTGGGCGACCTCCGATGGATTTGCCATCACGGGATGCCTAATTGCTGCCGAGGCCCTAGCCATTAGTCTCATGCTTTTTGAGGCTCAACTTCGACCAGCCAACTAGAATATTAGCTCTAGAATTCCCGGGGCACGAATGGAAGACTTCTGTCCGAGGTTGTCATCTGCGCAGAACAATCTAGATGATGGAAAGACAGCCAAGGCAAGTGTCTGCGTCACTACGCATCGAGTCCCTAGCAAAATCCAAAGGAGGTTTGACTAAATTCAGGAGCGAACAAGGCGGCATACATATATATGTAAAGCACTGACTTGTTTAATACGTCATATTTGTTTTACACCTGTATCATAAGATACCCCTACCATTTAAGAAAGCGGTCTAGAAAGCGGAGCCGTTGTACTTAATCCGATCATGACTCTTATCCTTCGGATTCATTTCCCGAGAATCAAGTTCAAAGAGTTTGTAGTAAAGCTGATTTCGAATACTACTGTACGAGCATGGCTATCCTTTCGCTATAGGTAATGATATTTGATGATTTTAGTGTTCTCCACCTTCGGTAATAGACAGCTCCTATTGGTGTCAAAATGAACATCCAAAGATCACTAAAACAGAGAATGGTACCCAAGTCCCGACTAGTCCATGGTGGGAGGGAGTGTTCCCCACTGCGGGGGATAACGACGCATTTCACATATCCGGCCCAATTTCTCGACATGGTAGTCCATAGACACGTCACCCTCATCTAAGAAATCTTGAAAGAATAACCAATAATTACGAATAAATGTTCGCGTCCGAATTTTGTGATCAGAGTGTCGACCATCTTGGGCTATGATGCGGGCATTGATCTCATCAATTCTTTCCGACGCATCTCTCAAAGCTGAATTCCTCAAAGTTGAATCCTCGTTTGGTCCGAGGCGTGGAGTTTTCTTGTAAATACAAAATATATCATATAGATGTTTCGTTGCTTCTGCATAGGCATCCTTATGATGTTGCTTTATCGGTGAGACTGGAGACTCTCTGTTATCATCAGAGAAACACATGTCATCAGTGTCATCAGACGTGTCCGAAGTCGGTGACTCAGTATCAATTCGCAGAGTGGAGTGCGACTTGAAAGGTGATCCCAACGGACGATTTTCCCTAGCCGTAGGTGGCCGAGGGACTAAAGGGTCGACAGAGAGAGCCAAGGATGAAGGTCCAACACGAGAGGGTAGATGTCCAAACGGAAGGTAAGCCCCAGATTGAGGGCTAGGTGCAAACATGCCACAATTTTGAGGGGGCGGCGGACCGGCTGGCGGGCCGGAAGGGAATAAAACCCACTGATCAGGAGGCAGCGTACCCGCTGCAACCCATGTATAGGTGTAGTCGAATAGAGAAGACATGATGATGATCGGTAAACTTGAGCTCTTTGAAGGACTTGAAACTTCGTTAGCCCACGAATTAATAAATGCCATAACTGTATGAAGGAAGGCCACGGTTTTGTGAAGGCCACGGTTTT
>JACWFT010000102.1:0-38966 GCA_019775415.1 Penicillium sp. VS I D KN
GGATTGTTTGTTTGCTAGTCGCTTACTTCATTGGTCTTCTAATGCTTGCTGAAATGTGTCGAAGATGCGATTGGCAAATCACTGTATCCGAGAGAAAGAAGACATATTAACAGATCAGCTTGGGACTAGAGCAGTCTGGCGTTGGGTTCGATCACAAGAAGACATGCCGAGCAAAGAAGTGATACGCATCGTTTATCTTTGGGAAGCCCTGAGGGTGTCAATATCGTATTCAGAGATAGACCAAAGTAGCCTCATTCTTGAGGAGTTCGCAGGTCGCAAGACCTACCCGGCGGCCTGGTAATAGCAGACGACCCGATTCGCCAGTTTCAGACCCAGTCCGGCTCTCTGGAAGGAGCTAACGAATCTTTCTCCCACCCCAGGGTTGCGAGGCAAAGTCGACCGGTTTGACCGGCAATATTGCAGCGCAACTACGAGATCGAAGGCGCACGTGTCCAGCATCTCTAGGTTGGGATTGACAGGGTGATGGATTGTTCGCTCAGCTTGCGGGTTGGAACATATCCCATCCACTCAGTGAGAGGATTCACGAGGCCACATAGGGGTGCCGAGCTTCGGTCCAAGTTCGCAGGCCATTCTTGTGCATTCTGTTGTTCGTACAGCCGGGCCCTGCGAGATACCATACGAGATGTCAAGCAAGTCCTCTGGTGTCCGACAGTAGCCAATACGAGCAGCTAGCTATCACTGTCTCGGTTGTTGGAATATGGCATTGAGTGACGATCTTCTTCAAACGGAGCCTTCCGGGAAGCCATCAAGGGGGAAAAATCAAGGCACTCGGCGATTTCGTAGATGGTGCCGGAAGGCCGCACATACCGGCGCGGGTCATGGGCTAGCACGGCGAGACATGAAAAGATGAGGGAATCAATCGCCTGAAACAGTCAAGAGATGACAAATGGCTATGAAGAGAGACGGAAAGCTGCGTGACGAGGTTGGTGCAGATCAGGAACAAAGCCGGGGTATCGGAACTGATTCCTTGCACACTCTGTGAAGAGGTTGGCTGGTTAGAAGACCACTCGGACTGCACATTGATTATACAGGCTTTTGGGCCTCAGAAACCAAAAGAACAATAATTCCTGAGCACACAGCCCACCCGTTCAGGGACGACGCAGCGCGTGTCTCAGGCGACCCTGAGGGCGGTGAGACACATGCCGACGTCCACTGGCAGGACGCAATGTGGACAAAACTCCTAGCGAAAGTGATGGAGCAGGCTGAGCCAGGTTATGGTTCATACATTTAGGCTTTGGCCGGAAAGCAGGACCGCCTTTGCAAGGATGATGTTTGACAGCTGAGCGGGTTTTGAATCGACGAGAGGTTGCTGGTCACGGCTAGCCACATTCCAGGGTCTTGTTGGTTTATGCACCTCCTTCAGGGGTGCGATCGACACTGCCGTCGCGGTGGCGGACAAGAACCGCACTGCATCTGAATCGATCGGCCAGCGACAGAGGATGGTGACTCCGGCAACCCCTTCCTCCTCGTCATATTTTTGCATGAGCCGCATCGCGATCGACGGCAGGGCGGCGAGGTATGCGGTTTCTGCCTGACCTGGTGTACAATCCACGCAGTAGTCCCAGCACGCTGTCAGATGTCAGCTCTCTCGTTGCATCCTTGATTCATCACTGAACAATCTTGACAATTCCATCCAGGCCGAGCAATATCTCACGACATGAAAATGACTGGTGAGTGAGGCCAGAAGCCGCCAAATACCAGGCGCCGTCCAGAACCTGGAAAGCCAATAAATAGCGTGCCGAGCAAAGGACTGAGATGGCATACCTGCATCAGGATCGAACCCAGTTCGGTCTTGGTGGGGTAGAAATTCGGACAAGAAACGACATGAGCAAGTGTCAATGGTAGGTCATCGACGAGAGCGAACATGGAATTGCCATCAATTTAGCATTCACGAACGGAGAGAAGGTTTGTATGTTCGAGTCGCCCGAATTCTTCAATCAAATCTTTGGCGTCTTGTCTCTGATACTTTCGGATTGCCACCTCGCGTGATGGGCGGGTACGGCGAGCGGCAATGACCACTTGACCGGCGATATCATAGGTGATGGCCGGCAGATATGTATCCCACGGGGACTCCCTTCTCACGATCAGTGCGGCCGAGATGTCGTCCAGCTTATGCAGGTGGGAAGACAGAGACTCGGGGGACCGGTGATAATCTTGGATATGTGGGTTCGTGGCCCCGCTCGTTTCGCGACAGAAGTATTGAGTTTCCCTGGACGATACTATTTGGTGAAGGAATTTGTTGAGCCTTGATGGCATGAAATGGAAATCGAACTGGCTGGACATGGCTAGCGTCAGACACCTAGAGCAGAGGCAATGAGAAGCTACAAATAGGACCGCAGGAGGTATTTAAAGACAGATACCGCATTGATCACATGTCAGCCTTGCTCGGCATCGCTTTTGGGCGGTTGGCCGACTGATGGTAAAGATTAATATGTAATCGCAGCATGAGATTGAAAGGTGTTTGTTCGCCATCGCCCTCCATTCGTGCGGTGACTCGGGCTCCAAATTCTGAATGATGCACGTCGGCCCTCATTAGTATTTCATTGTTGTTCTTAACACCGTCGACATCCAAGAAGCGAAAATCGTTGTACAGAAATCCAGGTTATGTCAAATCTGCGGCAGCGGGCACCGAATGGCATAGCTTGACAAGGGTATACTCTTCATGATGGTGGCGGACTATTATCCAGTGCGCTCAAAATGATAGTTCTCACTTCACCACTTCACCACTTCACCACGCTTCAACGCATCTTAAGTCTTAAGTAACAACGTCCGTTCAATCTCCAACGTATGAGCAAATAAAGTTTGAAATGACCACGAACGTAGTTCGTTAAACGCGGTCCTCCGCAGAGGAACAGGTGTGGTGGTGAAGCAATGATCCCAGTTGTAGCGCCAAATAAAGCTTCATTTCCCCGACCAACGGAGAATGAGCTACACATTAGACATGCTGGTTGGGGATTAGACGTGTTGATTGAAAGAGACATCTGGACTGGGTCAAAAGTGACTACCTAATCGGAAGAAGAAGACAGCTGGGATGGGACTCGTTTATGATTCTTCCCGATTTTTCTATCCACTGGAGCAATCGTTGATCAACGTTCCGCCGGACCTTCTACTTCTACTACGGAAGAGCCCCGCTGCCGGAGATTCCAACTTTCTTACCCGAGCATTCAAAGGGGAATACGACGAGCATAAAGCCATCAAAACCATCACATGCGCAAAATTCGGCATATTCAGCCCCATCAAACTATTGCCGACTCGCACCATCCAAAGAGAAGCAAAATAATTGAAGAGAGCACGATAATGGGTATTTGGAGCTTTTCGAATCAGTGTACGCCGCCATTTGAGTAGGAGTAGCGACTTACCTCTAGCAATAGCAACCAACGTTTCATAACAGAGCCCACGATGGCGATAATCAAGAGAGTTATAGATAGCACGGACAGTTGGCATGCAAAAAATGTTACGTGAAGTCGAGTCTGGTATCCAGGCATGGTCTGCTCCCGTAGCCACCAGTAGAAAGACGCCATGACTGAATAATCGAGTGAAAGAAGGAAGGTCACCGCAGACCACATTGGCGGATACTGGAAGACTCCACATATAGCAGCAGACATCTTTGCCAAGCAGGTGAAACACACAAAAAGTGGAAAATAAATCTTCGGTCGATGAGACATGCCTCCCAAGCCGGCCATGTGAACCTTGATACCGAGATACTGACGCACAATCAGCTTTTTCCGACGACATAGTAGGACTGCACACTACCCCTGGTAATGTTATAAGTACTGCGATGACTCCTCTCAGTATTCCTACACCAATATTGGCCTTCTTGATGTAGCTTAATCCCAGACTCACAGCTGAGCACACAAAAGTTGAAATCAACACCGTTAGATTGAGCCTGTGCAACGGGCTGTCTGGAAGACTTGAGTGCCACAACGCTAGTCGTATGCCCCTCATGACTGACCAAAATGTAGTCACCGCTGAGTACAAAATAGTGGCCGACCTCATTATGAACATAGAATGAGTAAAAAAGAAGAGGTGGGACGAGGCGTGCGCTCAATGTATGCTTTCTAATGATTTATATATATATTTTCGCCATAGGCGTCTTTGGGTCTGGAACTCTGGAACCAGCTCACCCGCCCCAGGAGTACAATTTGTGTCCCTAGGAATGCTACTATGTGTTCCCAGAAGCAGTCAAGCTCCCTGGACCTCAACACAAAGGCCCTAGGAATACGTATTCCGCTTCTCAAATCATTTAGCTGGCCCCCAGAGCTGCCAACAACAAGCAAGTCATGTAGCTTTAGAACGGATCCTTAAGGTATTAGACGTGGTGAGTAACCTCGGTAGATCATCATATTTCAACAAATCGGAGGTTGAATTGGCATCCGGGGAGGCAGAAAATCTCCAAACTAACTCAAATGGATACTGGTGAAAAGGGCTGTGGAGTATTTACCTTGTCTGTACATGCACGGGATGCACGGGATAAATGTCTGCATGGCCGGTTCATAGCCCTGGGATCGGAGGGAAAGCCAAATATTGGCTAATTGACGTCTAGTCAAGCACAATGCTGAAATACAACCCATACTGTGTTTGTTCCATATATTTTGTGAATTTTGACTTTTCTTCACCAATGTACTTCTCAGCTCACACTACGGCTCAAGTGACGTCGCAGAGGCTTTGGTCAGTATCCGGAAACAAGCCCTCTTGAGGGCAAAAGTATGTATGCGGTATACATGAATTGTTCTGAAGTTACTTTAAGATGCCCGGGGCTCCTGGGGTGCACAGCTGTGTTCCTGGGGCCTCGACTGTATCGCTTCGTGTGCAGACAAGGTAAGGCTTAGCTGGCAAGCGAACATCCACCCATCCGCCGTTTGTAATAATCAAAAGCTTCTCATGTCCTCATCACCCCAATTTGTTGAAAGATCCTAATCCTGAATCGCGCAACATTGTATTTGCATCAGTTCCATCACTCTGCACCAACTTCCTTCGTTACCTTGGAAAAAAGCAACATCATTCACGAACAAAATGGACGTTGGCGATACCCTGATTCTTTGTCTTCCCACAGAGGTTCTTTGGATCATAGCCAGTACCTTGTCGGGAGGCGACATTTCTGCTTTTGCTCGGGCTCACCCAGAACTTTATCCCAAGCTGCGCCTAGCCCTGATAAAATACAATATCAAGCGCCAAAACAGCTCTGCGCTGCATTGGGCCGCTAAAACCAACAATTGCACCTTTGCAAAGACTTTGCTTGCTTACCGAGCTGACGTGAATGCGCTGATCGATGATTCCTCTCCTCTCATGACAGCCGTAGAATACGGCTCAGAGCTGGTCATCAATCTCTTGCTGCGTGAGAAAAAGCTGCGTGTGAATATGAGAAACGCAAGGGGACAGAATGCTCTATGGCACGGCGTGGCGAAGAAGTCCTCTGCCATCGTGAATCAGCTCCTTCAACACCCTCGGGTCAAAATCGATCGCCCAAATTGCGAAGGTCAAACAGTGCTCTGGCTTGCTGTCTTCCAAGGCGACAGAGACTCGGCGTGTCTGCTACTCTCAAGAGGCGCCAATCCCGACACCAAGGATCGGGATGGGATTTCGCCATGGATCCAGGCATGCATCAGCAACAGGAGCTCCATCAAGGACCTGTTTCTAGATCACTGGAAGGCTACGTCCTCTATAACCAGTTCGAACGATACCACGATCGCTAGAAGTGAAGAAACAGTGTTCTCAGCTGCCAGCAGCTGAGATATTTCCATATTGCGAATGATACGCCGCCGAGGAGAAAAGTTAGACATAGTGGATCAAGAAGGGAGGACACCTCTCCACACAGCTGCAAGGGGTGGGCATCTTGTAGCGGTAGATTTTCTGCTCCGTCATGCAAATACTCTCCTAAACTGCAAGGACACTTACGGCCGGACTGCGCTATGGTGGTCTACCTTTGCATTTCATGACAGTGTCACGAAGAGGCTTCTGAAAGAGGAGGGAGTCGAGGTCAATGCGCTTGGAAGGAGTGGGAGATACAATGACCCCTCTACTTCGCTTCACCATCTGGCCTTCAGAAGAGATACAATTGCCCTTAGATGGTTTTTAGGCCTGCCGGCCCTCGACCCGAACCTCCGCGGTGGCTCTCAATCCCCTCTTTGCCTGGCTATACAGGAAGGAAACACTGCAGTTGTGGAACTGCTGCTCGCTCACAAAAAGACACAAATCAACGCTATAACCCCGCACAGTGATTCGCCACTGCTTTTGGCAACCCAGAAGGGCCATGTTGACATGGTAAAATTGCTGATCTGGCAAGGCGATCGTCTGGAAATCAACCAGTCGCACAGCCCTGATGAAGAGACGGCGCTCTTTGTGGCTATTCGTCACAGAAGGCTGGATATCCTAGACATCTTGCTCGAGCATCCTCGCATCGACCTCGATTTGATCAATCGTTGGGGCGAGACGGCACTCCTGTTAGTAGTAAGACAAGAAGACTCTGTAATGGTCAGCAGACTGCTCGAAGGTCCAAAAGTACCTGATAATTTAGCATTGCCAGCCGAGGTTGCCAAATCCCGCAAGAATCGTGATTTGAGAAATCTCATCGAAGAGGCAGTAAAGCAAAAGACTCACAGTCGATATGTACCAAGGCAGGGGCAACTTCAGATTCAAACAAGCCGTGTGGGGTCTACTGTCTGACAAATCTTTGGTCTAGAACATCTCCTTTGGTCTAGAACATCTTGTTTTCACTTTCTATATTGCCTTGTTGATTCTTGACCAATAGTACAAGTCATTTCAAAGAGACGAAGCCATTGCCCATTTTCACTCGATGGTATTGTCTTGATGAGATGAGCCAGGCACACCAGTAGTGCGACGTAAGCTGAGACTATAATCATTGAGCCACCAGCGACTCATCGAGCCACCCACAGGGAGGCAAGTCGAGTACTAAACCACTAAATCCCAGCAGAACCGTGTAGTGACGGTGTCCAAACTGAAGGTTTAAGATACAAGATGGGGTGAATCCAATGATTCCGATTGTCTGGAAAGTATGCAAGGCCGTGGGCTCAACAGACGACGGTCAAATAGTAATTTGCAAGCTTTAAGTCAAGAGCTTGAGTGTGGACAAAAAGAGACTTTCAGATCTGTACCGACATCGCAACCCTTAGTTGCAAAATTGTCGTCAGGTTCGTAGTAGGTAGAATCGCATCGGTACACGTTTGCCGGACAGTGGATTGTTGCACAATTGGCAAAGGTCGGCTCAATGCGGACCCCATACTCAGTATTGCTTGGGTCATTGATCTTCGAAAGATCATAGTAGATCATGTTCATAGGGCGACAGTCCGTGTTGCCTTCATTTCCAAAACAAGCACTATACTCTATCTGCGTGACCTGGAGGCTTCTCCACCGCGTGGAGACTTTGAGAGAGCTGCCGACACCATCAACTGTAAGGCGATATGGATGGGAAAGACATTCCTTTGGTGCCAGCTCGGTATCCAGATAGGTGACATTTGCCACCCCTTCAATGTATAGAGGAAAGCTGCAGTGGTTATACAGGATAACGTTGCCACGCTGCTGATTAGCCAAGCAAGCCAACGGGGCACACCACATCAGAAGACTTATTGTCAGCCGCTTGATCATTTTTAAATGCATCAAATGCAATGTATGTTAACAATCGGGTTGAAAGATGTGGATCAGTCAGTAAATATATTGACTCGGCTGGACTTAGCGCTTGAGACTGGACTTGGCGCTTGACACACGATCGTCACCCACACTGCGCAACTTTTTGATCCCCTCAGGTATTCCAGACAAATGTAGAAGCTCCCACCAGGGTGTAGTGGGAGATGGATTTAGTAACTCAAGGATGTTTCACCATCAGTTTTCTAGCGGCGGCCTCAAGAATCAGGACATACCTGCTATTGGGAGCTCGGTCGGAAGATCACCCAGTGGGGCAAAAAGCATAAGGGAAGATTTCAATTCATCCTGCAACCACAGACGGTGGGAGTCAAGAACTTGATGCCATCGCATTTGGTCTTGGGCAGGAGGCCCCGCCAATATTACTGCATACTCGATGTTCCAACTCTACTGGTTCGTGAGCTGAACTTACAACATAAATAGATCGATTCCGTCGCTCAAACCCACTTCGATACAGTACATTGCAATGGCCTACTTTCCTCACGGGCCGATGCGACGAAGAACGCGAACGTCATCAGACGCCACGCCAATGCTAGACGATCCACCTAGAGTCTACCTCAAGCAGAAAATTCCAAAAAAACACCATGTCTTCGCCACGCCCGGGGCGAGCAAAGACCATTATTCGATTCCGGCTCAAGGAAGACTCGCACTACGCGCAAGTCCGGAAAAATACCAGTATGCGAATCCAGAGAAAGCAGCAACAGCAGGCCACTGAGCGGGAAACTCTGCGACAAGAATGGATGCGACGACTACGTCCCATGCCTCATCGATGTTGCTGACCAGTCACAAATACCACGCATGGCGCATCCTGACAGTTTCAAAAGTTCGCAAGCTGAACTTTTCACTTCCACGTATTCGACCAAAGGCCTGGACGACTTGACAGAATCTGTTGGGCATGCTCAAGGATCGGGACAGATGTGACGCAATTCCCCGCGGACTGAATGGATTCACGCGTCGTTCGTGGAATGTGCTGAACGTGTTGAAAAAAATCCAGTGGCCACCTTGAGACACATGAAAGAGGTCATGCTGAAGTTGTAGGTACAAGCAGGGTGGATTCGGAATTCACAGCCAATTGATTCACGAAGTGGTGACAGAGCAGGCCCCATAGAGTACCACCAGGGAGTTTCCCATAGCGCGTCTGAAGCCAGTAAAGTCTCCTGGAAAAATATTGAAAAGGCATTTCTGTTGATGAACTTGTGCGCTAAGTAGGTAGTTCAGAGAGGTATCAGGTAAGAATAGAGAGTGTTACAGATATCAATGATATGATCTCTTAAATCAGGCCAAGGGTAGATGTAGGCAAGCGTGGAATAGTTCTATCTACCCTTTCCGCATAACACGGTACACATCCTACCTGCTATCATTGAGAAACCGTTCGCTGATATCGTCACGCATGAGATCTACAGATAGCCAGAAGGCAGAGTTACTGCAGCGGTCCGGACATTTCACGTCAATTCGTCCGCTGGATAGAAGCAGATTGACTGCTCCTAGCTAGCCATCACTGGTAGCAATATGCAACGTCGTGTATCCATACCGATTTTTCGCGCAAAGATCGACATTTTCTTGCCCGAGCAATGATACGATGACTTTGAGGTCACCGAAGTGAACTGCCTGCATCAAGAGCATTTCACAGTCTGAGTTGAGGGCGTTGACATCCGACCTAACTTCAGGGGGAACCTCAAAGCGTTGATTGTCCTGGCGTGGTCTAGAAACAAATTGATCCACGCTCTGGCCGCCCTGGAGGATCTCGGATATCAACATTGTCGACCGGGAACGCAGCAAAATTCTCGCTATGATTTCGTCGATGAATTCGCCCTGCATCAAAGCGACATGAAGAGGTGTCACGCCCTCGGAGTCTGCAACACCAGAGTCTGCGCCACGTTCAATTAAAATCTTCACTCTTGTATGGTCACGCGTCTTGACAGTGTACCATAGCATTGTTCGCCCTATAGTGTCCGGTAAATCTATTTAGGGATGGATCGCCGTACCCACCCATCAACATCAATGTTTACCCGCCACATCCCACTGAACGGGCCAATAGCTCGCGTGATGCCTCCGCGGGGCTGAGAGATGTGGGTCCGTTGAAGATTCTATCAGCTACTAGCTGGTATTGGTATTGGATGGTGCTTCCAAGTTCCCGTGGTCACTGCACAAGCATCCGTTGAGCCGGAAGACTTGCCATCTGTGACGGCCATGGTGTTAAGTAGGTTCTCCCACTTTCCAACATCTTTATCTATTTACTCGCATGGCTAATGGCCTATAGCTGTGCAAACAATCGGAGGGTCGGTCTTTGTCAGCGCTGGTCAATCAGCTATGGTCAATGTTTTACTCAATGTTCTCCGTGGAGAGACTTCAACCGTCGATGCCTCCAAAGTTGCGATGACAGGCGCAACTGAGCTGCATAAAGTGTTCTCTTCTGAGCAAATGAGCTTTATTCTTGGCGCATATATGCAAGGTCTTCGGGCAGCATTCCTGGTGGCCGTTGTCGCATCTTGTTTGACCACTGCGGTCTGCATGGGGATGAGATGGACGAAGCTTTCGGGGGCGGTTACTGTTGCATCAGCAACCTGATCGACCTCAGACTCTTGTGCCCTTGATTGCGATACTCCTTGGAGTGGTGAAGCTACATACTACCTATCAATATTGGAGCATGTGCTTCCTCTGATAATCTCCAACGCCGGGAAGTGCGGCTTATCCCCATTTCCCTCCTCTCTTCGATCCTTTCTTCTGTCGTATCGCCCCACATGTATCTGCTTTTGCTTTCTGTCTTCATTATATGCGGAGCTTGACCCTACCAACACTGCCGAAAGCTTTGACTCGTTGAAAAAGCTTCTTTTAACCCTCCAGGTACAGATTCGTCAATTTACCTTTCTCTCTTCCTTGTTTCTTCGGGATCTCATTCCCCTCGTGTATTATCTAAGCTTCAATTCTAGCATTTTAGATCAGGACATGGATATAATATATTAGTATCTACTAGTAGACGCACAACCCTTCTTGAAACTTTTCAAAAACCACCTATGCATATTACATTCATAAGTACGCCTCGGGCCATAGAGATCTATACAAATATTTGGTAGATGCCTTTTATGTCCTCTATGCAATTTCATCATAAGGATTTCGGAGTCATTGAATACCCGATTGAATAGCTTTTTGAGCAACCGGTGCGAGTTTCATGCCACATTACCACTTCTTTTCAAGGTAAACCGCAGCATTGAGAGATGATCGCTTCCTCTACGAATGAATGTATGAGCGAAAAGAGAAGGGACTGTGAACGAAGCGTTATGGAGAGGGAAAACTTGATGAAGGGTACAAATGGTCTCATGTTCACGTCACGGTATAGACTCGAATTTGTCGAGCATTCCAGCAAAAGTTTGAAAAGAAATGCCCCTTGCTAGTACTAGGTGATAGACTTGTAAACATCAATGCCTGAGGATGAGAAAAGATACAATGACTAAAGAAAAGTTCCCGAGCTCCCGCCCATAATGACTAGTTAGCTAAGGGGGTTGCAAATACTTTCTTCAGTACGGGTAGTATGAATACTAGTAGTTCAGTAGTAGAGACAGACACCTCCCTTTATTACGCTGGCAGTTGCTACAGGTGCACTAGGACTTCTACTGCATGATTATCAATCAATCATACCGGTCACATTCTGTCCTGCACGGGTATTTTAGTACTATGAGACGGTTTAAGAAGACATGCTCCTATATCTCTCTTAATGTGCGATTTGATCCCCAATGAAGGTGCGTGGGCCACCTCTGATGAGAGTGCGTCGGTTCGATCTATAGCGTGTCCATTCCAAACCACTCTCTTCAAAGCAAGGGTGGTATGGAATAGAATTCCGTTAAGCGGCGACGGAGTACAAACAGGGGGTTATGTCAAGTCAATATACAGAGATTGGGCCTGGAGCTAAAACCAGGTTCACATGAAACCATACTTTTTTTGTTCTTCTATTGTTTTTTATAATCATTTACGTTGAATAGGTTTCTTGTTTAAGTTTTATTGATGTGGAACTTCCTATTGACGCTCCCACCATCCTCTAAAAGCTACTAATTGTATTGGGTGGTTTGTTCATTGCCAGTTCGGCCCGCATGTTGTCAGGCGTGCTGCAATCGATTCCCCTCTTTAATAACCAGCCCCCTCAAGGTGATTACTTGATATGCGGGCGGTGACGGACGCTGTTCGTTCAACGTACGACGTACTACGTTTGCCCCTGTATATTTATCCTGACCTCCCATATCCTTCCCCACTTCTAACAGGTTAGGTCAGTGAGTCACATTTCATAACGAGTGTAATTATGCTTGCCAATTCGAATTCACCACTGCCCCCACCTGAGGACCAACAGCCGCCTCGCAAGAGAATCCGAAAGGGGACCCACAGCTGTTGGGAATGTATGTATTCACCTATTGGTACCTTCTATCATTTGACATAGTGGTCTTGACCTGAGATCAATATAGGTAAACATCGGAAGGTTCGCTGTCACTATGTCTCAGATAGCGATTCCGGTTGTCGCGAATGTCTGGCCAGGGGAACGGTTTGTCGCAGCCAAGATTTCCCAGAACCCGAAAACCTACGCGAATCAGACCGCGCATCACTCAATGATCGGCTAGGTCGCGTAGAATCTCTCTTAGAGAGAGTCTTGTCGACCATCATTTCATATGGCCCCTGGCGAAAGCTCCTTGCAAGCAGAAATCCTTCATGATTCGAGCACTACACAGGGTCCACTCACGGATGGAGCGCCTTGGCCTTGGTTGGGGATTCGCGTGGAAATGGAAACCGCTGATATTGGGACATTTGACCCGGAATTGACGACACTGCCTCCGTTCCTATCGGACCTTGGAGACATCTGGGACCTAGGTCTGTAAATCTTAAAATTATCTATGAGAGGAGCGAGTGGTAAGAATTTCCCAAGAATAGTAGGTAAAAACATAATACATAGTCAGAATTCTCTTGCAAATATCTGAACCCATTTCACTCACCTCATTTGTTACTTAGGAAGGGTCATTCAGAGTACAATTTTTAGCTGTCACGGCCGCCTAGCCTTAAGTCTCAGTCCGCTCATACCATTCATTCTGGCTTACAGCCATTGCCAGCGTACCTTATTGATGATATCATTCGTCGGGTAGAACTACAGCTTTTCGCGCCAGGTACGTGACCTATCCGAAGAATGGAGCAACTGGAGGCCTTAGTGGCCAAATGCACTCGACTCCAATGCATTTCTCTGTATTCTGATTGTTTCGTTCTGCGCGCACCTGTATCCCGTGGTGCGTGTCCATCAGACCGCAGACCCCTCCAAAATCCTCGAGCTCCAACCATAGCTTGACTTATTGAGAGTCATTGATTTGAAGGCAGTTACAAGGCTGATGGGAAACGTAAGATTAATGAACACTGAACCTGAGCAGAGCTTCACACTGTCTATGTAATTAATGGAGGGTTTTACATCTAGGGGAATCTCCGACTTGATTCGCGTTGTCAAGTCCAATTTTCTCGAACGCTTTATATTGACACAGTCGTCATTAAGAGGCCACTTTCCAGACGGGTGTTGCTCGAAATTTTCCTATGTAATACAAAATCGCACAACCCCTAATCAAAAATCGAAGCAGCTGATTTCCACATCTTCGAAAGATATCTAACAGCCTACAGGTCCAATCTGAGGATGATAAAAGTTGCAACGGCCCGTCTCATGAATCTTAAAAAAATTGTTTGTGATGTCTTCCCCTCGGTATGGATGAGCCCCCATTTTGGAGTCAGGTATGTGACAAATATGCCAGTGCCGCATCGGCACCTCGCACAACTGCTTCGGCTTTGGTTAAACAGTTTTTGATGGATGCAATTTTTCTATCCGCTAGCCAGACGGAGATTTCGTGAAGGCCAGCGTCGTTTTGCGCGAATTGGAAATCAGAACTCCGGGCACCAAGAATGCGATCAAGAGCATGCTTGGGGTGCTCTAGAAGAACCGCCTGCCCCACAAACCGCTCGAGATAAGCTATCAGATTGATCCTGCTCAGAAATCGTTCGCATGCAGCCATACAGCCTCCACTGTCTATATAAATAGCTGCAAGAGTGCTTTCGATAAGGTCGGAATAAAACTTGGGTGGCGCCAATTGGGCGAGTATGGCCCAGGGATAGGAAACATGATTTTCTAGATTTCCTTTGATCCTATCACCGAGTAATCGATATCGCTCGCTGCATGAAGCCTGAGCTTTGATTATTTCTGGAGCATCGTGACGCATGAACATCCACAAAGAAGTGACTTTCGAAGAATTACTTGGTTCGCAATCGTTCGATATGAGATTTGTCTTGTAATAGCATGGCTCAGTCAAGGTAAACTCCATGCAAAGGAAGCCCAAAAAGTCGGCGTTCACTGAAGCAGCTCGAAGCTCCGTCATTCGGCCTTCGGAAAGCTTGAGGCACTGGCCGTACACAATTTTTGAAACAAGAAAGTCAAGAATCGCATCTCCAAGGAATTCGAGCCGCTGATAAGACCCAGTTGAGTTGTCTCTTTGCCATGATGAATGTGTGAGTGCTTCCCAAATCAGACTTCGGTCCTGAAACTTGAAGGCAAGCAGAAGGTCAATCTTATCTTCTAAGTGAACCGGAAATGTGCGGTCTTTCTTTCGCCTGCATTGTGATTCATTTGAGATGGTGGAAAGTTCTGGGAGAAATATGCCAAGAACCTGCTGGGAGAGCGATATTCCACCAGATTCGTAGGCTGCTGCTGTCAGTGCTTCGATCACATCTGCGAAAGTCTTTCGAGGAAGTGTTCTATTCTGCAATTGATCCACAACCGGTAAAAAGACTGGGTGTTTTCGTGTGATGAAATCAGCACAGATGAATTGTTCTAGATGAGCAGTTGCGGCTGCGCACGCCAGCCTCTCATTTGAGACGAGTAGGTCCTTGAACTTTGACAGATAGCCTTCAGGCCATAGAGGATATTTGACGAAGGCATGTAGCGCGACCACAAACTTGAGGATACAGTCACCCAGAAACTCTAATCGCTGGTAATTGCTGGGCCATTGAGAAGAAGGCGCTGTGATGGCTTCTTGGAGATAGCTGGAGCCGATCATAGGAAGATCTTTGAACAGCTGGCTTTGCATTTCGCTTGCCATGATTTGTCGGTGCAGTAGCTGTATTAATGGTGGAATGGCGAGGCTGGCCAGACTGAGCTCCCATGGTAAGAGGTCAAGGATGCAATCTGTGGCCGCTACACGGATTCTTTTGGATGACTCCACTTTGTGTGAGGTTCTGTGAGAAAATTGAGATCGCTCAAGCAGATTTTTTCTCTTCCCAAACTTTCGGCATTCAATAAACAATTCTTTGGAAAGAGGATCTTGGATCCATCTTATGAAGACATGGGGGACACGATAAAGGCCAGAGCTGCGTATCAATCCCGAGGGGGCAAGAATTGGAAATTTGGTTTGCCCCCCACGAATAACGATTGAGCCTTGGTTGTCGCTGAGCCAGTCGTTTAAGTCTTGCAAAGGCAGGTCAGGGGTAAAAAAGGGCAGAAATTCTGGATACTGTTCTTGTACAGCACACGTGCGCGTGGATTGGAAGAGTAGGGTCGTGATTTCCCGCAGCAGGCATCTGCAAGATGGTGATATTGAAGTTTCGATATTATAAGCTTGGAGGCTGACGGCCAATGTGATGCCTCCATGCCAATAAAGATCCAATTTGTCGCTCACAGGTAGCTTAACAGGCGTAAAGAGCGCCATTGCAAGCTCTGGTCGGTCATTCCCATCTATGGCGAAGTTGATGCGGCACTTGTAAAGATTCCTTTCTGTCCAACGTCCCGAAATGCCTTTCCAAAAGTTGAGTGGGTTTCTCACTGGGGGGAGCTCTGCCAGGATAGATTTTTCCTGGATCTCACTGGTCCATCCAGTCTCCGAGAACAAAGGGAGAAGATGGTCATTTATGAGTTTTTGTTCATGCAAGGCACACACAGCCTGAAAGGCGGCATCCTGTCGGGCCGACTGCTTTGTTCTCCACCAATGGTGACTATGCGCAATTCGTAAAGAAATATCGATGCCACTGGGCAGAAACACCGTTGACCGTGTAAGTCCTGTACGATTCTCTATGTACGAGAACGTGGGATGGGCTTCCCCGAGTGGTCCACTTCGTATGGTTGTGCAAAAATGATACAGATGAGGTATAGCGTTCTCGCTAGTCAGAAGCGCACTGCAAATGGTCTCCTTCGTCAGCTATCACCCTAGCAATCATCCTTGAGAGAAGAGAAGCCAACCCTGTGGGTAATCGTAGTTGGAGATCGATGTTTTCCAATTGCTCGCCGTCCATCTCTCCGTCCAAGTCTAACACTGAATTGCTCCGTTGATGGTGAAAGCACATATCTTGCATTTGCGTTCCGAGGGCGCTAAATTGCTTCAAAGAAGCGGAAATGGATTCATCATCTTTTGATCTCATCACAACAAAGTCCGAAACATCCTTCCGTGCTCGACCTTGGCGCTGCATAAAGGATATGATATTGTCCGGAGAATCGTATGAAACGACAAGGTGGCACGCTGGGAGGTCGATACCTTCTTCTAAAACGCTAGTAGCAATCAACAGGTTCTTCAGGCCGCGCCGAAATTGAGACACCACATCCTCATTGTTTTCAACAGACATAGCGTCATGTCTGGCCCAGGATTCAGAACGGGCAGAGTTGCTCACACAGGGCGCGCATCGGAACGCATTCCGAGTCCATGGGTGGGCATCAAGCAGCGCCGACAAGATATAAGCGGTTACCCTTTCTCGAACGAAAATGACCCCTGAAAAATCCGGGTGGCTTCTTTCTTTCAGGAATGATAGGAGTCGTTCCGCTTTGTTGGAAATGCTGCCAGGTGACTGTAAGTGGATAACAGGACTCTCCACAATATTAGTCAGGACGGTCCTTAAAGCCATAAGTCTGTGATTACATGATTGAAAAGAGGAGTTGCTTCTGTCATCATCAATGTGCTGGGCAAAATGTTGAAGACTTTTTGTCAAGAAGTGTCGCAAAGCCCATGCCCCTAACTGATACCAAATAACTCGCGCTCTCGTGGGAACCTTCGTTAGTTCACCAGGGATGCTATAACCTTCGCTTTTGCTGTTTTCACGTAATTCCATGACTGTCTCTTCCAGTGTGTCCAAATAGGAAGGCGGGATCATAGTACCGTGGTAGCCTTGAGTGTAGAGGATTTCAGTTAGACCCCGTTGAGGAACGTATCTCATCAAGTCTGGACGTTGAATTAACGGGGCTCGACACGTTGCATCTAGATTTCGTTCGAGCTCCCTTGAAACAGTTAGTTGTATCTGTGTTCAGCCTGGCATAGCTTCACGCACGAAATTTTGGCTACATCAACAGAGGCTGTTAGGCCAAGGATGCTGGGAAGGGTCAAGCTTTCTCGCTTGGCCACATGGTAGAAATCGCGCATGATGCGGTTTCCTGGATGCGATTTCATACAATGATGAGCTTATTTATTGTCAGCTTGATGGGTAAGGGCTCGATCTTGTCGCTTCGTACCTTCATCAAATACAATCAAAGCCAATCGGCGTAGGGACATAAAGCCGTGCGTGAGGGCGTCGGCAAGGACAGCATGAGTAGAAAAGATGACTTTCATGCTCCGGAGAGCTGTGTCCCAAATATCTTGATTGCTCCAGCAGTCAACGTCATCATCCCCCGTCAGCATTCTCATGCTGACAGCGGGCATGTATTGAGATAGGTACTCCAGCTGTTGGCTACACAAGACTTTGGTGGGTACCAAGAACCACACCATCTAGAGATAACGAGTTCTAGTAGTGCTTCACGTTCAGGTTTGGGAATCATGTCTACCTGATGTTCCTGGCAGCGTGCCAGCTCCGCCATAATCCGCATGCTAGCTCTACAGAAGATAATTAGCTGACCGCTTGGTGACCGAGATATTGTGGTACACACATGTAGCTTTTTCCGCTTCCCGTTGGCAGCTATCCGTCCAATATTCAGCCTTGGGCATACCACCGATCTATTGAGGCATGAAAATTACCACAGCTATTATATTGCTCTTCATGCTCATATCAAACATTTCAAGTTGATAGGCGCGTGGCTTAACGTTGCTCATATCGCCGGTTGCTTCGGTAATAGGAAAAGAGAAATGTACAAAGACCAAGTGAGCCTAAAACCAGACACGACCGAGTTATACGCGAATAAAACTTGACTGGTATAATTGAAATGTACTTCTTTCATATGTCTGGATGAGTTGTCCCGTACATATGCAACGCAGTGCATATGACGCATCGAATAAGCATCATAGTCGCGGAGTCTTTCACGCCAATCAAATCATGTGACGTGTATGTTCAACTATATGCAGGATCATGATATGTACATGAGTATACAATGCACGGCCCCCCTCGGGCAGCATTTTTGGGCACTATCTATTGGGATTTTATTTTAGTTATTATTCAGTCACCTACCCTACCGTACTTCTATAGGTCTTCATTCTTATTTCCACGGGCGCGGGTCTTGCTGATTCACCTTCATCATCAGCATGGGCGAAGCACTCGAAGAGTTCTCATGAAGGCCCGGTAGAGATCAGTATTATTGGGGCACATGTAACTGGCTTCTGCTTAACAGACCATCTTTCTCGCACAGATTTAAAAGCACTCTTTGATTGTTCTCTGTATATATCTTGACATGCCCTTGTTGAAAGACCAGTTCATATTCTTCCCAATGAGTCGTGACACAAGTTGTTGACTTAGAGTTGAGTCGTTTGATATTCTGCTCATCTTGGAATCCTAAAATGATATGACGCTTTTCCCCCCGTCTTCAGTCAATCGCTTTCGGATCTTGACTACTAAATAACCGGCGCCTAATTTACTTAGGCCTGGAGAGCGAGAGCTGGGGAATTGTGCCGCAGTGCTTAATACGGCAGCAGGGGAAAACAGCAAGGCCTCCCCCACCCGAAGATTGACAATTCGGTAGAACAGTGAGAGCTTGGCTGATATGTCTGCCATGGCCGAGTCTTCTTCAGTAGTGACCATTGTTGCCCCATTGGATTGTTTCACCAAAGCTGCTGCAGCCACGTGCGCTTGCAGTGCACGTAACCACGCTGGCGAAGAGAATCTGTGGACAATGGTTACTGAGCACAGGCTGAGGAGGTCGCTTGAAATTGTTGGCTCTTGGGTGGAAATAAGGATGCGGGCCCCGAGGTGGCGTTGTAACCTGACAGTTGAAAGAAGGGTATCTGTAAAGCTGCGCGCTTCGACTGAATCTTTCATATACTACACAGAGCGCGTTAGCAGCCATCGGTGTTAGATTTCATTTATGAGTGGCGAACCTTGTGAGCCTCATCGAGTGCCACTATTCGGCCGATCTGTGTGTCCTGCTCCATGAATATTTCGAAGCAAATATTGAACAGCGAACAAGCCGTATCAGGAGAGATGCAAGGACAGGAGAGATCAATGATCGTCAATTGCGATGGCTGGCCGAGCAAATTAGTCTCCATTGGCGATATTAGGAATGACTGTGAGAGTCTAACCTTTGGTGCCCAGCTTGAGCCTGTGACTTGGGATTTACCCTTCTTTTTGTTCAGCCCACTCGGTGGCTTTGCTTGTTGGGAAGGCATGAAGCTCTCAAGCGTCTCTAGGCGTTGCTTCAAGGGCTCTAGTTGACCAGGAAGAAGATCAGAACCAAGAACTCGCCTTTTGAACTCTTGGTAATCGAACTGCGATGCACGCTCCTGTTGTAACAAGCGCATCTCTCGTAGAATACGCTGGACGGTATGCATGTATAAAGGGACTGGCCCTTTATCTTGACCCACGGCCATAAGATCTAGCATCCGTTTGGTATTCAGATTGGCCTGATCTATTTGCAACGGCTCTACCTTCATATTGAATCTTGCATATGTCCCCTAATAGCAATATCAGAGGCAGTAAAATCTGGAGGGCAAATTTACATTACCTGTATTGTTTTAATGTTTGTCGGAGCACACAGAACTCTGACATTGATCTGAGAGTGAGATGCGAGGAATGCAGCCTCACAAGGGGAACCGCCATTATCGCAGATAAAAGTGTCATAGTGAAAAACGACAGCTGTCAAGGGATTCAGAAGTCTACCAGCCTCAGAAGAAATCAAACAGCCCTCCAGTATGCAAGATAAGGTATGGCTTTTACCCGAACCCTGAGAGCCGCAGATGAAGGTGCTTGATGGCGATGAAACATTGAAAAACAGGCGGGGGTCTTTTTCAAAAAGTTGTTTCTGAGAAGTTGAAATTTCAGGTCCTTCAATCCCCTTCAGCCCTCCCAAAAGGCCAAATTGGGATGGGGTCTGGGCGGCTTGATTAAGCACTGGGCCCGTGAAAATGGGGGCTAGCATGACATCGTCGTTCTGATCATCAAATTCGTCAATCTTTAAGAGCATCAAGTGATACGCTAGATTCGAATCTACACCCATGATCAGCCTTGGCTTTGGTTATTGAAAAGGCACTCTTATTTTGGAGGGATAAGAGAGGAATGTCAAAAACGGACCATTCTGATTTTCTTTGCACTTGGAGTTCGACATCTTCCAAAGCTACGTTTTAGGATTTCGAACGGCTCTTAGATCTAGGATACCTCCTATTTATGACTTGAACTCATTTTGACATACCGCCGTATCCAGAGATAACAGCGGTGTAGACAACTTTTCTTGTACCTCCACTTTATATTTTCAAAGCTCCAATGATGTATCTGTGGGCCAGATTGCTTTGTACCCATGCTACCGTAACGGGACAATAGGGCCGACAACTTAGGTGACTTGAATGAACCTCATGCATTCGTTTTGCTAGACGGTTTTCGATAGCGTAGGTCAAACACGAAGATATCCACTATAAATGCTTTGACTTTTTCCGAATTGGCGGCCTCCCGCATTAGTGGCCTCCCGCAATAGTCTCCCTCATTGGCGACTCTCGGAACTGTGTAACACGCCAATTACGAACCTAACCTTGCGCAACACACAAAAGCTTGTCATGGGATTTTACTTGTGGTCTGATCTCGACCAAGTATAACAGACGTCTTTATGTGAGCCCCGGCAACCGTACTCCCATGATACAGTATGCTGCTTGTTACATTACTCTGACTAAAGAAGAATCCGAAATTATCGCTTGAGCCTCGAGCTAAGCATAGCGGACTATCATCGAACTGTCCCATGGAATAATGGCTGTTCCTTTCCGCTGATCATCAGGGGTTTCGATTTAATTGGCCCTGATGATGGCTCTACTAGACAACCATACAATAATATTTTCTGATGCATCATCTTGAATCCAGGTGACGATTCCAAAAGTGCATTTTCGTCGCAATGCACGTGCAGCTGGCCCGTGGTGTCACATCCGGACAGCCTCCCGCATTGACAGCCTCCCGCCGATGGTCTCCCGCCATTTGTTTTTAACCTTCGGACCGATATCATATGGAATGTAATCCTTGCTGCGCAGTAGAGATCAGATGCATATTTGTATGGTATTATTCTTTACCTCCGACATAGGAACTGATATTAAGGTTATTGGGCCTTAATATATTTATCAATAAGTGCAGCTTTTCTTCGATTTCCAACCCAGATGATAGAATATTAGAAAGGCTCTGGGAACAGCTATCCAATCTCAGAAATGACTGATATCAAAAAGACCAAATTTGACAGCGATATTCAGTGTGCGCTCTTTGATGGACTAAGGACTGATTAGGTCACAAACTCACACCTCCATCAAGATCTGAGTCTTCACCTGACATGTCTGATGGCCCGTATCTGGCTAAATCCCCTTGGTATTTCTGTTCCATGGCTACTTCTCTTTGCTCACCAGGAGGCCTCTTGGGCGAGACTAATATTTCTCCTCGTTGGTGCTTCCACGAATCCGCCGCCCATACAGGAAGATCCGAATTATGTGAGATTCCGGTCTTCGAGTCAGGGTGCCAATGACTAGCTGGACCTTGTCCCAGTACTTGGCTGGTGATAAGCCCAGAAATTTCACGAATTATCTGATTCAATATGTCCCGCTGCTCGTTCGCTGCTGGGTTAGTTTTCGAGTAATTTCTGATCAGTGGCGGCCCCCAATTGATCCAGACCTTGCGGTGGGATTCAGGAACGCTTACCCGAGCCGGGTGATATTTAAAGTACATCTCACAGCATAGGCATGCTGGTTTGCTGCAAGCAATAAAGCGGTCACCTCTAGCAAAGACTAGTCGGTTGTTGTGAAAATGCTCAAGAACCTGTACCTCGGCATGTACTCGGGGATTCAGTCCGTTATATTCGGTCATGAACTGAGAGAATATGCCTTTTAGGGAGTTCAAGTGGTGAAGGCCTCGCTCAACCTCCAGTCTTTCTTTGTGGCTCTTCCCTAGCATTCGATTAAGAATACCATCCAGGTTGGTATGTCCATCAGGTGGTGGCGAAGGAGCGCATGGTAGTAGATCAATCTCGCAAACTTCATAGGATTGAAGTATATAGCTCATGTGTGGCGCATCCAAACAGAGTTGCTTAGGTGCGCGAACGTGGTGGGCCAGCCGGCCCAAATAATGTCTAACAGAGGCAAAGCTATCGTATTTTTCTCTAAAGCTTGCCTTCTGCTGTGTTTTTGCAGAGCACAGCTGGAGTTGTAAGAGAAATTCCGAATGACGAGTATCATAGGCGAAGGCACAAAGCTGAAAGGCATTGTTTTCGGTCAGCATCAATTTTAGCCAATTTCCTAGAGTTTCGGCTAATGTAAAGTTAATTGACAGCAACTAAAAAGTAACGCTGAAGAGGAGAATATACCTTCTTTGGTCTTCTGATTACATAGCTCTGCGATGCACTGTGTCGCAGCACGAACTAAACACTTTCTCTCTTTCCCGATGCGCTTCGCTGCAAACTTTATGCAAAGTTTTGACAAAGAATCGGATTCAGTCACATAAGTCTCTTGAGCCTCACTAATGTCTTGTAGAAAGGTGAGGGCTTTTTGAAGGAATTTTGTTGTTTGGTCGTTCTTTCCATTTGATGCAAGCCAAAGTCTATAGCAAGTCTCGCATTCTTCAAGGCCAATAGCTGTGCAGGTAATGCCACCTTTCTCAAAATCGCAAATATAAGCAAGATTCTGCAGAAACCTCCGGCGAGTTGCCGTTGCTTCATTAGAATTGATTGGTCTTGAAGTGTGTTCTCCACGGCTCTGCCCAAGCAACAGTAGGATCACGAGTACTTCGTAAAGCCGGCTAAGCAGCTTATAATATGGATCAAATCTCGGGCGACCTACTCGATCAGGTTTAATTTCGAGTTTCTTTCGGACAATTGATTCTTGGGGCATTTCAGCGACGTGAGCAGATGTATTGATAGTTTTGGAGCAGAGTGCCATTGACGAACGTCCGAAGACCAACAGAGCAATAAGTCCTTTAGTTATAAAATAATATGGAGATTCTACCTGGGCTAGGCATTGCCCAGATGATAAGGCACTTTGTGGATGAGTTATAATCAGGCAGCCACTTATGCAGCATGTTGGAGGCCGGCCAGACTATATATATATTGGCGACCAGCTATTACACTCTGTGGTTCTTTACAAACTCAGTCTGGCGTATACATGGTAAATGTACACGTAGGTATCAGATTTTGTGCCTGACGGATTCGTTTCTCTCTAGCGTATTATGATGATCTCTATTGGGCATCTTTCCCCACCATATAAGAACCAGAGCTGGTTTGTGCCCAGCAAGACGAGGAATCTAGTCGCTCTTATATCTAACAATAACCATGATTGCGTGTTGAGTTGACGAAAAAAGACTTGAATTTCTGTACAGTCCGCGCGTTATCTATACGAACTGAACAGACGGTCAGAGTTTGGCTTTCATAAGCGACTCCGCTATTACAGCTTGCAAAATATTTTGTCAGGATATCATATAATATGATCAAAAAGGATTGGTTTGTGCAGTGGGCCTAGATCAAAGCTTATTATTGAGCTTGTGGATTAATTAATCGGCTCATCTCTTATCTCGGCTTTTTGAGGCCAGAATTTCGGACCACATACGGCGCTGACACGGCTAATAACGTGGACGCGCTTGATTGGTCAATTTTGCGGCTTCGTACCAATGACCGCTTATGTCTGGTGGGTTGCTAGCTCGGTCGTGTATTCCAGATGACATGCATGCATTGTGCTAAACAGAAGCAATGGAATGTGCTTTTATTGCGGCACAAGATGCGTTGTCAAAAGTATCTCATGCCCGGGCAAGCAAGTTTACCTGGAAACGGTACTGTGGAGAAACGGTGGTAGGAGACCCTTACATGCATTGGGTGATAAAATACTCTCCGGCGTATTTTCATATTTCCCTTGGCATTGCGCGTGAGTATTTATTTTCATTTTTCTTTTGGTCAGAAATGTCCTTCATCACCATCAACTCGAGTGTCCATTTTATGAATCTTTCGTCTGTAGATACTACCTAGAGGCTACCACACGTCATGCAACGTAGGACCCCGTACCCTGTGTTTAGATATACTTACTTAGCTTGCAACTGATAAGCAAGTAAATCAGTACTACCAAAGACGATACAAAGGTCTACCAAAATCGCTTTATTGTCAAAGTATAGATAGATGAAATCGAATGCGTGTGTATCTGAATACACAAAATCTTTGTGTGAATACTTCCTTCCTATGCAGGTCAGAATTGGAATTGACAGTGTCCAAACGCTATTCGTGCTCCGGCTTGAGAAACATCTATGAATCATACCTACTCAATTATTCTATTATCGCGCCTTGGCGCCCTTAGCTTAGCCTTCGCAGATGTTCTTGAATCGAAATCAAGAATGCATATATTTTTCTTTTATCTCATTGTATTACTGCCTTGTGGTCTGTGATTGCAGCTCTACATCGCTCGGACTGCCTAAGTGGCCACACGTTTCGCCACCTGAAATCTTTCGAAAAGAATCCCAGAAATCGATATACTGGAGTCTGCAAAAGGGCCTGCAGGTAAATGCCTAAGCATGTATATTCCTCACACTCCGGTCCCGTTTATCTTCTACCATATTAGTTTTAGCCATGACGGTTTGGTGACACCGTGAAAGGGTTCGTCCCCCACCTTGCCCCTTACCCTATCTTTGAGTAAGCGAGCGAGAGACCATTGCCTTTCAAAGACCTATTGTGACCTTGTTACGCAAGTGCGCGGAGGCATACATTCCACGGAACTATGCCGCAGACGGTCTTAAAAATTCACCTTTCTCGTAACCACGTGGCAAAGCTTTGTAGACTCATGCTTTTTGGTAGCTAGATCGAACTTGAGACATATTCCTTGCTGGAGATAGCTCTTGATTGGATGACGTTATCACACATCTCTGTGACGTGGCCGAATACGATACCGGAACCCAAGTCACTGCCATTCATTGTTCGAATCCCTAGGCGTGGCCCGCATGCGCGCATTAGCGTGAAAAAGGCGGCCAAAGCCAATGGTAAATAGGCGTTGTCGAAACTACCTGCACATCTGCATAGCTACCCAATCTAGGCTCAAAAATGAATCTGACTTCGTGTGGTGCACTTCGAGCGTCATTTTAGTAAAGCGCTTTGACATTCGAAGGCGGAGTACCTAGGTATGTTGGTCATCATGGGCTTATATATATTTCCACCTCAGCTCATCAAATTATTCATCGAATGTCATTCTTTTAATTCTTCTCGATAAGGTTTAGCGCACGACTGTAGTCGAAGTGTGGGGATTTCATGAATCAAGCCCAACCTTAGAAACGCGCTCATTGACTTCCCAACCAACAACCAAGCCAGAAGGTTAATCCGATATGCCTCCTCCGATGAGTGCCCCTTCTACTATAATCGAGAACTTTGATTCAGACATCGCGGGCGCGAGTGAACGGCAAACCTCAGCCGCTGCAAAAACTTCGCGCTCAGATACAACAGGAATTTCTTCTACTGGTCTTCAGAAAATAATCGACAAAAATCAGTCTCTCTAGAGTACTGTATGCGACGAATTCATGGCTGCCGAAAGCGAAAATTCCAGTGATATCTTTTCTAGCGACTTTTCCGGGAGAGCTAGTGCAGCGAGCAGTGCGAAGCATCATGATTCGGTGGTAACGTGCGACTGGAAATCGGAAGAAGCTGAGATGCCTTCAGATGAACAGATGACTTGTTCACCACATGATGGATTGTACTACTGCCAAGACAGCAGATGTCAACATCGAAATGGCTTTTCTCGTAGATGTGACCTACGGTAGGTGTCCAATCTGACGTTAGCGTTGTCCATCTTCTGACATCTTCCAGCAAACATATCCGAGCACATGTTCGACGTTTCAAATGCCCCGAATGCTCGTATAAAGCGATCGAAAAAGGGGACGTCACTCGGCATGTGCGGGTTTCTCATAAAAGTCTGGCTGAGCGTCTCTGGGGACCCACGGCCCTGTTTGCCTGCACCTCTTGTTCCCAGAAGTTTACACGGGCAGATAACGTTCTGAAACACTATAGAAGCAAACATGGATCAGTCCCAAAGTCCCTTTGAGAGAAATTGATTCATTCTTCCTGAAGTTCTTCATCGTCATTAGTGGCCTGTTCTAACGGTAGTCCCTACTGTAGAAGGGTTACGTGTTTCTTGACGCAATAGATTCTTGAGTAGCTAGGGAATACGGCCAAGAGATCAGTATATCTTGGCGCTCTTAGTGCAGAGAGATGATTCAACCTCGATGTTAGCATTTTAGTCAAATAGACTTGAAAAGCTTGTGTATGAATTTTCTTAGAAAGAATTCATATCGGCCTCGAAAAGACTTCTACAATTTCTCGGAAACTGTGACACTTATAGCTACCTCACTATTGTCCTGCGAGGCCTGGTGCTACTGGAGTGACCTTTACGGTCGCACTGGATCGGCAATCACTATGAACAACCAAGGTTTTTGTATACTTCTAGCCAACATTCGTACTGGGATCTGTGCTCGACTTCATTGGGCCAGAAATAGCTTCAATCGAATTTCATTGAAGTTGGATATTTGAAAATATAGAAATTGTTGAGCTTTCGAATACTTGTTAGCTCCATTTCCCCCAATATATGACATCACTGCTCCCTTTCTCTTATGACGGAAGGCGATCATCCACACGATTTAGGTATAGGCATTGATATGAATCCCGCTCATTGCTCAGCTTGATGCCCGGATGCAAGTCTCCATATCCATCTTCAGTCGACCCCAATTTCCAGTCGTCTCCTAGTTCCATAAACAAGACTCCCACAATTAGCCCAATTACCATAGGTCCAAAAGCGCTTTGTGCAGGACAGACAAACGGCTTCTTGCCGAATGGACTGAAGGCCTGTTTTTGTGTGTCCGTTAAAGTATGCCATCGCCTTGGATCGAAAGACATTGCACTTGGTCCCCAAATATGCTCCGCTGTGTGAAACTTCTCGATGTCTGTGGCTTTGACCTCGATAATACTTGATCCGTAGCACTGGAAGGCTCGATATAATCGTTTTGTAGGCGGGTACAAACGCAATGCCTCATTCACAAGATGTTCCACCGATACAGCATCTAAACCGGGCCTTTGCATAAACGCAGCCTTGCTTGGCGTGCGAGCAAATGCGGCTAGTTGTGTTCGCCATTCTGAATGTGGGAAGCCAGTGACAAACCCTATTTCAATGAACATACGTAGGACAATTCGCCACATGGTATCAAAGCCAGGTAAGATCATGTTGAGCGGGTTGTTCTGTGGGCTTAGGTCTTGTGTAGGAGGGAATATGGCCAGGATGGCATTTTGGAGACGCGAGTTGTTCTCGAATCGAAGCGGTGTTTTTCTGGATTTTGACGTTATCCAGGTACTGTTGATAGCGCTGGCAAGTTCGACAAGACATTCATCGGGAAGATTAAAGGCTTCCTCTTCCATCGAAAACAACACATGGAGAACCATTCGTAATGTCAATACATGGACCAGGTCTACGACCTGGATTCTCGTCTCCCCGTTACAGTCGGCCATTCTGTCGATCATATTACGCCGCATATTTCTATGCGTGATGTCTGAAAGAAGGCTCCAAGCAGATGGGCTGAGGTTGATGAGACTTTTCGCTTGGGCGGTAAATGTCTTCACACGACCCACTTCGTGGCTAGTGAATGCATTGTCAATTCCAAAGGCAACACGAAGCCTTTGGTTTGAAAGAGCCCTCGACTGCAATAGATTCAACCGATTTTGATTCTCTTTGTGAAAACGACTCGCTTCGATTGAACCCCAGCACCGGCCGAAAATGGATGCGTCAAATTGACAGTAATGACCAAAGCACCAAACAAGGGCGATGATGACGAGAACTGCACAGGCAAGATAACACATATTTTCATTCAGCCGCTGTCTCTTATCTTTGAATTAGGCTTATCTTTGAATTAGGTTCAAAGCTTGGAAAATCGATATCTCGCGGCGGGAAGGAAATTGACTGTTTACTTGAATGGTATTTTCCTAAGGTGGGTTGAAGTGAGCTATGAATCGCCTATCCGAACTAATCCATTGAAGGCAAATAAACACCGAGATTCCGCGAGTAAATACATTATGTCATGGAAGTGCTCGAAATTAACAAGTATACTCCCTGCCGCGTGGACGGCCTCCCGCGTGGACAGCCTCCCGCATGAACAGCCTCCTGCATGGACAACCTCCCTCATGAACAGCCTCCTGCATGGACAGCCTCCCGCATGGACAACCTCCCGCATTAACAGCCTCCTGCATGGACAGCCTCTCGCTATTGGTTCCCTCATTCGGGACGGATGAGCGATCAAGATATTGTATAGAATCGTATATCTCAGTCCGCGATAGAGAACTCAGAATACGGTGAGTGGCTTGCATCGAATATAACCGATGATACCCTCAAAGCTGGACTTCGACAAGCGTGTCACATAACGCTGTCTGACGGCTTTGAACTTCAACACATTTACAAGGATCAAAACCCAGAATTCTTCGTCGGCAAAGGGATCAAGCCCGGAATTGCCCGGATCTTATGGAGAATATTCGTGGCTGGGTTGAAAACGCGTGAATAAAGGGACACCTGTTATTGAAATGGTATGGACAAAAGTGTTGGCGTTGGGTATTAGCGTGTTGGCGTTGGGTATTAGCGTGTTGGCGTTGGGTATTAGCGTTTCTTTGTGCTGGGTGATTTGCGGTATTGGATGACGCGGCTCTTCAAGTTAGACGACCCGATAATCCAAACTGTCCGTGGAAATCATCAACGTTCTGAGTTCTGGCCACATTGAAGACCCCAAGCAAATTGGAACCAAGCAAAATCATAGAGGGTGCTTCTACGGTGGTCTGTCATTGTCCACCACAACCGCTCTTTTCTGAGGCCGCTTAAATCGATAAATTCATGCGGACCTTGGTGGATCACCAGTTGGACCCACAAAACGACGAGACTGAGATCACGTGCATACATATCCACATGATCATCACATCTTTAGTGTTGGATAGGTTCGTTTTGGGTTCCGTTCGTTCATTACTCTGTTGCGAATTGTGATTTTGTGCCTCGCTCCTCATCTTTCTGCTGGGAAATCGCCAGATAGGCTGCCGTGTAATTGGTCCAAATTTTACCGTCTTCCTTTTCTCATTTCCACCGTACGGTGGTAGCGGAAAAGCATAGGCATGAAATGTACGAAGGAAATGCGGGTTTTGTCGCTTTGAATTTGTGTCGAGAATATTATTGAGGTTTGGTATTTGATGATTCAGCGTGTATATACTATATCTCTATCCGTTGATCACAACGATGGTGATCCACTAGGTTCTAGCTTTTTCTTCCAACCTCTTTGACCGCCTGAGCTTGGAATGGCCACCCTCCTGTAGAGAATTGCGCTTCAATGAAGACACAATACTGGAACCACATGCGTCGGTGGATGAACGAGCTCTGAGCTTTTTCCCTGCAGCTGTAGCGTCACTGAAGGTTCTTTCGACAAGACAGTCAATAATCTTTCGCTTTTTGGAGGAATGAACGTCTTCAACTGGGCTTTTATCGCCTTCGGATTCTGCAACTCGTCATTATACTAGTCCAATAGACTTGTCTGGCCAACATACCCAGTTTATTACCTCCTACGTCCTTGTCCCCTCCAGCGACATTGTGAGACAAGATTTGGCGCTTGTCTGGAGGCATCCTCACAACGTCGAAATCATTAAGACTCGAGTGCGGATTATTCGATGATGACTGTCCAGGATGGTAGTTCTCTTGATTCTCGGAGACTACTGGTCCAATGAGCGCGTGAACAGAATTCGAAGAGAAAGCCTCACTCTCGTCTGGCGGGGGTGGTCGGCTTTCTTCCAAAGCGTCCCAGAACTCTGGAGTTGTCATGGCCTCGGTGCTAACATCACTTGTCTCATCAGAGCAAACATCACGAATCTTGACAAGACTCGGAGCGGAGCCAGATGGTGCGATAGCGTGTTCGAAATTTAGTACATTCGGGTGTGTTCTTGACTCGGGCTTAATCGAATGGCGCAGATTCTGATCAGCCCGGTTTTCAAGCGTTAGTCCAATCTCTTCTTTTCTCAATTAGCAGTTGAAGCAAAACGCGAATAAGAGTCTTTACCATAGAATTGACGCCTGTCGACAGTGAAAGAATCCATACTGACGTGACATAAGTAAACTAGATCTGGTTCCTGGCCACATTTAGGGAGGTAGCATGGGCTCTCTCGCTTTATACTTCTCATCACAAGTACGATCATTAGTAAATCGATATTGACGCTAGGGAACTATCGGCTGAATCTCTGTCCTGTGCACATTATGTTTTTGCTCGTTAGAATTTGCGTCTTCTGGGACTTTGTACGGTCCCAGGATCGAAGCCGTCACTTTTGGGTGTAGGGTATATTTCTCTACCTTGGGTCTTATTGATAACAAAAAGCATGGATCGATTTTTGGAGCCACCATGTCTTTGCATTCGGTCATTTAATCAATAAAAAAAACAAGGCAACTATACAGAGACACTCTTACCTTTCTAGCCGTTCTCTTGGATTACGTCCAGCCTTAGCGAGCAGCTGTTGAAAATAGCAGCGGGCCCAGCACTAATTGGACGCTGGTTATGACGGATCCACTGACTCACCGAATGAACGGATCTTATGAATTCATTGCCGCGCAAATCTGCAAACTGAGCAGTAGTAGAGATGTTTGGAATTCTGGGACTTTATTGTAGGACTCCTAGGATCTGGGATTGACCAGGAAGCGATGCTCTATTCTCGTCACCACTTTCTGTAACTTAAATCATGAGAAAAGTACACCTCAGGGCCAAACTATGCTGTGGCACTACGTCAAAGCGCGGGACTATAAGAAGGTGAAATTCCTTAAGTGTGACGCAGATGCTACTTTGATAGGTCAAGACGGAATCACACCCGTTCATCTTGTTTTGGTGCAGGGTGACATCATCGACGAGATCATAGCAAAGATGCTGCTGGCTTCCCGGCCGACAAGCTCGATATCCGAGATCCTTCAGGCCAGCCTGAGGTTTGATGAGTTGCCTTTGTACAGAATTTGAACAATCGTGATAATCGCGATAGTGTCGACGTCATAAAAATCTCCTAGAGCTGGGTGCAGAAGTCAACATTATCAACTCAGAGCGTGAAGCGCAGCTAATGCGAGCTAATGCGAGCTGCCCATAGTGGGGACCTCAAAGCCACTAAAGTATTGCTGGAGCAAGAAAACATCAATCTCCACGCCAAATATCGACATGGGCAAATTGCATTGCATATTGCCACTTGTGAAGGTCAGGTAGATGCAATCGGCTTGCTTCTATCCAGCAAACGATTTGACGTGAATAACAAGAAAGGAAATAGCAGCTCTGCCTTCTGGTTGTCTGTACACCTCCAGTGTGACGATAACAGTGAGATATTACTGAATGATAGCAGAGTGTATGTAAATTCCAGGGGTGGTCATACCATCCCGCGATGGCAAACACAACTTTCTATAACGCCTGTTTTCACAGGAATACCCGAATGGTCTCCTGTATTCTGGCAAGGACATAACAACCCAGAGTGAATCCAGATATCCAAGGAGACGAGAAGAAAACTCCTCTTGGGGCTGCTGCATATCAAGGTGTCGATGAGATAGTGGAACTTCTGCTCAAGGCAGATGGCAGATCAACGCAAACGATGATAGAGAAGATGATCCTCTCTGGAATAAATCATCAATTTGCAACAGCAATTGCGCTGGACGGACATATTTGCCTGCATTTTCCCGTCTTTGCGCGACGGGAACGTCTTGCATTTCCAGTCATTGGCTCAAGGGTGCGAGGGCGTTTCAACCATTTTATGTCTTCCAAGTCAATGACAATCAAACGCTTATCAAGGTCATCCCACAGCATATTACGCCACTCACTATCGCCATGAGCCACTCCATGAGACCTGAGTACAGCCAACGCTTGTTCGCGCTTGTAGCTGAAGAAACTCATGTTCTCATCGTTGATGACGTGCTGCAGTCTCCTTCCCGACCAGCTCAGGATCATCATCTGCTCCATTAGTTCGCCATGATACCAATATGCAACTCGTGGCGCAAATGTCCCAATACAGACGGGGATCTGCTGTCCCTGTAGGCCTCTGAGGTCACGATAATTGTTCACCTCTGCTTGCAGGCGATGCTGCTTCGCCACCGTGGTAGCTTTAATGATTACCGTATATCCGTGTGACAGAAGGGTAGCTTTCATGAGGTAGCCCGTCCGGCCACAGACATGTAGTTGTTCAAATCCAAGCTCTCGATCGTGGACAAGCTGGCGGTGAAGCCGTTGTGTGAAATCTTGTGGCCTCAAAGAGTGTCTTTCACCACCGTGGAGCTTCCAGTTGGGGCATTGTTTATCCAGAGCGTCCCGGTTGACCATGCCACGGATGCAGGCGACCGTGCAATAAGGCCGTGTCGATTGCCCGTCTTTGCGAGAGGTTCGTTTGCCGTCGCCGCCATCTCGAGTCCTTTTGTTTTCACTGGTCGATTCCCGATTGCCTCCGCCGCGCCTCGATCGGTGGCGTGCCACTGCTGCAGCGGTCGGTGAATAAGATGCTTCGTCACTGCCGCTGCCTTCGTCTGGTGAGTGCTGCGGAGTAGATGTGTCAAGTTGGCAACGAGCGCGGGATCGTGTGTTGTGTGTTTTCGACTCTCTTTTCCAGTGCGAGGGACGATAATTCGAGAGTTTCGGATCTTTCCGAAGGGTTTCGGGGATTTCCTTCAACACGTCGAGATATTCAATTTCCCATTTCGTTAACTTGTCATGTGCTATATCGTGCCACTCTTGAGAGGGGGCTTCTGTGCCCAACGCTTGAAGGGTAAATGCAAGGACCTGCCCGACGGCGGTTCGGTGAAGGCGCAACTCATCGTCTGGCTGCACGTCCTGGTTTGGAATACACAAGAAGTATTGAACGACTGTGGGATCGTCCGGGGGGACGTGAAGAAAAACAAAAGCCTCCCCTGTGCAAATGTAGCCGTAGCGAACTCCACTATCGATCATATATGAGAAAATTTGCGTGACCACAGCGGCAACGAGGAGGGTGGCATAGAATTCAAATGAGTCACCGTGCTGGTCAATAACGTCACTGGCCAGGTCCATCTGGTGCAGCCCTGCCACCAATTCCGGGATTGTCACTTTGTGGGGCGCTTTGAACTCCACCGCATACACTGGTAATTGCCGCTCGTCAGCCACGAGATGCACACAGAACTGGTCGGCGCGCCGATTGCGCCTTCGCGAAGCGCCACCCCTTTTCTGCCCCTGCGCGGCCCCTCTCCCCTTTCTCGTGCCTCTGTCTTGCCTCTTGTTCGCCGGTTGTTGGGGTGTGCGCGCACCCTGAAAATTCAGTTGCTCCAGGCTGTTCTCTAGCGAGGTTTCTGATGGGTTGGCGCGATCATAAAAGGTGACTCGGCCCTGGATTCCAAACTCATGTCTAAGGTGTTCATCGTCTCGCAAAGCGTTAACGATCTTCTCAACGAAGTTATCCACCGTGTCTCGTTCAAAATTTCGAAGAGACGCTTCCGAGTAGATCGGGCTGTTCTGGATATTCGTAGCGACAAAATCAATTTGGGTATCAGAAGGGAAGAGTGGGCGTGCGGTGAAGATACCGGTGTGGTCGAATCTCTCCCAGACTTGCTCCTGTAGTTGGGGAAAGTCAAGCCAAGGGACTATGCGCTTGGGGTAAAGTCGGTTCACAGGGTCGGTCGCGTCGCCCTGGGTTGTGAGGGTCGCATCCGTCTCAACTCGTATCGCTCGAGACAGAGTGTTGTGGCAGCGATCGAGAAGCTGAAGCAGTGTGTTTGGTTGGAGTCGCTCTTCTGCCGCTCCCTGAAGGCGCTCTGCTTCTGCTCGCGCCTGTCGCTCTTCCTCCTCACGGCGCTCTGCTTCTGCTCGTGCCTGTCGTTCTTCCTCCTCACGGCGCTCTGCTTCTGCTCGTCCCTGTCGTTCTTCCTCTTCACGGCGCTCTGCTTCTGCTCGTGCCTGTCGTTCTTCCTCCTCGCGGCGCTCTGCTTCCCGTCGTGACTGTCGCTCCTCCTCAAGCTGACGCCGTAGCTTAGCGATTGTCTCTTCCATACCTTGCCGAAAGCGACGATATCAGACAAGTAGATGGCAAGGCAAGTTGACACGGCATTAACACGGCAGGAATGCTGCTGTCTGGCACGGTGAATAGATCAACGGAGCGCGACCAAGATGCTTACTGGGTTACTCACTAGTCGCCTCCCGTGACTCGACATTTATGCCTGAGGCATAAAGCACAGTTGGTCAGTGCATCTCATGCCTGCCAAACTGGTCTCGTAAGCACTCACGTTACCTAGCACAGTAACAATCTTTCTGCCCGCCCCGCCCGCCCTTTCTAACGTCTGACGACCGCCATGATCTCGCGTAAACCAATCGAGGGTCCGATGTCACGGCATGAGAATGTGCCGTTCTCCACGGTTTGAAAATGATTTAATTTGGTAGGCGGTCTTGTTGGCCGCACACATGGGCAGCTTTAACCTCCTGTCATGCCGCGATTGCCCCCCAAAATAATGCTCTATTCAGTCGTGCACACCAGACACCGAAAGGCAGGGCTGACCTGCATAAGCCTCTACAGACCGGCTCTGCAATCGAGTCGGCAGACTCTCGATCTCAGCACTTCGCTTATAGAGAAGTGAATCTTTCCCCATCATCTTGGCCACAATCTCGGCAGGGCGAACAGCTTGAGCGTGGCGGCGTCCATTTCCACAAGGCTTTGTCAGCTTGGATCGCCCTGGATCACCGACCATATACTGGCCGAACGATTGTTCCGATCGCACTCTCCGTGATGAGGCATCTGGATGCAGGGTCTGGCTCACGGAGAGTGCCACCTGTTCCCTCCAGCATGGTTCGCCTGATGATACTCGCGGAAGAGAGCAGGAGGTCTGGATGCGACACTAGGCCCATCGTGTCACGCAGGGCGGCTGCAAAAGAGAATTGCTTCAGGCAGTGGATTTCAACAGCTCTGCCTTGTTGTTTTGTTGGCGGGTAAGAGAAAACCTTTGGCTCTAGAATATTTCAATCATCGCCGCTAGATATGTCATGAGTGTTCACTGTCGTTTCGAATTGTCAAACCTGGACTTTCGGTCGTTATCTCAGTCGCTCTTCAGCCCACCAACAATCGACTTTAACTAGTTGAGGCACTCACATTGCCAGTACAGATGAGAAGAATGCTGCCCGCTAGCATGTCAGTGGGTGCCCACAGACATGACAACGCCGACCGTTGTATCATTTTGCTCTCCAGCGGCTCTTTGCTGGTCTCCAGCACTGGGAGATTGAAAGCGCAAATATTTAGTATGTGCAGGTCAGGGCTCGTAGTTGGATTCTAGGCTTAGCTGGGTGGGTTGGCAAGCATCTCCTCTCGTCAGCTGAGAAGCATTGACAAGGTCTCATCTTCTCGTGTTGTTCGAGCTTGGATCTAATATTGGCAGCTATTTTCTGCATTTTTTTGTCTGTTCACCCAGACTTATCCTGCACAAATTGCCCGCCGAGTGCTTTGCTATCGCATCAAAATTCAAGCGCCAATGGCAGAGAATTCTGCCTATCGGTGGAAATCACGCCAGGTGGCTTGACTTCGATTGAAGCTTCCATGAAATCTTGGAAGGGCAACGAGCGCTTACATGTCGGGTCACACACCTCGCGCGGCATGACACATGTCGACAGTGTCCGCGAAGCAGGGTGCAACGACGACAACATTACACCGAAAGCGCTGCAGGACGATTGGATCAGATCACGACTCGTACGTGCAAGGCACTTGGCTAGAAAGCAGGGCTGTCCTCGCAAGAATGACGAGATCAGAAGCGGGGCGGTACTTTGCGGCGACGAGAGGTTGCTGCTCGCGGTTAGCTCCGTTCCAAGGCCTTGTCGGGCTTGTGTACCTCCTTCAGGGAATCGATTGACACTGTCGTCGCGGTGGCAGACAAGAACTCCACTGCATCTGAATCGACCGGCCAGCGATAGAGGTCGTCGATCCCGGCAACCCCTTCCTCCTTGTCGTATTTCTGCATGAGCCGCATGGTGATTGACGGCAGGGCGGCGAGATATGCGGCTTCTGCCTGACTTGGTGTGCAGTCCGCGCAGTAGTCCCAGCATGCTGTCCGATGTCAGCTTCCTGGTCAGTGCCTGATGCGTGACTGACCAATCTTGACAATCCCATCTAGCCCGAGTAGTATCTTGCAACACGAAAAAGACTGGTGGGTGAGGCCAGACGCCGCCAAATACCAGGCGCCGTCTAGAGTCTGTAAATCAATTATGACGTGTGGAGGAAAGAACTGGAACGGCATACCTGGGACATGATCGAACCCAGTTGTACTTCTGTGGGGTAAAGACCCGCACATTTAACAATGTGGGCTAGTGTCAATGGTAGATCGTCCCCCAGAGCGAACATGAAATCGCCGTCAATATAGCATTCCCGAACGCAGAGAATGTTCGCATGTTCGAGTCGCCCGAATTTATCAACCAACCGCTTGGCGTCTTGTCTCCGATACTTTCGAAATGCCACTACGCGTGACGGGCGGGTGCGGCGAGCGGCAATAACCACCGGACCTGCGATGTCGTAGGTGATGGCCGGTAGATATGTATCCCATGGGGACTCCTGTCTTACAATCAGTGCGGCAGAAATGTCGTGCAGTTCAAGTAGGTTGGGAAGGCAGAGACTTTTAAGCGACCCGGAGACAATTTTCGGCATGCGGGTTCGCGGCCTCGATAGTTTCACAGCACATGTGCTTTGTTTTCCCTGTAGGGTTAAATTTGGTGGAAGTTGCTGTTGAGCCTTGATGGCATCGAAATCGAATATTAGGTTGCTCTGGAACTGACTGGCTGACATGGCAATTGTCAGACACCCAGAACAGGTGCAATGGGAGTAGCAGATGGGACAGTAGACAGTATTTTATAGACGAATACCGCATTGATTGTATGCCATGGCCCTGGGTCTATATCGCTTTTGGATTATGACATCTCAATGACTGATAATCTTTTCAACATGTGAACGGGTCAAGTGGAATTTTGAGGTCGGAAATGCTTGTTCGCCATCCTCTTCCGTTTCTGCGGCGGCCTAGACATCAAGTTCGGAAGGATCCACCACGACCACTCAATATTATGTCGTTGTGCTAAGCCCATTACCGCGCAAGAATTAAAAGCGTTGATGAAAAAAAATGAGGCGGTTTCCTACACTTTACAGTAGTACGGTCTGCAGTGTACATCTCGACAAGTCTATGGCGAAGGTTTTGATTTTGATTTGATTCAATGTGGTAGGCAGACTTTTACCCGGTCGTTAGATTACACCACTCCGCGATTCCACCACTTCATCATTCACCACTTTTTTGAGATAGGGAGTTGTAATGTTCCTGTTGAGGTTGCTACGAAATTGGGAATTCTGTTTATTTATACATATGTTCATCGCTAGTCTCGCCATATAAGCTTTGACCACCGCGACACTCAACACTCCCACTCGATAGCAACCGTCATCGATAGTGTCTGACACTTTGATCGCGGTAGAGACAGATCCCACTAAAACCTTTGGAGAACTTCACGTGAGTGGAAAGGAAGGAAAGGGTATGCTGAATTTTTGACTGTTGTATATGACATGGAGAGTACTGTTGCGATACGAGGCTGGTGCAGATCGGAACCAAGCCAAACCATCGGAATTAATCCCGAGATATCTATACCAAGAACCAAGTTGATTGGAATCAACTTGTTCTTCTCGATGCATGCATATACAGTATAGTCACAAATTCCCCTCTCAATGATAATGCATCTTCTTTTATTCACAACAGTTGTCGAACTCAATAGAGGAGCTTTAGACTAGTCTGGGCGGATAAATAGCGCTTTATCCTATTACAGTACAGGTGAAAACTTTCAAGTGCTGTAAAGTAATATAGTTCACTGATTGTAGAGTCTATCTACGTCTATCAAGGGGTCGTGTATCCCGTGGCCTTGTGGGTTACTTGTTACCGCATGAGGTGGTAACTCTACTGCCACGCGATCGGTTACAACAGAATTTGCAGTTCTGTACACTATATATGTATTGACGTGGCAGTCTCAGTGTCCGACTATCGGCACCTTCAGGGGATAAATCAACCGGTCTTCTTTCGCATGCTTGTTCTATTCAATCTATGAAATGTTCTGACTTAGGCCCACTTTGTCTTATGGACTGGATATGCACACTATTCCATCTGGCCCTAGTATGCTTATTGGAGGGCCTCAATTTGAAGACAAAGATTTAGCCACTTTTTTCTATGAGGCCCTAGGTAGCACGATTTATTCACTGTTTGCCCTCACGAATTGTCCGAGCTGATGATGTCTTGGAAAATAGCCAAGTCATTGACCGTCTGGCAGAGACGAGGTGATGCTGTTTAAGCTTAGAAAGCTGCACGCCATGCCCTTACGCTTATCATCTTCATCTTTTGTGTTACTCTGCGACATGGTAAATATAGGCATATCGATAATTGCCCTTTTTTCATATGCATACTCGTCATTTGGCAGCGTCCTCGAAGTTATTGTGGAAAAAGATATAGATGCATTGATATATTGATGTGAACTCAAGTACTGCTCTAAACAAACACGAATAAAAGCAATAGTTCGCTAGTTAACGTTGGGTAATCATCCAACGTCGCTGATATGCAACGCGAAATGAACCCCCTGAATCCACCGCTTCACAAAAACCATATAAACTCACAACTCCGTATATTCCCCAGAAAGGTTGTATATCTCTCGCGGAGGTGCTGTTTGGTCTGTTGGTGGGTTCTCCACGTTTCGAGACGCCACTTCAACCTCCAAACTGTTGACGCGCTCTTCAAGCCTCCAAGCTCGCTGCTCAGCTGCTTGAAGACAACAAATCAGGTATTGCATATGGGCTTCAACTTCGGCCTTCTCTTCTTTTTCTTTGTAGTTCATGCCAAGCAGCTTTGTGCATTCGGTGGAGATTTCATTGATGATTA